>JASAOG010000135.1:1200000-1770000 GCA_030265305.1 Biomphalaria pfeifferi
CAAACTAGAAAACATAAGAAATGGAAAGAGCATCCATTTCTCTTTAATTCTATATCTAATTTATTATTTTCCAATAATAAATAAAAAAGTTATACAAGTTATATCAAAGTAAAGTAGCGCACTCTGAAATGGCGGAAAAATTAATTCCGTCCAAAAGTGGAAAATAATTCCGAAGTAATTCCGGAGCCAAAGAGTTAAGTTACTTATTTTCAAAGAGCTAGAAAAAAAAAAGAAAATTATTTTTGCTTCATGCACATCAAATTAATTGGCTGATGCATTAGAAAAGTACCTAAAATTTTGCAACACTTTATTTATCAATAAACAAAATTGACATTGTACATTATAAGAAATTTCATTTATCATGTTTAATTCAAATTATTGCTATTATTTCATTAAGATTTTCAAATTGATGTTATTATTTCATCAAGGTATTCAAATTAATGTTATTATTTATTAAGATATTCAAATTAATGTTATTATATCGTTAAGATATTCAAATTAATGTTATTATTTCATTAAGATATTCAGATTTAATGCTATTCATTAAGATCTTCGAATAAATATTATTATTTCATTAAGATACTTCTACTGTTTAATATTTGATAGAACTCCGCAATGCATTAAATGAAAAAAATGCTGAAATCAGTGAGCTAAAAATACATCTCGACGACTTGAAAAATGTAATCAAAAGGGAGGAGAAAACTAAAGATGAGCTTCAGGCCAACTACCAGAGGCGACTTCGTGAAAAACAAGTTGAAGTTGACAACTACAAAAGGTTTTAAATTTCTATATTAATCTTGTTTATTCTTAATATGGGGTGAGGTGATTAAGATCATCTGAAAATAAATAAAAAATACTTATTTTAAATTTCGTATCTAGGTCAGTGACACTTTTTATTCAAGCTCATTTTGTTTGTGTGGGAAATGTTTAGCTTGTTATTTAAATAGTCTTGCCGAAAGAACAATCTTCTGATTCTTTATTATGATGTTTTACTTAGTTGACTTTTTACAAAGCCAAAAATAATGCTTTTAGTTTTCCTTATCTAAGATCGCTCAACATCTCAGTTGTATTAGCCACGTAGTCCTAAATCTTTCTCTCTTTTCTTTTAATAGTATTATTAGTACTGCGGTGCATACTTTGGGCATGTGTCTGCTCAGTATCCCTGCGGCATCAATACTGAGTGCATGGTAATTTGTCATTTTTGCTGGGATAGCTAAGTATAATTAATTAATCATGGGGTATAGTTAATTAATCATAATCAGGTTTCAAGAGGTACTTGGCAAGATCTTGGTGGGGAAAAATCAAAAGCAGCTTATAAACTTTGTAATAATTTCAGAGTCAAAAGCCCTATGGATGACATTAAAGCTACAATTTATTATCGGTAAATATTTTCTCTGGTCAGTTACAAAGACAAAGAGCTGTTAGATGAGAGAAAAGAGTATGAAGAGTTTCGAAGAAACTTACAGCGACAGCTGACCAATGTCCAGAATGAATTAGATATTCAAAAGAGGGAGCTCACAATGGGTATAAATTTGTATTTGGTATTTATTATACTTACTAATTAATTATGGAAATAATTTTTGAATAGTTATTTGCAATGTAATGACTTTGTCAATCGTCATGTATTGTAATTTAAAATAGTTCATCTATTCATTTGTCTCATTCTCTTGGTTGAATTGTTCATCATTGTTGATTAAATAGAATTTGAAGATGAACTGAAAAAAAGAGAGCATGAGTTTAAACTGCGTCTTGATGAAGTCAGTACGAAGGCTCTTGAGTATGAACTGAAGGTAGGTTTTATGAACAACTTCAAATCAAACAAATAACACAAGAAATGTGCATCGATTCATGTGTTCACTTTTCAGGTAGTAAAAAGTTGAGAGATTAAAGAAAAAGAAAATAGATGCAATTTAGAAAAGATGCAATCAAAATAACAGCTTAACCTACTTAAATCCTGTACATTGAACAGTAGTGATTGAATCAAATGAATTTATGATTAATTATAATTAATATAGCATGGTGCAGAACAGGCTACTGTCCTGTCGGCTCATATTTCTCATGGCTAAGGCCAAACTTTGACTCACCATGCCCCCGCTGCGGCGAAGAAGAGGAAACCTCGTCTCATATTCTTCTTGACTGTCCCAGACTTGCTAATTTCCATCTCATCAGGTCTGGAAAACCGAAAATTCTCAACCTGTATGGTGATATTTATGCACTACACAATACAGCAGGGTTTCAGTCCAGGGCTTTTGCCAGAGAGGATTTGAGCCTTTCAAGCCCTCACTCAAATGGAGTTTGATGATGATGATGATTAATGAAGCTTGATTGTCACTTCCATGAGAATTGTCACATTGTGTACAGTTATTTATTCCCACCTGAAAGTGATGCAAGCTCATGATGCAATAAAACACTGGAACAGAGACCATGAAACAATCATTTGATCTTAAGTTATTAAACACTATATGAACAGGTGCAGTAGTTTCTTTAATTACAATCATTAGAACTGAAAGGCTGGCTCTGCACTTGTTCACTGACTGATTCATTTATATGCTCAACCCTCAATCTCCTTGATAAGTAGTCATGCAGTTCAAGTTAGCCACACATCCCACCTTCCTTATAAGACTTTTGTACCTAATATAATATACTTTGCATTTATGAGTCCACTCTAGACATCAACTAAGCTGAAGCCAGAACTTTTCCTGAAGCTGACATAGGTAGTGACCTTGACATGGTCTTGATGACTGAAACGGAAATTGAAAAAGAGTTGTGTAAGCCTATGAACCAGGGCATTAAATACGACATTATCTTTTATCTCTTCTTATATTCTTATACGTGTTTTACTAACACTTTTAGCATGCAAAATCTCTACACAGGTCTTTATTTGTGGCCTGGCAATTCCTAACCTGTACTAGTTAGACACCTGAGTAGTAAATCACTCGTAATATCACCCTTGTTAAACTTGCTAACAATGTATTGCAGTTTTTTTTGTGACATAAACTTTTGGACATAAAATAAAATTAATTATAGCTTTATATAGTGCTACTTTCAAGCTTATAGCATGCTCAGAGCCCTTTGTTCCAATCTCATTTGTGTGGATTGGTGGGGGGAGGGGGTATTAGGGAGAAGGTTTTTTCTTTAGGCGCTCAGTTAACACAACTCTGCTCTAGTCCAGTGTCAAACCTTGAGACCCCTTCATAGATAGTTAAGCCAAATTCAAGCATACTTAGCCTCTTGATCATGCATCCCACATAGGGTATTTTCTTTTCTTTCTCTTCTCTATGCATAAGTCTTGCCTGTAGAGTTTTATAAATATGTATGTGTTTTAATTTATTTAAAAAAAAAGAGTAAATAACATTCAGACTTTGGTATCTATTCCATTGTATTAGGTGAAAGTTATAACCAAAGAGCTGAAACTTGCCAGAGAAAGCCATGATAAGACAACAGCCGTAGTGGAGGAAGTGGAAGATGCTCAGAGAAAGCTAGAAAAGTTCCTGAAACAGAAGGAGTGGGAGTTGAGTGATGTAACAGCCATTAAAGATGCAGAGTATGTATATTTCAAATTCAAGACCTGACAAATTTTGTATTGATAGTATTTGTTAATATAAACAATGAGCTGGTTACTAAGTATTAGAATATTTGTTTTCTAAGGAGAAGATCCTTGTTTCCAATCTTTGTTAAAAACAAAGACTTTTATTTGACTATTGAGTATGTAAATGAATTCACTTAGCCCAAATGGGTATGTGCTATATTTATAAATTAGGCATATTGGTGACTGAAAGCTTTTTTTTTTTTAACTACTTGTGTAGAGCACATCTTTCATGCTATAGTAGGCTCAGTGTGTTATGGTCCAATCTCTTTTGTGAAAATGTGTTTCATGCTATAGTAGGCTCAGTGTGTTATGGTCCAATCTCTTTTGTGAAAATGTGTTTCATGCTATAGTAGGCTCAGCGTGTTATGGTCCAATCTCTTTTGTGAAAATGTGAGGGGAGAGGGTACCTGGGAGAACCTTTCTTTAATTACTTTATGTGCTTAATGCTAAACCCCTTTGTACTAATATATTAAATATCATTAATCAAGCAATTAACACATAAAATATACTATATTGCGGATTTTTTACATGATATCCAATTACCATTTATTTTGCAAATTTTTTAACAGCAAAAAAAAACAAAAAACATTTATAATAATAATTACCTAATAAAGAAATTTACTTTTTATGTTTGTATTTATTTCATTTTTCACTTTGATTACTAGGATTTCTGATTTAAAAAATAAGCTCTCGTCTTGTGAGGCAGCAATGAAAAAGATGCAAGAAGATTTTCAAAGGAAGTAAGCAATGTGTGACAAAGTTTTTAGTTTTATTTGGCATGTTCCTTCAGGATTGAATATTGAATAATACTACATTCTAGCCAAGGAGTTGTGCTGGCCAAGTGGTGAAGCGCTTGGTTACCAAACCAAAGAGTCCCAGGTTTGAATCCTGGTGATGACTGGTATTTTTAATTTTGGGATCTTATGGGCACCTCTGAATCTTCCCAGTTCTATTGGGTACCTGACATTAGTTGGGGAAAAGTAAAGGTGGCTGGTTCTTTGTGCTGGCCACACAACACTCAATGGGTCACAGAAACAAATGACCTTTACATCATCTGCCTCATGGATTGCAAGGTCTGAAAGAGGGAACTTTACATCCTAACCCGAATTGACCCAAACTCCTACTAGATGACAGGATGTCAGCAGGCAGAGCTCAAACCCAGGATCATCGAGATGGCAGTTCAAAATGCATGCCACAAGATTAGGCAGCCATAGAAAATCTTACTAATAATATATTGCATAAAAACATCATCATTTTTTTTAAATAATAAATTAATTAATAAATTTATAATTTTTAATTTACTTTAAAAATTCCTAAAAAAATTTTATCAACAAACACATTTTACCTCAGTGCCTTTAGAACTATATTGCTGCTAAAATCAAAATTTATCTTTTGAATTTATATCTTTTTAAAATGTCACAATTTGATTTCTTGATTATCTCCAAAGGTTCACTGAGATGGATAAAATGACGAGAGATAAAGAGGAATTAGTAGAAAGGGTGAAAAATGGTTATCGTGAGAAAGAGGAATCTCTGACAGCTACAATTCAAGACTTGCAGGCCAAGCTGGAGGATTCTCGCATCAGGGAGAGACAACTCCAATGGTCCAAGGAAGATCTGATAAAGGAAAAAGAAACGCAGACTGAAAAGTAATTTATTAGAATAGAACTTTTGACTTCTTCTTTGTTCTCATTTTTATGCTCATTCTGTTGTGTCCAGTCCCGAGTCGAAAGATTAGACATTGATCTTGTTGGGATAGCTTATAATAGGCATCATCTTGCTTGTGATTTGGATGAGAGCTTGTCCATTTCTCATTTATTTTATTTACTATTAGTTTCTTCATTTCTTCTGTGTAGATTGCAATGTTTAATTGTGAGTTTGTTCTCCCACTTTTGGCGAGTGTGTCAGCCTTCTCATTTCCTTCTAGTTCTTAGAACTTGACATTTTAAACCTTTCTAAGGGTAATACATTTACACATATTGCTCTACCTATATACTTTGACAGTTCAAAATCTATATTTGTATTATCATTTCATAGTTGCTGAATGAATGTATACATTTATGCATATTTTTATATAAACATTTAATATTTCATAGCTTGAAAGAAGAAATAAAAAACATAAAAGAGAAATGGGATCGACATGTGGCAGAACTTTCAAGAGAGCATGTGAACAGAGACTTTGAACTTGAAACAGCACTGGAAGAGCAGAGGAGACTTAAACTTGAGCTAGACCAGAGAAAAGAAGATTTAGAAAGGTGAGAGCCATCATAGTTAGCTGTCACAGCTGAGAGCCATGTCAGTTTGCTAAACTAGATGAGAGACATGTCAGTTAGCCAGCATAGCTTAGAGCCTTCTTCTTATGAAATATAGATGTTACTTCAAAAAAGAATATGATTACGTCCTATGCATGTTCAGTCAGTTAGCCATCATGGCTGAGAGACATGTGAGTTAGCCAACATAACTGAGAGCCATGTCAGTCAATTAACTAAAAATTTTGAATTGAGATGGAATATTATACCAAAGAAAGGAAAGTTTAGACACTTGAAATTCATTGCTTAATGCAATATGTCAATATGCAAATACATACATTGTAAATCTTTTATGGATCATCTTTAAATTTGGAGATTATTTAAGACTGTGTTCAGTATTAGTTCCAATTTTGAAACTCAACAATTTTAGTCCTAGGTCTGTTTCACGTAAAATGTTTTTTAGTTTCTCTTTACTTTCTAAAGCATTTTAAGCACATCTACTTCATTCTTACATTCTGTGTTGCTAAGGCTTTGGAACTGACAAGACTTCACTAGCTTAGTACATTCGGAAATGGAGTTTTTATTTTATAGCATTCATTGTTTTGTTGTTGTTTTTTGTAAATGTCTTCAAATTATGCTTGGAGTTAAAATTTATTAGTGAAAATTTGTCTGGATATAGCATCAATGGCATGAACAATATTTTTGTTTGATCTTATTGTAATACTTGTTTGATACTTTTTTTTTTGCATTTGATTTGATCATTTTTATGTTTTTACATTTTTAAAGTCTAAACTTGTTTTCTCTGTTTTATAAATGTTCTTCTTCTGTGTGCTAGGTATAAAAATGAACTGAAAGACGCAGCTGTGAGAGAAGAGAAACTGGACAAAGCCAAGACTCAAGCTGAGCTGGACTGGCAGCGAAGGTGTGAAGACTTGGAAAGACAACAGTTTGATAAGTCCGAGGACTTGATCAAGCGACTGACCACTGCCAGAAATGATGTAAGGGCTGCAGCTCCATTCTCAGAGTATTTTATATGCATGCTATTAATAATTATATCTTTTATACAGGGGTTTTTTCATGCTATAGCGTGCTCAGAGCACTATGGTCCAATCTCATTTGTGGACTAGTGGGGTAGGGCTATCTGAGAGAAGGTTTTTCCGTGCTGCCTTTAGGTGCTCAGTAAACACAACTCTGCTCAAGTCTGGGGTGTCGAACCTCGAGCCCCTTTCATAGGTAGCCAAGCCAAGCATATGTAGCCTCTCGATCATGCATCCCATATTACTAGATAGACCATCATTTTTTGTATTAGCTAAGGTCTTATTGAAATATCATTGAAATATCAGTGTTCTATTTTAAATGCTTCACAGTCAAGTTTGTGCCCCTCTATAATACTTTTGGTGAAATTCTTGTAAGGATTTTGGACTAACTTAAAAGAGAAACATTCAGATTTTTAAACTTTTTATTAGATTTCACATTTTGCTAACATTATTGTACAGAGTAAGATACTTTACCTTTTTCTTTTTACTGTAAAACTTTGATATGCTGAAATGTTTCAGTTATAATCATTAAAGTGGACTAAATTAAATGATCAAATCGATATTTTGAAGATTTCAGTGAAATATTATTTTTTTTAATCAGTTGAATTATAATGATAATCCACTTTAAGATGGGGTTGGTGAGTAGCTGTTGATCTGGAGATCAGAGTCCAATCAAGTTGGGTGGGATATAATATTGTTGTTAATTAAAAGATGTCTGTACTTCTTTATGAACATACCATCGCTAGTCCTCACCAGCAATAAGGAATGCCAGTAGGGGTGGTATCCATTGACAGCTATGCTGTTACAATGATATTTTTTGTTTTATTGCACTAAGTGGACTGATTTATTTAAATACCAGGCTGAGGCTTTGTTGAAAGAAAGGGAGAGAGAACTCCGTCATAAGGTTCTTCTGATTAAATCCCTTCATCGAGAGAGAGACCAGCTACGTACTCTTTTAAAGAAGGCTGACATTCCTTTAGACAGTTTTACAAAAGTGAGTCTAAGCTTTATTTTTTTTAATTTGAATAAATATTTCTTTAGCATTATTTGCTGTAAGTGTGCTGTTTCTGTTGATTTAAGGCAACAAAATGTATTGTGAAAGTTCCCCTTTCAGGCCTTTCGATCTATAGGGCAGATGATGTTAAGGTCATCTGTTTCTTAGGCCAAAGATAACAAGCAGGGTGTCAGCCAGCAAACGACCAAGTGCCTTTACTTTCCCCAAGTAAAGTCAGGTACTAAGTAGCTTAGTAATGAAAAACTGCATTTAATTTTCTGTGTCAGATCAATATAGAAAAAAAAAGATGATTAAATCCTAGCAGAATGGTGTCAGATAGGACAAACAGGGTTCAAATCAGGTACCACCGAGATGATTTTTCTTTCACAAACGTCAGATACCTAACAAAATGTTTGCAACCAGCTCATATAATATTAAAATATCTGTCTTCAAAACACAGGCATTTTGGTTGAGTGGTCATTTTAAATATAAAGGAAACAACAATTCCTGCATTCAGATTTTAAAAGCAATAAAAAAAGCCTTGAAAAACAAACAACTGCAGGTTAAATTTTATTTCTTAATAAAAAAAGAATAATATAAATACAATTGGTCAAAAACAGCTAATGTTTGAGAGAAAAATTAAAGAAATTAACAAAGCGTTTGAACACGTTCACTACATTAAGGGGGCATAGAGACTGAGTGGTTAAATGCTTGGATTCCAAACCTGGGGTCCTGAGTTTGAACCTAAATGAAGACAGAGATTTTGAATTTCTTGATTTTTAGGATACCCCTGAGTCCACCCAGCTCTAATGAACTGTAATTAACAATTTAAAACAACACAGACAGAACCCATAAAGTAAAACAGAAGAGCAGGGTATCATTTCAATGATTTAATTACACAAATGTGACATTCTGTTTAATGTCCATCACTAGATGTGTGTGTGAAGGTTCCATAGTAGATCTTGGCATGTTTTCTATTCCTAACCTTAAGTCAATCCTAAATATGTCAAACTCTATGTTGTGTTTAAAGTCTATTTTTATAAGGGGCATCTCCTAATTCTACTTACTTAACAATATAAACTTTGACCCCCAAAATGTTCATACATCATTTTATTTTCATAGACAAAATGACACTAAAAGCAAACCAACCTAAAAGCACCAAACCAAAAGTATGTTTTGTCTGTCAAAAATTTGGGACTCATACAGTGAATTGTGAAATATGTTATATTAAAAAGTAAAATATAGACCTTTCAATCTATAGGGGAGATGTAAAGGTCATGTTTTTGTGGCCCACTGTTAACAAGGGTGTCATGTGGCCAGCTCAACGGCCAACCGCATGTACATTTCCCCAACTTCCAAAAATCACAGTTTTCACCAGGATCCAAACTCAGGACCACCAGTCAGGAAGCCAAGTGTTTTGCCGCTCATGTACTATTGATGGACTTTGAAAATGACTTTATTTTATTTATTTCTTATGCTAGTATTCCCTTGAGTCTGTGGAGAATGACGAAGAAGATTTGGAATACATAGAGAAACTGCAGAAAGAAAACTCCAGCCTAAAAGAGCTGATATCTCACATGCGACAAGAAATGGAAGCACTGGGTGGGGAGATGCCAAAATCAAGTTCGGCTAAATCTTCTAATAGTAAGTTCTTTTAACAAGCGATTTGACAATAAACATGTATATATCAAAATAAAGCTTTTTTTTAGTCTATAATGACAAAAAGTCACTATTCTGAGAGGCTTATATTTCATTAGCTTCAGCTGTCTTATATATCTTAATCTTATTATAATATCTTAAGTTGAAATAATCTATTTTTTATGATTTTACTTAGAAACTAGCATAATTTAATTTTTGTCATTGTAGATCGTTTTTTAAAATGACATTTTAGTCAAATTTCTAAAAAAAATAGGTGATGGAGCAATGTGGTAGAGCACTTGACTGTCTAGTGAAGAGCCTGGGTTTTTTTCTGTCTGCTCAAAAGAATAATTGACACTTCCTATGAAAAACAAAAAATGGATGGTTATTGCTAGTTTTGAAAATTAGCTATTTCTACTTTGCCTATCAAAATAACTTAATATTCTTTACTATTGAATTTTTGTTAAAGTTAATATGGATTAAATTTGTAAGATATTAAATTAATTTCATTTCTACTTTAATCTGACATGTGTAAGCTGATAAGTGATTAAAAAAAACAGTAATAAGATATTGCTAGGCTTTATATTTACCCTAGGGGCATAAATAAATAAAACAGAAATCAGTGGATATCATTTTAAAAACAAAACTTTTCACAAAGCATTAATAGCATTTATTTGAACATTTGTAATGATGTGAATAGTATATAAAGTACTAGCAAGTCAAATCATGACTTACTTAGGGATTGGATAACAGTAATACAAAACAATTGGCAATCAATTAGATTCAAGTTTAAGTCTTGATACACTCTGATATTTTTAAAACAATTTTATTATTAAGATGAGTTATGCTACATGAGCACCAGCAGTGTAACAGCAGGACACTTATGATAACTCATTATGGAGATAAGCTCACTACAAAAGCAGCATCCTCTGTAAATCTTAAATTCAAAGTTAATCGTTGAACTAGTCATTTAAAAAAAAAAAAGATCTTTTTCTTAAGTCTATGATTTACAAGGATTTGTTATTATAGCCATTGCATTGATGACCTTTATGTTCATTCCTAAGTTTTGACAGATTCAGGCGCCTTCTCTGAAGAGCTTCAAGAACTGCGCAGAGAAAACAAAGAACTAAAGCAAAAGCTGAAAGATAGCAGAAAGTTGAATCTTCCCACATCTCTGAATGCTGTGCCAAGCCTGCAGGATCAAAGTGAAGTCATGAAGTTAGTGGATGGAAATACTGCAGTAAAAAATCACATCTTGGCTCTTAATGCATCAATAGGTATTAACAGACATAATTGTTTGAATTATTTGTTGTGGGGCTTTTTTTAATGTTATTTCTGAATTAGTTTAATGTATCTTGCTTTTTCAACCTGTATATTTTTAAACCTTTTCTTATCATTGTATATCACTGTACTGGGTCTTGTACTATAAAAAAAGAGCCTTATAAGGTAACACTGTGTGCTCTACTGGCAAGATATTTCATATAATGTGGCAAGATATTTCATATAATGAGATCATTCAGTTTGTCTAATGTTGTTCTAAAACACTGATTATAAAACATTATTTAATTTTTTTTTCTATATAAATCTTAAGATGACTGATTATTATTTTTCTCTCAAAATCTGCAACAGGAAACTTGAGGTCTGAAAAAGTTGAATTGGCAGCGAGTGTTAAAAAACAGCAAGCTCGCATTGCCTTTCTGGAGAACTCTTTGGAAAATATTTCTAGCCAGGTTTGTTGGTTATTGAGTGTCAAATTTTTATTACATTGTTAATATTTTGGCTTGAAAAAAGAACTTAAGTTTCATTATTTTTAACAGTCATATTTGAATACAATTATCTGTTTTAAGTTTAGTCTTTATTCTTTCATGCACTATCACTAGTTTTAAAGCTCATTGGGATAATTAATGTACATACGGGAAAACTGTAAAGTAACTTTAGTAATGACACATAGCTTTTTCAACGAGATAGTGTTTTGCATGGATGTTGAAAGGAGGCAGATGAAAAGTGTTTAAGGATTTCTTGAAACTAAAAAAATGCTGGTCTCAGAACAAAAAAACTTGTTTAATTTTGAAAATCTTTACATCTTAAGTTATGTGCACAAATACAGTTTATGTAATGTGATTTAAATGCAAGTAAAAAGAATTCTGAAAAATTATAATTATTGTATGAAATTTCTATAGCCAAGACAAAAGCAAATTCAGATTGACCAGTTAACTTATGAATTGAGTATGTGTCGTCGAAGATATGAAGCAGAAATAAATGGACTTAAGTCTAGAGTGGCTGACCTTGAACTCTTGTTGAGTGAGGCTCGCAGGGAAGCAGACGAGTACCACCGTGCAAGTTTGGAAAGAAATGAAGAGCTCGTCGCTTTAGGAAATCAGGTAATTGAAAAATTATGTTTTCATTAATCATTAGTTTGAGAACACTAGTTTTTTTTTCTGTAGTGGGAATCTAAGGGCACTGATACCTATGAAAGGGAAAAGTATTGACTTAACTTTTTGTCTAGATGTAGCCTACCTTTCATTCTATTTTTTCCACCTTGTTCTGTAACCTCTATACTATCAGTAGTTTAAATCCATACCCTAATTTCAACCAATTAGTTGTTTGCTAAATAATACTAAGTGATTTAATGATTTATTTCTAAAGTACTTGCATTTGTTTTGCATCATTTATTATTTCGACTCAACAAAAAAATGCTTATGCTTGTCAAAATAAAATATTCTGTTTCTCTGTTGGAAAATGAATAAGCACATGTAGAATGTTTTCTCTGTTAATACAATTCCTTCTATTAGCTTGCAAACTCTTCATGAGTTTAAAAGGGTGAATGAAAACTGGATCTGTATTTCAAAAACGGCTGTAATGATTTTGCGAGATATTTGAAAGTTATATATATATCTTTGGAGAAACAAAAACTAATTGGCCTGACAGTCAAAACTCTGGTCTGTCCATTAGAATTTTTTGATAATTTAAAATAAAATTTGGTTTATGTCTTTATATTTTGAACACTGCTTTAGCTGGAATTACAGCACTTGACTCCTCAAATGTTTCTTTATATTCAGTAACAGTTGAATGAATAAATAGATATACATGAACAATTTGCGTAATATCTCATGTAGAAATCATGAGCTGTTCTGTTAATAGAATAACTTGGTTGTGCAGTAATGAAGCATGACAAGAAATAAATAGAATGGAAAATTGTAAACCTCCATCAGCTTCTTTAATGGGGATTAGATTTTTGTTTTTTTATATTTCCATTGTCCATTTCCATTGTTTTTTCTTAACTTCAAACTCTCTTTCTAAGAAAGTTAAAAAGATAATGAGCTCTTCTTATTGTCTGCAGCTCTCTGCCTTGAAAATGGAAATGGCTGAAGCGAATCCCTCCATTCATTTCGGAGCTCAGGTAAAATAGAAATTTGTTTTATTTTTAGATTTTAAGAACCAGTAAAACATGTCGCAAAGGTAAATATAAAAAGTGGTCTAGCATTTTTTTTTTATTGCTAAAATAATCTGTAAAAGTCAAATTTGAAAATCTATCACTTGCTTTGTAAAAATATATCCAGTGTGAAAATTAGACCTGCTGTTTTGTGCATGTGCAATGTAAATAAAAGTATGCCTATAAGTTTCTAGATTTCAGCAATCACTAATGTTATAGCCAAGCTTGTAGCATTGTATAGTTCACAAGCTGCATACTTCTTGAATGAAAGGAAACGGAAGATTTGAAATACTTTAGTACTACTTCTGCTCTTACTTTCTTTATGAAATTTTATTTCTGCATCTATTAATGTTCACCTTGACATATCCCTAAGACTGTTGAACATTTGGGTCACCACACATGATCTGTCGACCATCTTTCTCCATTCCTCTCTTAATGTTAAGCTCTCCTTAACACTCATCCTGAATTATTCGAATATTTGTTTTCATTTCGTCGCAGTCTAACCTGTTAGGTCAGTATCTGTTTTGTAGTTCAAAGTTCTCTGTTGTTTTTTTTATTTGACTATACTGAACTTGGTCTGTTAGGACAATTGCTTCTTTTGAATAGTTTCTGTATAGTTAAAAGTAAATGCACATGATCTGAATCACCGAATCATTTCAATTTCTTTTTTGTTTATGTGTCATAAGTTTTCTTCAATTAGACCTTTGAATAGTGGAGATGGGCCATGTATCTTATTTTGAGCATGGAATATGACATAATCAGTCATGTAGAGTGTTTAAAAACATTGACATTTGATTGCATACAACTATTCATTTACACTTAACTTTGAGAAGCTTTGTTAAAGATCTTTCTATTTCATTCCAGGAACTGTACATACAACAGCTCCAGTCAGAGATCAGCCAGTTACGTCGAACCACTACAGCGGCTGATGAATCTGTCAATAATTTTCTGGAGAGTAAACTGGACAAGTTCAGTGCTACTGATGTGAAGAGTAAACTAAAGTTGGCGGCTGCAAAAATTATTCAATTAGCCAAAGAGAACATGCAGCTGACTGAATCTAACAACAGGCTTAGAACTGAGCTCAAGGTAGCAAGTAAGTGATGTGACTAACCATGATTTCAATCAATACCATAAGGAATTTTCTGCTGCTTGTAGCTAAGATTTTTATACATATGTAGTAAAATTTTGTTATAGTTCACACTTTGGAATATTTAGAAATGTTCATTGTATTCTTTGGCTACAGAAACTCACTATAATCCAAATATTGTGATTACGAGTTTCTATTTTATTTTTGACATTGTAATTAGGACCATGCAAATGTGATGAATAAGAATTGCATTGATTATTAAACATTACCTTTTTTAAATGTTCTTTAAGAAATTAGATTTTTTGTAGGGGGGTTATTTTTTCAGAATGCTTTTCTTAACTTTTCATAAATAGAGTTATGTATTATTGTTTACATTTTATTTACAAAATGTTGAAGAGAAAAATAACTGGCCTTAGATAATGACTACTTTTATCTTGAGATATTTCTTGTTGTTTCAACTGTTTCATGTTTTAGGCTATGCTTTGTTTACAATTAGGAATTTGGTGCGTAAAAGTGTTAAGATTCATTTTGTTTTGTGCATTTCAGATTACGTTTTGTATAGAGATAATAACGTAATAATAAAAACCAAGACTAGGGTTGGTTATGAAATAAAAAACAGTTCATATTTTATCGTCTTTGGAGACAGGCTTTGTAGAGAAGTTGTTGGACTTAGTTATTTGGTTAGTGACAGCGAAGACATAGTCAGATTACCTTCAGTACCGGATGAAATGTTTTGATCGTCAACACTCTTGATTGTCTCATTTCATTGTTGGCCTCTGTGTTCATTAGGTTATCTGGACTTAGTTGTTACCTCCACCTGAACATTGTCAACTCTCTACTCAAGACACAATGAAGATGTGTTCAACACATTCTAAATTTTCTTTTCTCATGACTTCTTGTTTATAGCATCAGAAAAAAAACCTACTAAACCAATCTCCAATGGTGCTCATCTATCTGTGGACCATTTAAAAAGACCCAATTATGATGCTGAATCTAAAGAGAACCAGCCAACAATGTCACAGCACGACCGTTTGGCAGAGTTGGAGAAATTACAGTACCAGCTAACCAAACAAGTAAGATAGTTAAAAAGTAACTTTTTTAGTCACAATTTTACTTTAGCCACCTAGCAATTGCCATTTTATTTTCTATTTATTTTTCAATGTTGTTAAAGTAGTTTTTGGTGAATAAATCAAATTTAATGTATTTTGTTTATTTTTTTTTATTATTATCATTTTTTTTTTAATTTATTTTTTTTATTTCATAAAGTAACACATTTTTTTAACAGGAACTCCAGTTTGCACAGAGATTTAGAAATGAGAAAACCGAAGATTCTAGGCATGCTTTGAATAACATTAATATACCTGAAAAAGATATGAGTGGTATATACATATATATATATATATATCATTATTTATCAAGCTAAACTTTAAGTTAAATATCACTATGAAAATGTTAAATTATCTAAAAATCTAACATTTTTATTTTACACATCAGATTCCGGTGATAGAGTCAAGTCTCCAGTCTATGATTTTCAACCCAGAAAGGCTAAGTCAACTCCACCAAGAACA
The DNA here is from genome assembly GCA_030265305.1 of Biomphalaria pfeifferi. Classification (NCBI taxonomy): domain Eukaryota; kingdom Metazoa; phylum Mollusca; class Gastropoda; family Planorbidae; genus Biomphalaria; species Biomphalaria pfeifferi. The sequence goes on from JASAOG010000135.1 coordinate 1,215,595, forward strand.
AAGTCTGGTGGGCTGAGTGCTAGACAAGTGGACTCACATATGTTTATGAGCATGTCATCAGGTGGAGGTGACTCTATACAAAAAGTATGGGAACTGCTGGAGCAGGAGTCAGTCACCAGTGGGGGATCAACTAAACTGCCATCAGCTCAAATGGTGTCAGTGCTTCATCCTCGGCAGTCAGGTCAGATATCTCACTGTGGTCAGAGTGTGGGGTGTTGTAAATCTATTAGTCTTTACCTTGTTTTAGTAGGTTACGACAATGTGTCAGTATTGGATGACAGATGCTTTTCTAAAACATATAAAAACTTTAAAGACAATTAGCACCAATTAAACCAGAGTTAAATCAGATATGGAGGAAGTTGTTGGCTACTCTCCATTAAGGCTAGAACAGAAAGATTTAAATACTTCCCAAATCCACTTTTAGTCACTCAAAAGTACATAAAAGCACAATTCATTTAATTCATTAAGCGCTGGTTGTATGTGCATGTTTTTTTGTTTTCTTTATATTTCCTTTTCAGTAGGCTACATTGCTTGTATTTGCATTGCCATTCATCTTTGTTATGGTATTTGTATTGCTGAGGTGGACAATTGTGGTCATACCGAATTATCATTTGTTTGGACAAAAAAAAAATTTATTTTAGTCCCAAGAATTGAAATATTGTGATTAGAGTTTCTCAGTTATTTTTTGACGACCATTTTGATTTAGTGTGATAAGGACCAATACAATCTAAAAACCAATAAGACTTGCATTGCTTTCTTATGTATCCTTATAAAATTTGAAATAATCTTAATATTTGTTTTTATTTTGTTGTTTTTTTTTTTTGTGAAAACAATTAAACATAAAATAAGAAAAAAATACAAAATGTATTTAACTTTACTCTAAAATTATTTCATTTTCTTCATAGACAAAAAAAATTTATAGAGACTATCTCTCAAACATCTAAATGAATTTTTTTTTTTATTCATTTAATTGTCATGTCGATTTTCAAAATTTATCTATGTTAATAAGTCCTTTGAAAACAGTGTGCTTAAAAAGTGTACCAAAGGCAAAAAATATTTGGAAAAGCGACTCCGTTTATTGATCTTGTAAGTCAAAATAGCACTAATTAGTATCAACTTTATTACCCCCTAAAATTTTACAAGTGAAATGTAGCTGGAAGACACTTAAAAAAAAAAAAAGAATTTTCCAGTTATTGTGATAAAAAAAGTCACTGGATATCTTATGTTTTATTATTATTTTTTTTAAATTTATTACAATTTCCATTTTTGTTTTTAGGGGAGGCTAATGATAGTATCAAGTTCAATAACCCTGAGGAACTTATCTTGAAAGGGCAAAAAGCAGAAATTAAGTCAGCATTAAAACATCCGCCGTCCACAGCCAAGGTTTCTGTTAAAAGGCCTACACAGGCAAGACAGAAAGTAAGAAACTATAATGTCAAAGATGACTCTTTCCTCAGGTGATAGTTCAAGATAATACAAGTTGCACCTAATACCAACTTGTCTACCTATCATGCTTAAGTTATAAGTGAAGATCTCAGTGGATATCGAAGTTCGGTCACACATTCCACAAAACTTAATTACAAAGTTATGTTAATGCTTTGAAGCAGTGTATCTGTGCTGCAATGTGCATGTTTCTCAGGAAAATTTGGCAAAGTATTAGAGAAAAAAATATCTGTTTTTGTTTACATTTTACCAAACATATCATCTTGTTTCATCTTGTGCAACTGCTGCAATTGATCTTTGTTTTTTTTGTTGTTTTTTTTTTGGCTAATATTTTTTTCTTTGACATGTGCCCTGAAACTCACTCATGAATCTAAGTCGAGTGAGACTATAATGGGCTGAAATTGGACACTTATATCCCCTTTAAATCCCCTTTAAATATAAGCCAGGATTTGATAGATAGCCTGCGTCAATAGCAATCAGAAATGACCTACACAGGTTAGAATTTAGGTCTCAAATAGTTGCATTGTATTCGCAGCCCTGTGTCAATCAAGTTCATTTATTTGTATAAATTGAAATAAAAACTGTGATATGATTTATTTCAATGCACAATTGTCTCCCTTCAACAAGTTATTTTTAGGACATTTTATTACAATATTAGTTCTATTTATTTATTTGTTGTTGTTTTTTTATTCATTAATGATTGTTAATTATATTGAATATACTTCATATATATATATATATATATATATATAAACTATTTTGTAATCTAAGTATTATATTGTCCAAGAGCTCTCTCTCTACTGCTTAATGAACTGCACTCATCCTTTGTTCTGCCAAGACAGAAGGAGAGATGAGGCACATTGTGATTTTTTTTCTGTAACATTCTATTAAATTATGACTCTTTGACAATGAAAAATTGTGTATAAAATACAACTTTATTTAGTTTGTTTTTTATTTGTTATTATTATGATTTTTTTTTTCATACATTCACAGTTAATATTTTGTGAGATATTAATTAATCTCAACATTTAAACAGAGACACCTTTCTAAAGTTAAGAAATTATGGCTAAGGACCTTACAACAACTATTTATAGCATTTATCTATAACCAGTTTGTTGTTGATGATCTTGTAGCACCAAACTGCTTGTAGACAACCAAACCTCTGTATGTGTATTACATCTTAATTTATAAAACTTGAAATAACTTGAATAGAGTCTTTGTAAACAATACTAAATATAACTTTTATTATAATATAGACATATTATATATGATATAAAATAAAATAAATGTTCTAGACTTCAGTAACAAAAAATAAAAAAGTATTTTTAACAACATCTAACTCACTACAAAACGCAACTTTTCACCCTGGCTTTCTGCAGTCATCTGTTCTAACTATGACAGATGACGACAATGCCGCTTTTCTTGCATCATTCACACTGCATAGCTAGCCTCTTCCCATAGAAATACACATGCACACTCCACAACACAGTTGCATATATTTTCATTCATTATTATATTAAACTAATTTTGTTCATTTTGACCTCTGGACCCACTTACCAAATTGATATATGAAGTCTTTATAATTGTAAAACAGCTCAAGAAATGACATTTACATTCCTGTGACACCTAGTTGCTTAAGAATGTTTCCAGGACATAGTCAAGTTGGCTGGATGTCATTACTTTTTTTAGCACTAAGCTTGTGTCTGCTTATTTAGTCTTATTATTTCTGCTTTGGACATTTTTGTAAAACGCTGTACATGTTTCGGATGTTCCTTCAGAGTTGAAGATAGTTTACTTCCTAGTCCAAACCTCCCGCAAGACGACTAGGGATCGGACCGGCCAAGGTTTGAACCCGGGACCATTGATATGTCCGAACGACCGTCTGGCATGCAAAACACAGGGGCAATTAGAGATTGTCTTTCTTTGTCTCTGATTGTCTTTCTTTGTCTCTGATTGTCTTTCTTTGTCTCTGATTGTCTTTCTTTGTCTCTGATTGTCTTTCTTTGTCTCTGATTGTCTTTCTTTGTCTCTGATTGTCTTTCTTTAACCTGGTTAGTTCGTTTCTAGTAGAATTGTCTGTGTAACAGAAGGGTGTGTGGAGAAATGAAGGCGTGCTTACAGTAGTCACGTGACCACATCATCAATGAGTGGTGAAAACAGTTCTATTTAACTGCATTGTTTTGAAAGATTTAGAATTTAGAGTGTGGGTGAGAGGGGTCCTCAAAGGTCACATGCAATTTGTTAACTTGGTCCCTAAGTTACTGCTTGATGGTGTTAATTAAATGGAAATCCTGCTGGTGTTGCTGAATCAGAGATCCGTGGAGAATCCTGAGCTTGCCTTTGCTTTGATGTATTTTCTTCACTATCTTATAACAAGAACAATTGTACCCTTGTTCTGCCATAAATGTGAAATGTCATGTCGATTTCATCCCTTGGAAAACATTTGCAACACAAAAAGAAAATCCCTTATTTTAGGTTATATAGACTCTAACTTGTACATGCACATGGAATAGAAGTATTGTTGTTAATGTTTTCCTTACGACAGTGACATAAAAACTTGACTTTCCACATTACAATAAAACTAGATTTTGATGAGATGTGCAGTGTCTGAGTGATAAAGCGTGGGGTCCTGGGTTCAAATCTTGATGAAGACTTAGATTTTTGAATTTCGGGATTTTTAGAGCGCCCCTGAGTCCACCCATCTGTAATGGTCACCTGACTTTAGTTGTGGAAAGTAAAGGCGATTGGTTGTTATGCTGACCACATGACACCCTGCTCGTTAACCATTGGCCATAGAAACAAATGGCTGCCAGGTCGTGCGGTTTGCGCACTGGACTGTCGTTTGGATATATCGATGGTTCCTGCGGGAGGTTTGGACTTGGAAGTAAACTATCTTCAACTCTGGAGGAACAACCGAAACGTAAAACATTTTACAAACAAAACATGAACATATTCTCCTTCATAGATCGCAAAGTCTAAAATGGGAACTACACTTTTACTTTAAGATTTTGATGAATACTGTAAACTGTGAGAAAGTCTTGCGAAAAACAAAAGTTCTGCCTCTTTTCTACTGTGCAGACGTACCACTCGGAAGAAGAATCGATGACGCCATTACTGGGAGGAAGTTGGGTGATATCTCCACTTTCAACAATTTCTTTGAAGCTCTGAAGGAAATATGACTCTCACTTAACCAGTACGACATAGACATGGCATTATTTCCCTTACTCAATCTTGAAACGGAAACGTGATAACAGACAGTCTGGTATTGAGTGTTGACAGTAAAATGAATATGCGTGAGAATTATTTGTTTTGGACATTTTCATACATGGCGGTTGCCATCTTCGTTTCCCATTTTAAATCGATTCTCTTCATTTTTTCGGTAATTGTCATACTTGAAATGTAGCATCGATTCTATATTTTGACATCTTCATGTTCCGACGGTAGTATCGATTCGCCTCTTGTAACGGGAGAACACTTCGCACTACTTGTGTGAATAATTTAAAACCAAAAAACCTAGCTAATCTCCCCTGAGATAACTCTCGCCTGCTATTGAAATTGTATTTGGTTTGTTTCGAAAGTATTTTGTCTCCCTTTAACGCCTTTGACACACGTTTTTGATTGTGTTTCTTAATTTTGTGTTTAAAAGAAAGGAAATAGTGTAACCTCAGTGATACATAATTGGCGCTGACCTAGACTCAATGTAGTCGATATATAAAATGTTATTTAACCTTGCAGATATGCTTCCTCTGTTTGGGACCCTTCAACTCAAGAAAACATTAAGAAACTGGAACAGACACTAAATAGAGCAGTGAGATTCACAACAAACGAATATAGACCTTTGAATAGAGTAACACCTTTACTAAAATCACTAAATTTAGAAAGCCTTCAGGACAGAAGACTTAAAAGTAAAGTAGCAACTATACATAAAACACTGAACCATAATCTTCAAATACAGAAACAAAATCTAATAAAATACTCTGAAAGACACAAAGATACAGGCACATTCCTCGTCCCATATGCTAGGACAAATTTGTACAAAAACTTCTCCTTCCCTAGTGCTATTAGAGCATGGAATGGGTTGCCTGAACTAGCCAGGAAAACCAGTGACTTGGCGGAGTTTAGGCCATCTGTAAATATGCATGACTAAATGCATGACGCGTAAGACGTAATCATCTTCTTTTTTTGAAGTAACATCTGTATCATATAAGATAAGTAATGGCAGGCCCGTCCATTCTTTTATGTTGCCTTCCCACCGCTTTCTCCGTCTGCCTCTTCTTCTTCTTTTTCCTGGTACTGTTCCCTGAAGGAAGGTCTTGGCGCGCCCTGAGGACCTTGTGTTATGACCATAGAGTTTTACTTTGCCCATTATCTTATCATATATATATATATACAGACGTTACTTCAAAAAGAAAATAATTACGCCCTACGCATTTCACGTGTCAATCTAGTCATGCATGTTAATCTATGACTGACTTAAGCTCTGCTAAGCCGTTGTTTTTCTTGGCTGATTCAGGCATTCCATTCTCTAATGACTCTAGGGAAGACGGAGCACTTGTACGAATTTGCTGTTGCGTACAGATTTAGAAATGTGTCTCTATCCTTGTGTCTTTCTGAATATTTTAACAGGCTTTGTTTTTCTCTTTGTAAGTTATGGTTTAGTGTATTATATATTTGAATGTCTTACATGTTTCGGATGTTCCTTCAGAGAACGTCCTAGTCAAACCTCCCGCAGGACGACGGAGGATGGAAGCGGGCAGGGTTCAACATCGATAATTCCAAACGACAGTCCAGCGCGCAAGTCGCACGACCAGGCAGCCACTATAGCTACTTTACTTTTTATTCTTCTGTCTGTTCAGTTCTAAAGTTTCGCACGCGGAGATTTAGTAAAGTTAAATTCCCCTTTCAGACCTTGTTGTCTATAGGGCAGACGATGTAAAGGTTATCTGTGTCTGTGGCCTACTGTTAACGTGGATGTCATGTGGCCAGCACAACGACCAACCACCTTTACTTTTTCCCCAAATAATGTCAAGTACCCATCGGAGCTGGATGGACTAGGAGGCCGACGATCCTAAAATTATAAACTCTATAATGACGGGCTCCTCCTGTAATCATAATTTAAACCTGACATGATGTGCGTTCTTTTAATGATGAAATTATGGTGAAGCTTTTTTTTTAAGGGGAAGTCAGAATTTCTAATTGTTGGGTCGAATCAAAAGACCTTTTTTTGTGTGTGTCGTCTATGTCCCACTTCTTCCTAAAAAAAAAAACTCAGCATAGCCCTAAGTGTAGCGTTAGATTTACATCTAGTTGAAAATTTTGTTAATCTAACCCTACTACTAATGTTCAATTGTGCTTGACACAAACACTTATTCTATTTCTATTATTCTATTTACGTAACATACCGGCTCCATGGAGTTCTCTAAATTCTCAGCAGGACTAGACCACAGACACAGACGGGCCGGATTAATCTTAAGGTAACACATAGCTTAGGGGCCCCCAGGAAATATTTAGCACTTTAGGAATAAAGATAGACAAGCTGTAAGGCCGATTTATAAAACATACGCACAGAGGCTTTATTCAACTGTATTATTGAACGAGCTTTACATCACATTTCAATACATAGGCCTATATCATCTTCTTTTTTTGAAGTAACGTCTGTATTATTTTAGATCAGAAATATATTTAGACATAAAAGGGCCCCAAAATGGTCCCATATCCCAAACAGCTATGGTCTTTTTGTTAAGTCTAAATACGGCTCAGTTTACACAGACATTTATTCAGCTGTTCTCACTCACCTGCTCCCTGAACTTGTCTGTATTCTTTGCATGCTCAATGTGAGGTCACGTAATGTATTATCCCCCTCCCCATTTTTATTTCTTTTTTTTTCACCTCTAAACAGCAACCGATAATGATTGTTGACATTGTTGAATATTTCTTTTCTATTTGGTTGTCTGCCATTGGTTATTTTAACTCTTCGTGTGTCGTCTGCTAGGGTCGATATTAAAATAAAAAAGCGTGTGAATTATTTAAAAAAAAAAAAAGGATCTTTAAATGTACGGACAACGTTGTTTTCCATTAAAGCAATGCAGCAAATGGAAGCATCTTCATGAACTAGTTTGTTTTAATCAGTGGCGTAGCGAGGTAGGGGTGACTTCCAGATGAAAGAATACGATGATGGGCACCTCATTAGAAACTTGAAGGTTTAGTGTGACAAAATGGTGGATGTACATAAATAATAAGCAAAATAATAAAAATACTTAAAAAAAAAAAATACAACAACAAAGCTTTTAGTAAGTGTATCAGTTTGGACCAGTCTGGTAATTAAATTTGTGATAAGCCTCAAACGACAATCTATAAGGGGGACTAATTCAGCCTATACCACAACTTCAGTCAGGTACTATAATTTATTATCAATAGTTAATTTACAAATTTATTTTGGGGGGGGGGGGGGGGGTTGTCAGGTAAGAGAAATAATTAATTGTGCAAAATTTCAGCTTGATCGGAGATCGGGTGTCGGAGAAATAACGTGTACGAACTTTTGGCCAGACAGACAGACAGAGTGAGTTTGTAATGCCTTGTAAAAAATAATTTACAAAGGCATTTTATAGGCAGTTCGTGTTTTCTCTTCTGTGTGGTACTGCACAGTGTCATAACAATATATTAATGATGTGTAAGCGCAACTGATAAGTATGGATAGTTTTGTTGCTATCTTGACGATAATGTTTTTACCTTTACATGAAGACATTTCAAGTAAACAATTTAAAGTTCCAGAGAGAAATTAAGTTTACTTTTTCATAGGTTTAAGGTTTAGGTTGCCCTTACTGTCAAAACAGAGCGTTGAACCTATGTCCAGATTGTACTGGCAAGTGCGGTAACCCAGATTGTAATTCATGGAGCAGACGTGAGCCATGCCGCAGTAATCCGTTGGTTTGCAGGGCGGATCCGGCATACAGATTCCACTTGGCATATCTCCTGTGTGATGCGCAGTCGTCTCTTCCGGTTTAGATCGACGTACGATTTGTATTCCTGACCTGGCGCCTAATCGCCGATCGTCATATCCTTGATTGCTTCCCTTGTAAAGCGGGAGGTAATTTTCTTTAGATCTTTCTGTGAATTTCGACGCTGAAGTTCCCGTGTCTTCCGTAACGCCCTCTTTGGTTGTCGGCGTGTCCTGACCAACGCAACGTCCGTCGGGGCATCCGAAGCGACAGTGAATCTTGGGATAGCAGATGCGTTGAAAGGCACAGTATTCATGGACACAACAGCCTTCGTCACATGTTCTGTACTGGATAGAGATATAAGGGAAACGATGTAATTAACAAACTATCCATTAACGACATGCATTTTTATTTTATATCTAGAGCTAGATGTATTGGGGATTGTCAGGATAAGTCCTTTATTTAATTTGATTTGATTTATAAGATCCAGTCTAAATATTTTAAAGCAATCAATAATATTAAGATAGAAAAAGAATAAAAAGCGATCGGAAAAATGTGGGGTGATATAATGAACCTAAAGAAGAGAAAAAAAAAAGAAATAGAGGAAAATTTTGTTTTGAAAGATCACTGGTGTCAACTAAATTTCTCAAACAGTAGCAATGAACCCTCGAATTTACTCCGCTTTATCATTTGTAATTATTAACCCATTTCTTTTTGCAATATGTTTTTTGATATTATTGTGTGCTACTAATAGCAGTATTTACAAAACTGATTCTGGGGAGCTAAAAAAAACCACAAATATGATCATACAGTTTTTAAAATACATAAAATACTTTCTATATTCTGTACACAAGGTACACTAGATTTATTAACATAATATAAGAGTGTATATACCCCTATGGTTAAAAGTCTCCCATGTCCATATGTCTAGGTAGTGCCTATCAATTTAAGGTCATCTGTTTATTAATATTATTTTAAGAAAAATTGGTCTGAAAGATAACAATAACGAGAAGATGTAAAGTTATTGTAAATAAACATTTAGATAATAATAAAATTATAATTGCAAAATTGTATTAATCAAGCGAACGCATTTATTGACCTGCCAACACATTATATAATGTTTCCCAAACTTTTTCCTTAACGTAATACTCTGCCCTTATCCAAGTATTTAGCGGAACACTTTGCTTATTTTTTAGAGAGATTTACCACGTGGTAGTCTACTACTTAATTATTCCTGCAGTAAGACGAACACATGTTCAGGCTTTGCGAAACACTAAGGTTCCACAGAACACAGTTTGGGAAACACTGCAACAGTATTAAAGCAACGATCTATTTAAAAAAATGACTTCCAGGAAAAAAAAAAAGATATTTTTAAATACAATATTAACCGTTGGAAGTTTTATAAAAAAGTTACGTACCCTTATAGCCTGAGAACCTCTGCAATAGAGCACAACCAAGAGAAGACAACTCGAGCGAATAAAAACTGTGTGCATGATTTACGAAGTTCCTGACAGCTCGCCACTCGCCGGAAGCTCTGTCTTCATTCAGTCTAACAGACACGAGAAATGAATAGGCCTTGAGTAAGATTTGGTGATAGGGGGAAAAAGATAAACTAAGAGATGTCATAAGGATCGATGATTGGTTACCTCCCCTTCTCCCCTCCCTAAACTTGATATTTTCATATTGCATGCAATACGGGACAACGTTTGCTCCGTTACAAATGTCCCGGATATTTATTTAATTCACTTATCAAAGAGCCAGCTACATCTTTGTTTCGTTTCTATTTACTTTACTCTCAGTCACTATTTTTAGCGAATCAGTTTCCTTTATATCTTCCTTTCGATTTGTATATTTCGGACATTCCTTCCGAAATGAAGATTTATTACATACGACTAGTCGATCCGCGGCGTAGCATACGCGCTATTTAGTGAAAAATTGTTGTCCAAATGGGGTGGGCTGGGCAAACGACTGTGAGTGAATGAAAAGAAGGAACTCTGGAGAGAGCAACATACAATTGTCCGTGACTGAAAGCAGGTTTTGGAAGGCTAATCTAACAGCGAATTGTCTGCGCCTAAAGGTAAAAGGCAAATTTGAATCTTATGGAGTCAGGGATATCCAGGGAATAAGGACAATTTGAGAGCTAGCAACTGCGAAAGTTTTACACTCCGTTACTGTTTTTTTTGTTTTTTTCTGAGCCGCGCTCTCTGTCACTGCGAATTTTACTTAGGGTAAATCTAGTCTGACTTGCAGAAATAAAAGAGTTATCTTTGCATGACTTTTTAATCGAGGGTTAGAAAGTCGGCGTGCGAGCGTGTTGGGCGACGTAGAGAATTATATATATAGATACGCCCTACCACGGAGGCACAGTGGCTTCCGAACCTGCGCTCCAGGGTTCGAATCTTGGTGAAGACTGAGATTTTTAATTTCGGGATCTTGTAAGGCGCCTCTGAGTCCACCCAGCTGTAATGGATACCTGACATTTAATTGGGGAAAAGTAAAGTTGGTTGGTCGTTGTGCTGACCACATGACACCCATGTAAACCATGGGTCACAGAAACAGATGACCTTTACATCATCTGCCCTATAAGACCACAAGATATGAAAGGGGAACTTTAAACTACTTGACTACGTCCTAGCACAAACCACCTGCGGAACGGCAAGGACAGACAGTGGGCAGGATTCAAACGATATCATGATGACAATTCGAATTGCCAACTCCACATACCCAAAAAACAAATTCCACTAAACCTTCTGAAAAGAAGCATACTAGAAAAATGGTAATTCCATGCTATGACTTCCTACAGTCTCAAGGCGACTATGGATCAATGGACCTTATTCACCCATAGTAAACATTTAGTCACGTGATAATAGTGATAAAACAACGAGAAAAAAAAACTGTCATGTGATAGCCATTATGTATTTAAAATTAGATCGTAATTTGTATAGAAGAGATAGAGAATCACGTTGCTAAATGTTGTTTGCTTACGATTGGTGTATGAGGTCCATTTATATAAATGAGGTCAAAGTCTGCGGAAGGTTTCCATCCACACAGTACTCCTCCCTTTCCACATAGCCGATGTGTCCAATGAGACGGCAGGTGCCGATATATGATCAGCGGCTTCGCAGTTTATGCCAGGGTATAGCACTGTGATCTGTAAGTTGTCTAAGGGTCCCCGGCTTCTTAACTCTTTCTCTTCTCACTGACGATACCAACGTTGATTTCATCAGAATGTGGTAAATAATTACGGAGAGAAAGAGTTAAGGTTGACTCCCGAAGCTTTTCTTAAGTTAGATATAGTTGCAAGGCAGCAGAGGCTTACCTTCTCCTAGGTGGGTAGCCAGCCAAGGCAGCAGAGGTTTACCTTCTCCTAGGTGGGTAGCCAGCCAAGGCAGCAGAGGCTTACCTTCTTCTAGGTGGGAAGCCAGCCAAGGCAGCAGAGGCTTACCTTCTCCTAGGTGGGTAGCCAGCCAAGGCAGCAGAGGTTTACCTTTTCCTAAGTGGGTAGCCAGCCAAGGCAGCAGAGGTTTACCTCTCCTAGGTGGGTAGCCAGCCAAGGCAGCAGAGGCTTACCTTCTCCTAGGTGGGAAGCCAGCCAAGGCAGCAGAGGCTTACCTTCTCCTAGGTGGGGAGCCAGCCAAGGCAGCAGAGGTTTACCTTTTCCTAAGTGGGTAGCCAGCCAAGGCAGCAGAGGTTTACCTCTCCTAGGTGGGTAGCCAGACAAGGCTGCAGAGGTTTACCTTCTCCTAGGTGAGTAGCCAGCCATGGCTGAAGAGTTCCTCTTGCGCGAAGCTTTATTTATGGTTTAGGAGCCAGTTGCTCGCCTTGGCGCCATTTTTGTCAGTGATAACAGCTCAGTTTAGTTGAGATGCAAGCCGTTGGAAGCATTTCATATATTTCTTTAGTGCTATATCCAATGTCACCTTTGGCTATAACAATCTTGACGTATTCCTAGTACATAGTGTAACTAGAATGAATTCTCTTTTTTTTAAAAATTGGATGGGGGAGCCAGGGGAGCTCATCAGTGTGGGAATAACGAGCAAGATAGGAGTTTAATAGGGTTATTAGTCCCATACATTATCCTGCTCTCTCGGTTATTGCCCCTTTTCATTACCCACAAGCCGCCGCCTCTCCTCATTGACTGAACTCAATACCTCTGTCTAGGACAGGTTCCTCTTATATTTCCAATAATGTAACTCAAACTTACATTTTAAAAATTTCAGTATTTATAACGTATAGTCTCCTTTTCTAACTTGAATAACATTATTGGATATGTACATATTTAAAGTAGTTTAGATAGTATAGGTTTGTATGTTTTTATTTGGAGAATAAATAAAAATGACTGTTGTCATAAAGGGATTCGTTTTCCTAGACCAGTGTTTCCCAAACTGGGGTACGCGTACCCCTAAGGGTACGGGAAGACTTTGGACTATGCTGATTTTTTAAAATAACCATTTATTATGTTCTGTTAATAAATTAAAGTTTGGTGGGGGGGGGGCGAGGGGTACTCAGCATTACATAAAGGGGTACACATAGGTCAAAAGTTTGGGAGCCACTGTCCTAGAGTATTTATCCCCAGCCTTTATTTTGTGTATTCTACTTGATTAGCAGACGACCGGGGTTATTAATAAGGACAGCATCACAACAATGGGTCTTCAGGGGAAAAAAACTAAATTAAATTATGATTACGTTTTTATAAAATTGATGACTATTATGGTAGCCTAAGAATTCTGAGCCAGCCATAGAGGTTGGAAGTTTTAATACATTATACAAGAAGGTTAATATCTATCTATCTATCTGTCTGTCTGTCTGTCTGTTGTCTGTCTGTCTGTCTGTCTATCTATCTATCTATCTATCTAGATATATATATATATATATATATATATATATATATATATATATATATATATATATATATATGATATATATGATATAAATATATCAGCGGCGTCACTAGCGGAGTGTGGGGTGGGGGGCGGTCGCTTCGGATGACAACCACTAGAAGGGCGACACCTGAAAGGAAAAAAAAATGAATATGGTGAGACACCCAAAGTTGATAGCCGGTGTGGATTGACACTCTGAGCTAACCGTACTGGATACCACCGACCATATATAAATATGGTTAGATAACAGATTTTAGTACAATTACATTAATTCATTATGACAGTCTGGTACAAATCTAATACACGTTATTTCTCCCATCCTCTCATTCTTGAATCAAGTTAAAACTTTACAAACGTATTTAATTTAAACTAGTTAATTTATTAGTGGTAATTAAATAACTGTTTTATATAGAAAACGAAATAAATCTCGCAGTATTGAGAGATATGGCATTAAATGTGCAGTTTTTCCCCTTTTTAAAACTTTTTTAAAAAATCTTTTTTTTTTCAGTTACTTAGTACTAAGTATTGTTGTTGAGAAATGTTTTACCCCAATTTGTACAGTTTTAAATAAAGAACGAAAAGAAAAACATTGTGTTAACATTCATTCATTGGTTACCTTCAGTCGAAAGGACTATGTCTCATTTTATAAAGGCCAAGGTGAGACCCTAACTGTTGAACTATTGCCATAAAGCCCATACAGATGTCACGCAGTTGGTACCATAAGAACGGTAATAACCGATACAAATGGGATCAGCAGCAACGTTGCAGGGTCTGCCAGGCTGAAACAGAGCCTGCTACAAGCAGTCTAAGGGTCATAGGCTCTTCAAGGTTGGCTCTGAAAACCTGGGTTTAGCAGGTTTGGATTATTTTATTAAAAGTTTATTAAAAGAAATTTCTATAAATCAAATAAGAACATAAAATTAAAATGTTATTTAACCTTGGTTAGGCCAATAATGAAATGTGCATCCTCTGTTTGGAACCCCTCAACTCAAGAAAACATTAAGAAACTGGAATAGACACAAAAAATAGAGCAGTGAGATTCATAACAAACGAATATTCACATTTGACTAGAGTAACACCTTTAGTAAAATCACTAAATTTAGAAAGCCTTCAGGACAGAAGACTCAAAAGTAAAGTAGCAATTATACATAAAACATAAATACACAAACAAAATCTAGTAAAATAATAATAATAATAATAATAATAATTTATTTATAAAGCGCTGTTAACAAACAAAATGTAGGCTCAAGGCGCTGTAACAACATTACAAACACAAACACGACAGCTACAATGACAGTTAATCTAAAAAAGTTTTAAACAGATAGGTCTGAATGTTCTTCTTAAAAGTGGTGTAGCATGTTGTCTGTCTGAGATCAATGGGGAGTGAGTTCCAAACCTTTGGTCCGTGAACTGAAAAAGCCCGCAGACCGTAGCTTTTGAGGGAGAAACGTGGCACTACTAAAAGCGTTGAGTCCATTGAGCGCAGGGCTCTCTGGGGTACATATGGAGTAATCAGTTTGCTAAGGTACAAGGGCATCTCGTTGTTATATATACACTGATGACAAAGTGTGGCGACCTTGTAATCGATTCTCGCTTTCACGGGAAGCCAATGGAGCGTGCGCAAGAGCATAGTAGCAGAATCTTGTCTAGTTTTTTTAAGGACTATTCGAGCGGCGTTGTTCTGTATACGTTGCAGCTTGGCTATTTTGTCATCAGGTATACCTGCTATCACGGCGTTGCAGTAGTCAAGGTGGGAGAGTATGAATGCCACAGCTAGCGTTTCTGTTGACTCCGTTGTTAAATATGGTCGGATCTGGCCTAATCTACGCAGCTGCAGTTAAAGACCTTTGCAGAGCTGACTTATGTGTGGGTCGAAAGATAGTGTTGAGTCGAAGAAAACTCCAAGATTCCGCACTACATGGACATAAGGAACATGACAGTTAGTGATAAAGAGAGAATCTGTGCTTTCAACTTTTGAGACATTGTTCCTAGTGCCAATCTTAATCATTTCTGTCTTGTCTTCTTTCATCTTGAGTTTATTTTCAACCATCCAATCGCTCACCCTTGCAACGGTACTACTTGCCAGATGCGACACCTCTGAGGGTACTGATGAATCGTATAACTGTGAGTAATCGGCAAAGAAATGGTATAAGATACCGGTTGGCCGTATGACACCGCTGAGTGGATACGTGTACATAGTGAACAGTACTGGGCCTAGAACTGATCCTTGGGATACTCCGTACTTCAAAAGTAAGGTTGTTGATTCCGTCCCGCTAACAACGACACTTTGGGTGCGTTCCGTCAGGTAGGATCCAAGCCACTTTAGAACAGCTCCTGCTAAAATACTCAGAAAGACACAAAGATAAAGGCACTTTCCTCGTTCCATATGCTAGGACAAATTTGTACAAATACTCTTTCTTCCCTAGTGCTATTAGAGCATGGAATGGGTTGCATGAGACATCCAGGAAAACCAGTGACTTGGCAGAATTTAAGTCATTGGTTAATATGCATAACTAAATGCACGACGCGTAAGACGTTATCATATTCTTTTTTGAAGTAACGTCTGTATTATATAAGATAAGATGAAGTTTTCCTGATCAAAGCTGGGTAGCCAATTAAGGTTGACGAGCCTCCTCCTGCCCGATGCTTTCTAATTTATGTGCAAGTTGCCTCAAGTGTGTCAGCAAGTTCCGTTGTTTACCCCGTTGATAGTACAACAGGGTATATTGTTGTTTTAGTCAACTTTTTATATTTTTGTTAATAAATAAATAAATACAATATAAATATTTATTTATTTATTTGTATAGACAAAGGTATATGGTACTTATCTTTCTGTTTTTAAACTAATATAAATTTTAAAAATATCTTCTTGTTCTACATAGAATATTAAACAAGGACAACTCACGGTTTTGTTACATGTTCCAAGAATATCCCTTGACGACTTGCACAATGATTCGTCTCTTATCATCTGTTTCGTCAGTTTTCAATTATACAAGTAATCGTCTGGACAAAGCCACCGAGCACGATTCAAGATTTCATTTTTTTATCTTCTTAGAATTTTTTCCCCACGTTCCAGCATGCATCAGCTGTAGCAAGTAGTGAGGGAGGGGCATACGAGGTGGTAATATATCAGTGCTCTCCCACTCTAGACTCCTTGAGCCCCAACGCTGGCACGTGCGGTTGGGAGGTGGCTATTTTAACGACATTCGAGTTGGCTATTTTAACGACATTCGTATTTTCGTAACAATTGTGAGGCTTTGAAGCAATAATAAGCCTACATTGTTAGGCGTGTCAGAAATAATGCTTTGTGAAACGGGTCTGTAACAATACTTTGCAACGAGATTCAGTTGTCAGAAACATAGAAACTAATTATTGTAAAAATAATAGACACCTAATGGTGTTTCAGTGAAAATAACATACAGTGTTTATTTATAGAAGACAGAGCAAAAATTATATTTATTATCATTATTATAGTAAAGAGTAATGATAATCACTTCTATAAGATAAAATGTAAGTAAAGTTTCCCCTTTCAGACCTTGCGATCCGGGCAGATATATGTCATCTGTGTCTGTGGCCAAGGTTAACGAGGGTGTCATGTGGCCAGCACAACAACCAACCGCCTTTACTTTTCCTCAAATTCGTGTACCCATTAGGGCTGGGTGGACTCAGAGGGGCCATAAGGATCCCGAAATGAAAAATCAGTGCGATTAAATTCCACCGTTTTGTTGGTCAAAATAGGCCTATCCCAGTATAAGAGGTAGGAGGCGAGGTGGCCAGCTCTATTGGGTACCTGACATTAGTTGGGGAAAAGTAAAGGCGGTTGGTCGTTGTACAGGCTTCAGTTTTTGAACCATATCTAGTCTTCTATATTTGTGAACTATACCTATTTTTCTGTATTTTTACCGGTCTAATACATCTTCTGTATTTGTGCAGGATTAATTTACTCTGTTTTCAATTTGTAAATTTCTTTTGTAGTCACCCTTTTGTCAGTCTTTTGCATTTATATGCTATACACGGACTTAAGTATTCGTGTTTATACTCAGGCTGTATTGACATTTCATTATCTTGAAATAATTGGGTTTAATGAAAGCTTCCTTTAAACATTCTCAAGTTTATATGACGTTATTACTTGTATGTGTGTCTGTGCGTAAGTTTGTGTGTGTGAGTGAGTGTGTGTGAGTGAGTGTGCCTGTTTGTAACAGCCATACCACTGGTCGATATTGTGATTATCTTCACGTAGCTTGTGGTCGCAGGAACTTGACGTTATAAATTCCCTGGTTGTGAAACAATCACCATATTTGTTTGACAGTTCACTTCAGGAAAACAAGGTGAAGGTCGACCATAATTTCAAACTTTTTTATCTCAGTCATTCATTGTAGAGTTTGATCTTTCAACATGCGTGGGTTTGTAACTTTCTAAGCCCAAACGAAAATACAGAACTTACAAAATGTATGTATAATAAATGTATACACCAGTGTGTATCACTTTAGTATTCAAAGTTTTGAGGTGTTTTTAAGAGATTTTATGCAGTAATGTAACGACTATTACGCTAGAGTTTGAGAATAATCCCATCATGTGTGGCCTATAATGCCCAATCTGGTATGGCATGGTAAGCGCTTGAACTTAGCTTGTCTTGGCTACCTAGAAGGGGGCTCGAGGTTCGACACCCGACTAGGGCAGAGTTGCGTTTACTGAGCACCTAAATCGCCTAAAGGCAGCACGGAAAACCAACCCCTAGATACCCCCCTCCCCCCCCCCCCCCACCGGTCCACAAATGAGATTGGACCAAAGTGCTCTGAGCATGCTATAAGCATGAAAGTAGCGCTATATAAAAGCTATAATAATAAATAATAATAATAATGGCATCCGCTGAGGATTCCAGATCCCGTGGGGCCTCTGTCAGTGGAAGCGGCGGTTGAGGAATTTCAGACCAGGCAATCATTGCGCAGTACAGGACGGAACACTGTCTTATTGGGGCATACTTTGCACTGTCCCTTCAAAACTTCGACTCCCGATGCCGTCGCTGTGGAGAGCGTCGAAACAGTTTCACATATTTTGTACTCCGAGAGCTAACGGGGAACGTGTCTGGGCAGTCACTCGACTTGTATAGTAGCTACGAGGCCCAGTTTCTTGCCAGGGCACTATGGGAGGACTATTCCTTCCTGATATGTTCCCACTCGCTCATCTCAGGTGAGTGGAAGCAGACGACGGGTTAGCGAACCTAGCCGAAACCACTCATTATGGCCTCAACACTGACCTACGACTTTTAGTATAAAGTACACACCCACCAATGAAATCAATTTCTTTCATTTTAATAGCGACTAAATTTAAATCATGTTCTATTTAAAGATTTGAATTTGAGAAGACATGGATAGATCTAACAAAGATTGTAATTGTACTGTATATTTATACTATTTTTTCATGAAAATTCAATTGGTGTATACCGTAATATTATGGGAAAAAAAACAACAAACAAAAACATAATTTTACCTTATATTGCACTTTGACATTGCTTAGACATTATTATTATGTGGAGAAAAAAAATATTTAATCTTTCATTTATTCTCGCCCTCTATGTGGACCTATCCAGTGACACTTTTTCGCAACTGTTAGTGTTACTTAATGTCTCGTTTTTTAGCGGCCTCCGATAGGGGAAAAGACGTTATTAGTTTTGAGTGGAATGTCTGTCCGTCCGTCCCGTTTAGATGTCGTAAACTAGAAAATCCGACATCATAATATTTTCGACCATTGAAAGTTCTGATGCAACGGCTACTTTTTGTTTTCTGAAAGCGAAAAATCTATTTTTTTAAATCACTTATGCAAGCAGTTTTTTCATTAATAATACACCACTTTTACAACTATTCACTATTAATAGTAACAAACACTGGAGACTCTTTACTAGGAGGGGCAACGGTATACTACATTTATGCAAACGAATGTAGAATTTTTGTAAAAAACAATTATTTTTTTTACATTTTTATTGTTAAGTTATGTAAGTTTTGTTATACTAATTACTAAATTTACACACAAAAATTTTTTATTATTTTTTTAAAGAGAAAAATCTATTTAGTATGCATATAAGTTACACATAATTTAAAACTACAATTAATAAGAAGCTTTTTTTTCATATAATTGCGTAAACTGTAGTGCCACAACAATACTATAGTACACTTAACCAAAGGAAACAATTTTTTTTTACGGAAATTTTTTTTTTTCTTTATTTATTTTCAACAGTATCACAAGAATGACAGAATCAGAGTTGGCAACATAAGGTACAGAAACAAGGTAACAAATTATTACGAACATAAGGAAAACATTACCTGGAGAACAATTGTTTACGAATATATTTTCCAGAAAGTAAATTAAAAAAAAAATTAACATGTACATTATGAGCCTAAACTAATTTTTTACAGAGGGCTCATGGAGCAGTTATTCATGTTCTGCGAACTATTAAAAAAGATTAGATGGATGGGTGGATTGTGTGGGTAGAGATATGACTTAATAGATGTCTTTATTGTAACCTCCTTCAGTCGCGACTATGGATCATCTCATGGAAATTAGATGAATGCCTGGGCATCAGTTTCCCCCTCCCCAAGCAGCTGATGTGTCCAAAGGAACTGCAAATGAGATGCAGTGCCCCTCCTGCATGAAGCTTGCTGGTTTAGGCGCCAGTTACTCGCTTTCGCCCCTTTTCCTTTCAGTGAAAACACTTTCGCCGGACTCAATATCTGAGGCACACGTGAAGGCCAGAAATTAAACTGGAGGTTAGAGGCTTTTTGAGACGCATGCCATTAGGAAGCATTTTATAGGTAGTGAAGTGCTTATATCTATTACAACTTCCGGCAATGACAACCTTGCAAAACCAGAAAGATGTCTTTAGTTTATCAAGTAGTCTGGTGAATGCACATTTCAATTGATCATAAAATCATTACATTTCAGAGACCTCAAATTCTATCTACTTGGCAAAGTAGAGCGAAGCATTTGTGACCTATCATAGGTCTTAGTGTTACAAGCCAACAGAAACATTTAACAATTTTTGAAAACAATTAATAAAAATAATGGACCTCATTCACCAAAACTAACGGGCACGTGATAATATTGATAAAACAACGAAAACAAACTGTCACGTGATAATCATTGTTGATTAAAATTAGTTCGTAATTGGTATAGGAGAGATAGAGAATCACGTGGCTTAATGTTGTTTGTTTACGATTGGTAAATGAGGTCCATTAGAAAATTAATTAGATAGAAAAACAACATCATTTTCTAAGGGTTTATGAAATACACAGTAAAAGAAAATAAATAGGATTTGCTTTTTTTTCTTACTATAAGTATAAAGAAATATGTCGGTGGCAGCTGAGGCACATGAAGTACTGCTCTCATCAGGGTAGCAGGGTACCCGTGGGCCCAGGTTCAAGAATATTTTGATGGCCTTTGTGTAACTAAGAAATCGAGTAGTTTGTATGTTTAGGATATTCTAAGCCTCATTCGGCTATTAGTCATCGGCCCAAGCGCAATGAGAACCCTATGCGCCATGGAGTGCCCTAGTTAGAGCTGAAAAGGCCTTAAGCTATTTGAAATATGGGCCCCATATAAGTCCAGATATTATATATTAAATAAAGTAAAGTTCCCTTTTCAGACCTTGTGGTCTATGGGACAGATGATATAAAGCTCGTATAACGAGGGTGTCATGTGGCCAGCACAACGACCAAGCGCCTTACTTTTCCCAACTAAAGTCAAGTACCCATTAGAGCTAAGTGGATTCAGGGGCGCCCAAATTACCCGAAATTAAAAATTCCAGTCCTGACCAGGATTAGAACCCCGAACCCCGGTTCGAAAGTCAAGCACTTTACTACTCAGCCACCGCGCCTATATATTATATACAACTACTAAATATTTCTTGGAGGCCCTAAGCTAGAGCTTGTGCTGCATAGTGTTACACCCGGCCAGGGTCCCATGGTTGTTACGTCATAGGCCCTGGTTCATTGAACCCCTTCGCGCTGTGGATGCTACGCCACTGCTCATCAGTAATCTTCAGACTCGAAGACGAGCCTCATTATTTAGAAATATAAATGAAAGACCAAGTGAATTATACAAATATCAACATGAGATGAGAGCATTTTGGATTTCTTAACAAAACGTAATCACTGTTCAGATTTGCTAACTGCAGTTTGTAAAATAAACATATTATTAAAATAAACGTTTTTAAAGTGGTAGAATTAACGTTTGGCAACACATAAGATTATTAAGAAATATATACATGATATAGAACCTTTTTTTTATTATAAGAGTAGATTCTATAAGAAAATGATCTATAAATATGCATATATGCTAATATATGCATAGTAAACTATTATACTTATCATTGATATATGATATAGGCTTTTTATATGGTGTTATGAAATTTGAGAATACTCCATAAAAAAAACATGATCACAAAAGAACAAATATGGCACAATTTATTTAGCACAGTAAAAACATTATCTACTACATTCGCTACTATAACGTCACATTTTGAAGACAATTGTAGTTTATTTACAAGGTCTTTATAAGATTAAATTGCATGGTCTATAACTACCTTTTGCCAGTCTAAATGCATAGGCTAATTGTTAAACCGGAATGAGGATTCGCACCAATCCAGAAATATATCAGCTGTATGAAGACCCCTCCATAGTGACTGAAATAAAAAGAAACAGATTACGTTGGGCAGGTCACCTTGAAAGAATGTCAGAGAACAGAGGAGCAAAGATAGTTCACTGGCAAAAACCAAAAAGCAGACGCTCCAAATGCAGACCACGAGCACGGTGGCTTGATGACGTAGAGGCAGATCTACAACAGCTCAAAGTCCAGGCCTGGAGACGTAAAGCCCAGGATAGATCAGAATGGAGAGATGTGCCAGAGCAGGCCTGGGCCCTCCATTGGCTGTAGCGCCACTGGGACGAATGGATTTACCATCTTTACACTACTTGGTGCATATTTTATAACCGAACAAAACAAGATCAAATGCAAGGTGGGTTTATTATATAGCAAATACAAATTTAGGTGTATGGTTGATACACTATGTTTACAGGTATTATGCATAATGTGTAAAATAGCATGGCAAGTTTTGATCCATGGTACCTAAAAGGATTTACTGCTGCAGTGTTGAACTACTGCATAGAAAAAAATACAATAGCAATACATATAGGAAAGTAATTTGATACAACAGGGTCCCCATGAGTATGTCTATTGGAATTTTTATTTTTCCATAGTACCGGTACATAAAAAATATTTTTTTTTTCTAGATTTTATTATTCTAAAGCACCATCAGAAGAAGTTTCACTTTTTCTAGGCAAAGGGAGATCATCTTAAAGCATCTTTAAGTGAAGTTTCATTAATCTAGGCAAAGGGAGATTATCAATAGAATCAGTGTCCTGTAAACTGTTGCGTATTTTTGAAAAGCATTTCTCCTGTAAGGTCACGTAGCGGCATGTCCTAGCTCCCAACTCGAGTTCAGTCTGGGTGGCCGAGGAGCTAATCAAGGGATACAGAGGCTCCTTGACAGCGTTCAAACCGGTGAAAGCCTCTCCCAAGCTCACGCCATTCTTGAAGAAAGAGAGCGTGCCCTTGTATCTGTTGAGCAGTACGCCAATGACCGTGGACCGCTCGTAGAATGGGTCACAGTAACGTTTGCTGATTCCATTATGCCAGATGAATCCTTTGTAAGACAGACCCCAGCTTTCTTTATCTTTACCTGGCAGAATGGAAAGTATATACAGACATTACTGGAGAAATCTAAACCTACTAATGTGTTAAACAATGATTAGATCAGCTTTACTAAACTTTCTATTTAGAAATGGCCTTCATCATATAACTATTATTTGTTTATAACCAATGTGTTTACCAGTTCAACAAGTAATTAGTGTTGTAACACCAAAAGTCAAATCCCCAAATATAGAGACACTCCAGGACCGAGGACTAAAAAGTAATGTTGCAATAATACATAGGCCTACAGCCCTGAACTAAAATTTACATTTACATTGTTTCGCAAACTTTTAACCTGTGTCCCCTAGTATAATTTTTGTAAAGCTATGTATCACTCGCCCCCCCCCTCCCAAACACCTCATTTTAATTCATTAACAGAACATAATAAGTGGGCATTAAAAAAGAATTCCCCCTCCAAAGTCTTCCCGTACCCCTGGATGTATATTTAGCATTGCGTGCTCGGAAGCATTGCAAAGTCGGCGGCCTTCACCTCAACACCTAACTTTTTCCACAATTACATGCTGATCTGGTTTAATCTCTAACTTTGACTGCGTTCTCAATCATAACCCTAATTAGGCACGATTTTTACCTAGAAGATGTATGTACTGATAGTGCTTGGATTTCAACTGGGCCTTCCTTGTGCCGACCCCAATCATCACAGATGTTCCAATCGGAGGTTCCAGAAAGACAATCTCCCAGTAGTGTTCCCCATCGGCAAAACCTTTGGTACCCCTCACAGCTGAAAGGAAGAAGAAAAAAAATGTTTCCAAAGGTCGATATAGTAAACATAAAGTAACCTTTTCAGACCTTGAGATATATGGGCAGCTGGTGTGAAGGCTCTCTGTTTCTGCGGCCCATAGTTAAATAGGGTGTCATGTAGCCAGCACCATGACCAACCGCCTTCTTTAGAGTTGGATAGACTCAGGGGCGTCTTCAAAACCCTAAATGCTAACTAAATAAAATTCTAAAAATACCCGGTATGTACATTGACTTTGTATACCTTAATAATCTGAGCATGAAAAACAAAGAAAATATTTTTTTCATGTAATAGTTTCATAGTTTACCATTATGATGATAGCTTGTAGCATGTGTTGTAATTCATGCTTTACAAAGCTTATATCAGTTCACTCTGTCTGACTATCTGGTGAAAGGTTTGTACAGTTCATTTCTACCACAGTTCGTAAGTGTTATGTACTTTGTATGCGTGTTTCTGGTGTAATCTTGAGTGAAGGTGGGCAGATTCTGATGAAGCCATCAGGTGGTCTGTCATAGTTTAAGTTAATACTTAATGGTGTGTAAGTTGAAAGAAGGGGGAAGAGACGACAGACGTGTCAGAAAGTAATTCATTTTAGTGAGTTGTATCTTGTTTTACGTGATCAAAAGAGCGGGCCTGCAAAGAATTCACACAATCATGATGCAGTAACAGCTGCGATGGACAGGCCCCATCTACAAAATGGAAGACCCCCACATCCCTAAACGACTTCTGTATGGCCAATTAAGGGAAGGAAAGCGCTCACAAGGTGGACAAAGAAAACGCTCAAGAGACACCCTCAAAGCTTCTCTGAAAGCCTTCAGTATTGACCCAGCCACCTGACAGAGCATCATGGCGTCGGGCTGTGAAAACTGGCGCACAAATTGCAGAGGACAAGAGAACAACGCTGACAGAACAAAAGCGTCACAGAAAAAAAGCAAGGCCAATGACATTAGCTCCAGCTGGAATAACCTGCCCAGTGTGCAGCCAAACATTCCGGGCTCACAAAGGTCTCACCAGCCATACGAGGAGGCACAAAACCCCAGTGCAAAGCCCTCGGCCCCCTGGATGACAAAATAGGTCATCGTCCAACCACGATGGACGAACAATTCAACATATATGTGGTTTTTTTTATTATTATTTTTTTTTTTTGCAAACGATTATTATTATTATGTATCTTCTCTTATTATATACATCGACATTGAATTTGAAATCTGTGTATATTTGTTAATAAAAGTTTTATTCTGCTTTGTTCACAAAAAGAAGTCTGCTCAAGTTTATTTTAAGTTACACATTAAGACTATAATACGCCTACACCGGTTTAATTGGACTAGCTCAGGGGTGGGCAAACTTTTTCTACCGAGAGCCGCATTAAAAAAATTTGGGGACTGGCGGGCCGCATAATTTTGTTTTTACTCCCGATTGAGGAATTACAACAACAGTTATCAATTTCTTGAACTAATTTTACGAATATTTTTTTAAATTTTGGTATTGTCTTTTTTACATCACAACATTTCACCACAAATCTACAATTGTATTTAATGTGAAGCATTGAACTGTTGACATCCGTGCATAATGTTCTGTAACTGTAGAACTAGCTTACTAGTTGTTTTGTTCTTGTGACTGCTGTCAAATTAGTCAGTGAGCATCGGCCTGTTCTAACACTTCATAATTTTCAAACAAACGAAATAAAGCGTGTTCACAGTTGAATTAGGTTCCGAATAATGTGAAAGCTTCGCAGCAAAGTTTTCTTAAGTATGGGAATACAGCTTCTGGCAGTCATGAAACTTCTGTGGAAGAACTCACTGGAATTACTCTCTCAGGTCATAATTTGCTTGGAGGTATGTCATCTGGAGCTGTATCAGCTTCTGCATTAAATGGTGAGCTGATGGTATTGAAAACTAGTTCCAAGATCTGGACGTCTTAAAATTTGCTTTCAAATTCCACAATCAAGGAATCCAAATAAGTCTTGTAATTTCATCCATTTCACTAGAAATAATTTCACCTTTCAGCTTAGGAAAATGATAAGACCCGAGTTCACTCGCTGCCTCAAGAAGTGGAATAACTTTGTTTGAAAAGATTTAAGAGGCAGATACATTTCATTTGCAAACAAAACATTGCAATGTCTCCAATGCATAAAAAAAAACAACATGAAGTCTTTCTTCAACTCTTCATTAGAAATATTAGTAACAAAGTCACAATCAATGTCCTTCAATGAACTTAACTATTTCTTCCTTTAGATTCCATATTTTTCTAGGCCAGCGGATACTACTGGTAACCGAACATCGGAATCGTTTGTTCCAAATCTTCAAGTAATTCTCAGAACTGCCAATCAAGGCCGCAGATAATTGGACGCCCCTTGGCAAAGTGAATTTGGTGGTCTCAAATAAAATTTAAAAAAAAACAGCGACAACAGTAAAATTATTCAATTTATTATAAACCTATTGTACTTCAACAATAACATTGATGACAAGTTTCGCTATGTCTTCTCTAAAATGATACAACGATAGTACATGCAAGGCCCTCACCAATTGGTGACCCAAAGCAGTTTGTCTGTGCCAAAAATAAGATCATTGAGAAATCAATTCCAACAATATGTTTGATATTCAATGCTTTATTGGATTAAAAAGCCTGTTGTTCTTTGTCAAAGCACGAGCTCCATTTGTTGTTACACTTGCCATCTTGTACAAGCCGACCTAACTCTTTCAACACAGTTTTTTGATAGAATTGAATAAATACTGGCTTGTGTTTGTCTTTGAATGTTTCGAAATATTGCCATTAAGAATAATCTTCGTTTACTTTAAACTTTTTAGAATGACGTTTAAAGACAATGTTTCCTTAGCCTCTTCATGATAAATGATAAGAATCAGAAGTTTCAATTATTTCTAGATCTAAAGACATTTACAATTATTAATTTAAATATATTTGCATTTTTATATGTGTAATGTGTGGGACCACCTGATTTCTTCAGGCGTCGGCGGGAGGCATAAAACACTTCAACGGGCAAGATAGGGGAGAGGAAAGCGTAGGCATACTCATTTATTACTATGACCATAATGTCTGACTGTTTTTTTTTATTGCACTTAGTAGTTGAATGCTAAATTGATGCCTTGCTGAAGCGTAGGTCTTAAATTCAAAAAGGGCTAGTAGACTTTAAAAAGAATGTTTTTACCCGAAACCAATCACCTTATTACAGGGTCGGTCTTAGGCCACTGCAACCTATGCGCCCGCAGTGGGCCCCGCACTTTCATAGGTCCCAAGCTAATTCTAGGTGTACATTATAAAATTAAACCATTATAACTTATATATAATAAAAAGGGCCAACTAGAAATTTCCTAAAATTGCAAAATATACGACAAATTCCTGGAAATCTTCCGAAATTATTAAAAATCTCCTGAAAACTTAAAAATAATCTACTTGAAAAATAAACAATATTGTTATTTTGGCTTGCCAATTGAACGCGCATTAAAAAAAATCAAAATCAAATCATTGTCAGCTTTCATTTAATACAAATTTATTGCAAATACGAATGTAGGCCTATTATCTAATACAAAATCTTAATTTTGACATTATGCTTATCGTTACCCAGACTGGGCCCCGCGAAATCCGCTTCGCACAGGGCCCTACAACAGTTAGGCCGGCCCTGCCTTATTGCATATATTAAAATCGTTTTGAATTATCTTTAGCTTACAAGATATATTTTCAATCAGTAATATCGTTTGTTAATGTATTAAAGACTTATAATTATATCATAATATCAGAATTTCACTTTTCCTCTCGAAACTAATGTATTTTTTCTTGAAAAAAAATAATTTCGAGTGTTGGGTACATTCGTTCAATTTGTCCATTAAGAAAACACATTTCTAAAAGTTTCTCTAAGTCAAGACTGGCTGGTAAAAAAAAAAAAGGAGGAACAACTCGGTACGGTGAAGAGAAGAAAGAGCTGACCTGGTTCGGTCTTGCTATAAGACCCGACTCACTTTTAAAAGTTATTCGTCAAGGGACAGCGAAGGGGATCACGACGAATGGGTCGTCCAAAGAAAAGCTGGCTGGACAACGTGAAGCCTTGACCGAGCTCTCTAGTGATCAGCAAGAGTGGAGGGATAGGTTTACACAAATCGTCACGACACCCTTTCGACAAAAGTCAAGGAATTAATGACGACAACAAGTAAGGCGGTAAATGAGCTGACTAACGGATGTTGACATGTTAACAAAGGTGCCACATTTAAAAGACAAATGTGTGTGAGTTTTGAATGAGACCTACCTACAGTCCCTGTACTTTCAATTATTGGATCGATGTAGAAATATGCAGCCTCGTGCGTAGACGATAGAAGAACTTCTGCTGGTTTAGAGTTGCGATCCCAAACCCAGTTTTCCAGATGATAGTCTCTTATTGCAGGCTGACCTGTCTGTGTCATATTTCAACTGGAATTAAGATTTTTTTGTTATATTTTAATGTAAAGATATGTGTATTAAAAAAAATGAAGATAAAATGCGCACAATGAAAAAAATGAAAATCTTTATGTTTATTGATCATTTAAAAGCAAGATCTTTTTATTATGAAAGATTCTTAAATTACGGAGTTACAATAGGATCATGATATCATCTAATCATTCTTTGATAATATTTACATTTTTTTTTCTTATCATATAGCAACTGTAATTTTCTTAAGTGCAAATTCTATCTTAAAATATTCAAGTTTTTGGATTATTTTGTTTTGTTTTTACAACTATTTTTGAAATATCAACAATAAAACATAAGTGATTAACTTTAGACGGCTGACATGTGATTTCCAAACATTATAACTAGGATCTGTTGCAGATTAGCATTAAAACTGCTCAGAGCTTTTTACAAAGCTTATATCCATCTATCTGTCTATCTAATTCTGTTCATGTCTCAAAAGTTTGGACACAAAGTAATGGAAAGATCACTCTTATTATTTCTGCAAGTCGGGCGGACTAGAGTTACCCCACGTAATTTTAGAGGCGAAAATAAAAAGGAACAATTAGTATTCACCCGTCACTAAATAGCAGGGCCGGACTTAACCATTATGGGCCCAATGCGAAACGGATTTCGCGGGGCACAGTTTGGGTAGGGATATGGATAATAAGTGAAAATTAAGAATTTGTATTAGAAAATATATTCGATTTGCATTTTATCCATTCTTTACTACGTACATAATTACTTTACGAGCCTTGCGTGTAGCAAAGTCATACAGTATATCATAATAATTCTGTTTCCTACATAGATCACGCTCAATAGCAAGAATTACCAAATGTTTCAATCTATCTACGAGAATTGTTGACCTCAAGTAATTCTTCATTATTTTGAGGCGCGAGAAGCTTCTTTCACCAGATTACACAATAACAGGTATTGCATAATGCTTTTTTTTTTATCGCGCGTAGTATTGACATTTTCCATATTGAATGACACCCCAAAAAGGCGATTTCCAGAAGCTCTGGTAAATCGACATGAGGCCGCTGGAAATGTTATAAGTTATAAAAGGGTTCAATTTAATAATTTATACACCTAGAATTAGCGCGGGTCCTATGAAAGTGCGGGGCTCACTACGGTCGCATAGGTTGCAATGGTCTAAGGCCGCCCTGCAAAATAGCGGCGTATCTTACGCCTCCAGTCGACTAGTTTATTATAAGTCTCTACAGGCACTACAGATTCAAAATATTAGACAGGTATGAATATTTTTATTAATTAATACTTAAGACATATTTAACACATCAGTGAATTGTAAGCTTTCAAATGTTTAGGACAACGTGAAAGTTTTCATTCATGCCAATTTTTTTAAAAATATTCCAGCCTCAGGAAGAAAAGATAAAATCTTCATTTCGATTCATAGAGACTTATAGAGAAAAACTCGTTCTCCTAAAGTTTACCTAGAAATGGAGGCTAAAAAAAACAAAATAAATTTAATTAACAAATGAGTTTTTCTTTGTATTAATATCTCAAGTTACTTTTAACCATAACACAATTAGGCGCGGTGGCTGAGTAGTAAAGCGCTTGGTTTCCAAACCGGGGGGAGGGGGGGGGGTAAGGGGGCTTCGGGTCGAATCTTCGTGAAAACGGTTTATTAATTTCGGCATCTTAAGATCGCTTCTAAGTCTACCCAGCCCTAATAGTTGGGGAAAAGTAAAGGTGGTTGGTCGTTGTGCTACCAACGTAACACCCTCGTTGACTACAGAAACATATGTATGATATGCCCCATAGATCGCAAGGTATTAATAAATATTATAGCCAATAGTAAACGCTAGATAGTATTATTAGCACATAAATTATAAAAAACAAAATTTAATGTCTTACCAATATCTACTACTGTTCTTTAAAAAAAAATAGTCAAGCTTAATTCGGTTGATCTATGTATAGAATTGAATTATTCAGTAATCGGAAACAAATTCAAGAGAAGTTAAAATAATTAGGGCTAAGTAGTAATACTTTAATGACCTCAACACGCACACACGCGCGCACACACACTTAAAATCGTGATGTCATCAGTTGAGCTCTTATCGTGAGTCACGTTTTCAAACACACATTTCACTTACGCAATTTTCAAAAATACACCATTAGAATTAATTTTTACTAACGCAGGATGGGTTCCTGGTCGGATGAACGTTGGACACGACGGCCAAGTGTTCAAACCCTACCCTCCACCATAGCCTGATGGGAGGTATGGGCTAAGACGGAAGAAAGTAGCGTGTGAAACTTTACTAGATTCTGTGTTTAACATTTCAATTTTTTTGAACTGATTATTACAAAAACTGGAGGCGCGGTGGCTAAGCGTTAAAGCGCTTGGCTTCCGAACCGGGGGTCCGGGTTTGACTGGAATTTGTATTTTCGGGATCTTTGGGCGCCTTAATGGGTACCTGACATTACTTGAGGAAAAGTAAAGGCGGTTGGTCGTCGTGCTGGCAGTGCGGCTTTGTTTTTTCTATACAAATTTAATAGCTTTAACTGCAAAAGAAGATCTGGCTCATTTCGACTGTGCAACGATAGAAAAATCTGCTAACATATGGAACAATCAAGTTGGCAAACAAGAGCAACACTTCATCTAAACTGTTGCGCTGCTTGGACAAGTTGCAAAAGAACACCAAAAAACCCGCACCCACAACACTAGCTTATTTAAATGAAATTTTTTTAAACAAAATGTCTCAGAAAATATCTCGGAAATATCTTGGAAGACAACCGACATTATAACTACCGGTACGTCAAGTAGTCGCGAAGTGGGCGACTTGAGCCATCAAGACTAACCGAACGATAAAAAACTCGTTTGTCCCTTATTCTGCCAGGTCGTGCGGTTTGCGCGCTGGACTGTCGTTCAGATTTATCGATGGTCCAGGGTTCAAACCCTGCACGCTCCCATCCCCCGTCGTCCTGCGGGAGGTTTGGACTAGGAAGTAATTATCTTCAACTCTGAAGGAACATCCGAAATATATAAAACATTTTTCTGTCAGACTGTATCAGCGCTCTTTGTTGACTATTTAACTTGAAACGGATCAATTTAAGACGTCTGTGTGTATTCACTGATTAATGTAGGCCTACTCTTTATGTTGCGTCTGTTCTATTTATATGAAGGTTTTTGTTATTGTTTTTATTTCAGAAAAGAATCCTTGTAATCACAACAGATTTCCAATAAGGATCAATAAAGCAGTGACCTTAGTCTTAGTTTTTTTATAAATAATTAAATATCATGTATATATAAATGTATAAATTGATATTAAGCCTACATGAAGAATCACATATTCGTATTGTTTGAAATGTGTAATTTTAAAACTATAAGAACAATCAGAATATTTTTAAAATTTACTTTTCAAAAAAAAGGGCTTATATAAGGGGTCCCATCCTAGGTTCGAATCCTGGTGGAGACATGCTTTTTTTTTTATTTCGGAATCTTTGGGGCGCCTCTGAGTCCACCCAGCTCTAATGGTACCTGACATTAGCTGGAGAAAAGTAAAGGCAGGTTGTTGTGCTGGCCACATGACACCCTCATTAACCGTGGGGCACACACACACAGGGAGAGAGAGAAGAGAGAGAGAGATGACCTTTAGATCGCATATATAGATAGACTAGGCTTAGACTAATACAATATTATATGATATTGTATTGTTGCTTCCTCTGAGCCCCATAATAGAACTTTGGGCTGTAACGTTAAATGAAATGTTTAATTACTTCAATAAATAATGAAGTGATCTTTAAAAACGTGTTGTCGGACAGCACATGTGTTTAGGCCTATGTGTGAAAGTTCAGCTCCATATAGGGATAGGTTATTGAAAAGTTGTCACTGTAATGATTCCTTTTTTTTTAACTTTTTAGTATGAGTTAAAGGTAGATGCTATCAAAATGTAACGCAGCCTATATAACACCCTAAACGTTTGAGAACCACTGATCGAGATTTTAAATAGATTAGTGGGTGTGTGAGAATAGTAAAAGTCGGTTAAGTTCGTTGGGAAATCCAAGGCCAATGGTTATATTTGGGTCAAGGCATATTCCTGGCTAGAATCTAGACTTTTATCTGAAGTTGTATAGAAATAAAATATACTACATAGCCGACCAAATAACGGTTTAAATAAGATCGAATTGAAAAGTACACTTATAGTATTTACTAGATCTATCTAGGAAAAAAAATATTTTTAAATTTTAAACACAGGCCTATATTATTATCATTATCATGATTATCTTCATTTGGTAACTTAGAAAAACAAGATGTGAACAACAAAATATATAGATCTAGAGTTAATAAGAATAAATCTGTACAATATAGAATCTATAAATCTATATTTACTTTTTTATCTTTTAATTCTGTTATGAATTAATAATCCAACAAGCAGTAATGACAACTGATGTGTAAAGCTAGCCTTGAAATTTGTTACCAAATAGTGAACTTGATTGAAGGTCGAGTAAACACCAACATTAGATCCCATTGGTTCTTAGAGACACACCTTCGCACACACCTCCACAATTAGCGAATCAGAAATAAGTAAGGTATTCTCTGCAATGCTTTTATAGCATCCGTCTAAAATGAAAACTTCCGGTGTTCATACTTGACTACTTAATAGATATACCCCTATTATCGCCATCGGTTTTCATACTTGACTACTTAATAGATATACCCCTATTATCGCCATCTAAAGTCTGGACAAGATTATTAAAGAAAAGAAAGTCAATATGTCAGATATGTTGGATTACGAAATTGAAGAGGACAAACTGTACGTAACTCCTTTAGACTAGGGCCACTAAGGCTTACATTTAGAAATGTAGAATCTAGAGATCTCGCTCTATTCTTCATTTCATAACAAACAATGAAACGAATCGTCAATCGAACACCAGAACATGTCTTACATGTTGATCATGTTACATGATTCTCATTCTGACAAAATATACAAAATTAATTGACATCATGATCATCAATAATAATCTAATCTATAAAATAAGTCTAATAAATTATACTAGATCTATACACTAGTAGCCTAATACTGACTATATATTAAGGCGGACCCTATTCCCAACCAGTTGTGAATAGGCTTCAACCCTATTCCCAACCGGATGGATGGGTCAACTAAGGTCAAAACCCTATTCACAGTCAACAGGGTCAAATTAGGTCAAAACCTTATTCCCAGTCAACTGTGTTTAGGTCAAATCCTATTCAGTTAAATGTTATATTTTTTTTTTTTAAGTGATGCATTTAAAAGAAGATAATAGAAAATAGCTATTAAATATAATTTGTTTGATATTGTCATTATTGATAAATCTTTATAATTTATTAAACTTCTATTATTTTTTCCCTAATGTAATTAAAGGAACAATTTATACTTTATAGGTTATTTTATTATAGAATTGTTAGGTCATATTTCTGTTAAATCTTTGAGCTGAATATTTGTAATAGCTATAAGATAAATAAAATATATTTATTCACTGTTTTTGTTTTCATTTCATTCCTGGTCACATCATCTCCAATTAAATAGTTTTTTTTTTTACTTGGCTTTGACTTTAAGCACTCAATTCAACATATTTTTTTTTTAGGCCTATATACAGTTTGTTGACATTTTTTGACATGTGTTTACAATGTTCCCTCTCCCATCTTCCCAGCTGGTTGGGAATAGGCACTTTGATATATTAATATATTATAAATATAATAATTACCGATCTATCTTTTTCTAGTAGAGCTAGTATATGTATATAACAAAGTATATTTTTATAAAAATTTATATAATAATATTATTAAATTAACAGAGTATAGAGTCGAGTATATTTTTAAAAAAAAAGTATACTTTTACTACACTCTAGATTCTAGATCATTGATCATAATCTATAGTTTACAATCTGTCTTTATATGAATTTATGAGCATATTGTTATAATTATATAAAATAATATATAGATGTCTAGAGTAACTTACATCTATCGAACACCTTTGTTTTAAGGTACTTATCAAACACCCCATTGTATTTTTAAAAATTCTCCTTTATTTCGATGATTATGAAGAAGCTAGTCCACTCCTATTGTGCATCGTTCATTTCTTTATAGTCAAGTTATATTTAGTTTCATCTTCACCCGAGGATGATTTTTGTTCTTATATTCAAAGTGCATTGGTAATATTGTCACTTTTTTTTTACCTCTTGGTAAAAGTGAAGTGAGTCTTGGGTTAAGGGTATTTTTTAATGCCAATGATGCTTCAGCTCAACAAAACTAGATATAATATGGTTCTAATTAGGTTGAGAAATATTTGCAACTATTTTTTTGAAAGTGTCCTTTGCTACCCAAACATGAAAATTGAGTTTTAAATAGGGGGTGTTCGATAGTAGCTGTTTTTATATAAGCAATCTCAGCTTCGTAAAATATTGAACACCATTTTAATGTTAAAAATAAACATCAAAGGGATATAACCCAAAGAAGACAAAATATTTAAATTATATATTTTGTAATTATTTTTTAAAATAATGTAATGCAAAGTACAGATATAAATTACTCATATGTTACAATTTGTATCAGCTATTTGTGGTTTACCGTAAATGTAAATGGATGGCTGCCTGGTCGTGCGGTTTGCACGCTGGACTGTCGTTCGGATTTATCGATGGTCCCGGGTTCAAACCCTGCCCGCTCCCATCCCCCGTCGTCCTGCGGGAGGTTTGGACTAGGAAGTAAACTATCTTCAACTCTGAAGGAACATCCGAAACATGTAAAACATTTTACAAACAAAACAAACAAACATGTGCTATATTTTTTTTAAGTAAATAGATTTACATCGTCTATGTTATTAATAAGTTACTTCTAAGTCTTCTATCTTGAAATGAAGTTTGAACTTTGAAATCAGTTCAAATTGAATGGTCTCTACATCTAGTTTAGATAATTCTAGATTAATGATTTTACTAAAAATAAGTCTAATTTACCAGATTATCTAGAATTAGATCTATCTGAAATACAGGTCTACGTTAATTAAAAAAAAAAGATGATTTTGTCCTATGCATGTCCTTAGGTCAATCTAGTCAATGATCACTGACCAAGGATTAATACCTAGTGTAGTGTGAAGGCCTAGTGCCAGTACTATTATTACTATTATTAGACTCATGGCATGGAATGTGGATTGCCTGAGTCAGCCAGGAAAACAAATGACATGGCGGATATTAAGTCATTAACATGCATGATGACTAGATTGACCTAGGCTAAGCCCTACCAACACACATACTTAAGGCGTAATCATCTTCTTTTTTGAAGTAATGTTTGTATTTTATAAGATAAGTAAAATTTAATAATTGTAGATCTTATCTTCTTCTTATCTTATATAATACAGACGTTACTTCAAAAAAGAAGATGATTACGTCCTACGCGTCATGCATTTAGTCATGCATATTAACCAATGACTTAAATTCTGCCAAGTCACTGGTTTTTCTGGCTAGCTCAGGCAACCCATTCCATGCTCTAATAGCACTAGGGAAGAAGGAGTATTTGTACAAATTTGTCCTAGCATATGGGACGAGGAATGTGCCTTTATTTTTGTGTCTTTCAGAGTATTTTATTAAATTTTGTTTTTGTATTTGAAGATTATGGTTCAGTGTTTTATGTATAATTGCTACTTTACTTTTGAGTCTTCTGTCCTGAAGGCTTTCTAAATTTAGTGATTTTACTAATGGTGTTACCCTAGTCAAATGTGAATATTCGTTTGTTATGAATCTCACTGCTCTATTTTGTGTTTGTTCCAGTTTCTTAATGTTTTCTTGAGTTGAGGGGTCCCACACGGTGGATGCATATTCTATTATTGGCCTAACCAAGGTTAAATAACATTTTAGTTTTATGTTCTTATTTGATTTATAGAAATTTCTTTTAATAAACCCTAATGCTTTGTTGGATTTTTTTATAGTTTCATCAATATGTGGATTCCATGACAGTTTTTCATTTATTATAACACCTAGGTATTTTGAGTTTTTAGTCTGTGTTACTGGTTTGCCATGAATAAGATAAGTGGAATTAATTTGTTTTAGTTTTTTTGTTACTCTTAACAACTGACATTTTTCTGGGTGGAAAGACATGCTCCAATTTGATTCCCATTTCTGTAATTCATCTAATTCTCTTTGTAAAATATCTGTGTCTTGTTTTGTTTTTATTGTTCTATATATTATGCAATCGTCTGCAAATAATCTGACTTTTGTTCCTGAACTAATGCAATTTGGTAAATCATTTATGTAAATTAAAAATAGTAGTGGACCCAAAACTGTTCCTTGAGGTACACCTGAGTTTACTGTTATTGGTATAGATAAATTACTTACATAGATTCTAAAATCGAGATTAGTAGATAAAATATAGAAATCAATATTTATAGAATCTATCTATAGTATATGTATATATAATAAATTTAAATCTAGATCTAAAAAAATAGTTTAACTTTGAGAGACATTTAAAACTGATTAAGACACTTGACTGAACTCTGATGACAGAAGTAGATCTAGATCTAGATTACTTCTTAGTCTTAGATTTACATATATATATATACAAATTACTTAGTCTTAGATTAACATATATTATATTATATAGACTCTATAGTATATTACTATAACAATTAACAAAAAAACATCATTTTAAAGTTTTGTAACCTAATAAATATATATGCGTATATATATATGATTATATATGTATGAATGTATATATTAATATTATAATATAATATATATAAATTATGAATCTAAATTTAGACCCAAGAGATATTATATATAATAGAGAGTCTATATATGCTAATATACTAACTTACTAGTTCGTAAGGGCCACTCTAGAAGGCGAATTCTTGTACATAGATCTGCCACTTTTCTTTCTTCCCTTGTGAAGTGACATAAGAACTAATATATCTACATGTTGCCTGAGCCAACCAGGAAAACTCATCACTTTCTTAGGCTTAGCAGATTAAAAGTCTAATTAACATGCACAGCTAGATCTAGATTATGGGTATTCATACTGTTCTCAGGACTTTAATTAAATTTTCTCTTTTGAAGGAATGTCTGTCATTTATTATATAATATGACATAATCATAACTTCTAAATATTAAAAAATTTATCTTTTATAAAATCTTATCTTATAAATACAGATGTTACTTCAAAAAAGAAAATGATTACGTCCTACGCATCATGCATCTAGTCATGCATGTTAACCAATGACTTAAATTCTGACAATTCATTGGTTTTCCTGGCTGGCTCAGACAACCCATTGAATGCTCTAATATCACTAGGGAAGAAGGAGCATTTGTACAAATTTTTCCTAGCATATTTATATATATGGAACGAGAAATTTCCTTTTTATCTTTGTGTCTTTCTGAGTATCTTATTAGGTTTTGTTTTTGAAGATTATGGTTCATTGTTTTATGTATAATTGCTACTTTACTTTTAAGTCTTCTATCCTTAAGGCTTTCTAAATTTAGTGATTTAACTAAAGTTGTTACTCTAGTCAAATGTGAATATTAATTTGTTATGAATCTCACTGCTGTTCCAGTTTCTTTATGGTTTTTTGAGTTAAGGGGTCCCAAACAGAGGATGTATTTATTCTATATTTGACCTAACCAAGGATAAATAACATTTTAGTTTTATGTTCTTATTTGAATAGAAATTTCTTTTAATAAGCCCTAATACTTGATTTTTTGATAGTTTCATTAATATGGGGACTCCATGACAGTTTTTCATTTATTATAACACTTTAGTATTTTGCATTTTTAGTCTGTGTTGCTGGTTTACCATGAATAAGATATCAGTGAAATTTATTTGGTTTTTTTTTTTTTTGTTACTCTTAATAACTGGCATTTTTCTGGGTGAAAAGACATGCCGCAATTTGATTTCCATTTCTGTAATTCATCTAATTCTCTTTGTAAAATCTCAGTATTTTGTGTTGTTTTTATTGTTCTATTATTATGCAATCATCTCTCCCTATCAGAAAATCCTTAATAAAATCCACTGATTGATGCAATGGACCATCTATGCCAAAATATTTTAATTTTTTAAGCAAACTATGGTGGTGAGCTTTGTGAAAAGCCTTAGAAAAATTTAGTAAGATAGCGATCTATTCGCTCACTATTATCTAAACCTTTTGAAAAATCATCAATTAGTCCTATTAGTTGTGTTTCACATGATCTATATTTCCTAAAGCCATGTTGGTATGGGGTGAGAACATTATGTTTGTCTAAGTGGTTTATGATGTTGCTACATATTATGTGTTCTAGGATTTTACATGTGATGCTGGTAAGTGATACTGGTCTGTAGTTTCCTGGATCAGATTTTTCTCCTTTTTTAAAAAGGGGGGGGTGACATTAGCTTCTTTCCAGTCCTTTGGTACTCTGCCCTGGTTAAACGATGCCTGAAAGAGTATTTTGAACACTGGGGCTAGCTCATTGATTAGTTCTTTGAGTAATCTAGCTGGAATACCATCAGGTCCAGATGCTTTATTTGGTTTAATGTTTACTAATAGTTTTTGGATCCCCTTTTCTTGCACTTCTATATCTCCAATGTTGTCTACTTGGTTCAAATTAAGTAATATGTCTTTGTCTCTTGGGGCTGAGAATGCTGATGCAAAGTATTTATTTAGAATGTTAGCTTTAGTTTCATTATCATTATGTGTTATCTTTGCCTTTTAATGGTGCCACTCCTGTTGTTTACATTTTCTTAGACTTAATGTATGACCATAGGTTTTTGTTGTTATCCTTAGATATCACATTGTTTATGTATGTATTCACTCTGCATTGGACTGCTTACTTTTTGGGTTAGGTGTTTAATTTTAATATATACTTTTTAAAAACTCTTTCTGCCTTAGTTTCTTTAAATTTTCTATACAGGTTTTCCTTTTGTTTGCAAAGCTACCCACATCTATTATTAAACCAGCATTTAATTATTTTGTTCAATGTGAAGTGGATATATATATAGTTGGTATATGATCTTCTATATGTTTTAAAGATAGCTTTTAATAAAATTTCAGAGGTCATCAACTGGTTGGTTAATATCTTTTTTCTGAGAAGAATATTTGTTGAAAGTTTAATGCAGCTTGGTTTAGTTGTGTTAAGTTGCTTTGTTGACATTGTGTTTATGAGTATGTGTTTGTTGTTAGAATGTAGAGTTCTTTCACTTGGTATAAAAGCTCATATTGTGATGTGTGTAACCTTAATAATGTGAGAGTGTTATTATAGAGAATGATGTACCCAGCGTCTAGTGTTTTTTAGTGTTTTGTTAAGCCTATAAGTGTATCATTATTAAGCTAACAGCATTTAGCTTAATAATGAATGTTAGGGGGCACCACCTGTAAAAGTTTGAGAAACGTTGCAGTAGGATATACTTGACTAGTCTGGATCTAGTATATCTAGATGAGATCTATATCTCAAGACTTAGAGGTCTAGATCTAGAATCTTCTGGACATATTTTATCATTTTAATAAATGAATATTTTGAGTGTTTATTGTTCTTCAAAATTCTCAAATTTCTATGTCTTGCTAAGGATGGCTTAGATCTAGATCCAAATTAATTACTCAGTAATTCACTGTCTGTATAGTGTGTAGTAAATTAGTCTATAATCTTGATTTAGAAAAAAATGTTTGATCTAGAATCTATATATCAAACAATATTAATAAACTGCCACTATTTAATTTCAATTAACTAATGGTTAATTTTTTGACTGATTTAAATGTTCCGTTAGGACCATTGAATAATTGTGTTAAGTTTCAACTTGAATGAGAAGAAATAACATGTTCAAAATTTGTATCACAAAAATCAAAAGCAAGCAACAAGAAAAAAAAAATTTGAACATCACATAAAAAGCCTTTTTTTTTTTTTTTTTTAAAAAATCAATAGTTTTTGTTGTTTTTTTAACTCAGTGTAATATACACCTTTGACTTGTATTATGTATGTTAGTGAAGCAGTTATAAACTATCAGTTGACTGATATTGGGCTCTATAATTTGATCAATAACTAAGTTTTATTTGTCTCAATGCAATTATCTCTTGTTGGTGGGAGGGGAGGAGGTAGCTGTAAGATTAAACTCCTAAAGTTTCAATAGCTTAAATAAAATAAATTCAGTTGTCACACTTACAGTTAGGTGCATTTGTCTGTGATGAGCCTCTCTCTATATAATCTGGCTTGTATCATCTATAATGTCAATTTTACAGCTCTGTTCCTTTTCAGTTTTCTTCTGAGGAAGTTTTTAATTTGCATTCCCACTTTTTTTTTCTTTTTTGGTTTGTATCCCATCCAGTGACAGGCATTCTAAAAATAGCCTTCCCCTTCTCCTTGTGTTGGGTGAGCTCATTGGTTATCCTGTTGTAATTATAGACAGCTTAGTATTAGTCTACCATATACACAGGTACACAGCTCACAAACATGTGTAGGTCAACCCACTGTGACCTAGGCTCAACACACAATCACAACCAAACCACTGGCACCTGCACACACACACTTGAAAATCTGTTTGCAGACACACACACACACACACAGTAGCTGTTTATGTGCTAAACTGTTTTTCATTGATACATTGATTATTTGTTTCTCCTTCGCTCTCCTCTATAAGACAGTTTGTTGGGGAACTAACAAGTAGAACAGAATACATTTAATTGTAACAGCTGCAAGCTCTTAAGTATGGTGGAATAATTATTAAAACAGTTCTCTATTTGATGCTAGTGTAGCTACTATTGACACATTGATTGGGTTTCTCTAAAAACTTAATAACAAAAAAACTACAGATCTATGTGGGTTTTAGAAAAGATGAGAGAGCATTGCAAATTAAACTCTTAGCTTATAAAAGACTTGGATATATGAGAAAAATATCTCTTGTATGGTAAAAGTCGCATGTCACCTGGTACATCCTGTAATTTTTTTTTCTTATGAAACTTATCTGATGTACTTAGTGTCTGTTGTATGTAGGATAGACAATAGCAATAGCTGTCAGAATGTTAGAAAGGGGAGGGTGGACCTGACCTCCCTCTCTCTCTCTGTAATTTAAGTCACCATATGTTGCATACTCATCTACACATGTTGCTGTGCTCGTGAGAACAGCAGGCTGTTGAACTTTTATGTGTTGGTGTGTGCTGGTTGGTCCTTAGTGGGGACAAGGTACTTTGTTATAGTCAGACAGCAGCTGATAATATAAAAGGGGGGAGGGAAGCAATCATTCACTAATGAGTGGAAGTTATGATTATTCTCTAGTGTCCACCATGGATATGGATGAAATGTATGCGGATCACAACAAACATATGCCCATGCCTTGGGAAGACAATATGTAAGTCTTTGTGAGGAGAATAAATAAAATAAAAAACACAGCCAGATTGGAATTACCTTTGAATAAATTTAGGCCTTTCATTTGTAAACATGAGGTAATAAAAGGGCTACACTTTGTATTTGCTGATAGAGTGACTTTTTTATGAGCTAGGGAAGTTGTGTGTGCATATTAATTCCTTGATAACAAATATTACCAACCAGTTTGTTTTCCAAAAGTGTGTTTAAGAGAAAGACAATTCTAGATCTTAGTGAAAATCACATGTTTAGCCTGGCTGCCTTGTATTGTGTATTCGTTTTCTTCATCTGTAATATTAACTCACTTTATATATATATATAATTATAAGAATATATATATGTACAGGGCTTTTTGTGGCGGTATGCATCGGTACGCATACCGGCACCTTTTAGAAAAAATTATTACTTTTCTTGTATTTTGACGTACATGATTAATTTTTAGTAGTTAAAAATTAAGCAATCAACTACTGATTACCAGCACCTAATCACTTAGTACCTGCACCTATTGTTTTTTTACAAAAAAAATATTTCTAAATATAGTTATATATATATATATATATATATATATATATATATATATAGTTCTTTAAATAGTTATATATATATATATAATTATATATAGTTCGTCCATCGTGGTTCGATGATGACCACTTTGTCATCCAGGGGGCTGAGGGCTTTGCACTGGGGTTTTATGCCTCCTCATGTGGCTGGTGAGACCTATGTGAGCCCGTAATGTTTGGCCACACACTGGGCAGGTTATTCTTGCTGGAGCTAGTGTAGTTTGCCTTGCTTTTCTTCTCTGGCGTATTTCTTCTGTTCTTTTTTCCTCAGCAACTTGTGCGCCAGTTTTCACAGCGCGACGACATGATGCTCTGTCATGTGCCTCTGTCTCCCAGGTGCCTGGGTCTACGCTGAACGACTTCAGAGAAGCTTTGAGGGTGTCCCTGAAGCGCTTGCTTTGACCACCTTGTGAGCGCTTTCCTTCGCTTTGTTGGCCATACAAGAGTCTTTTAGGGATGCGGTGGTCTTCCATTCTGCAGACTTGACCTGCCCATCGCAGCTGGGACTGCATCAGGATTGTGTGGATGCTTTGCAGACAC
This sequence comes from Biomphalaria pfeifferi, assembly GCA_030265305.1. Classification (NCBI taxonomy): domain Eukaryota; kingdom Metazoa; phylum Mollusca; class Gastropoda; family Planorbidae; genus Biomphalaria; species Biomphalaria pfeifferi. Next base: position 1,258,199 of record JASAOG010000135.1, read on the forward strand.
ACTCTTCATTGGACTTCAGTATCTGGTATTTTGTCTTGCCATTTGACATTCAGTATTTTTCTCAGACATGTCATGTGGAAGTGGTTCAGTTTCTTTGCATGTTTTCTGTACTCTGTCCTTGTTTCTGAGGCATAGAGCAATGTAGGGAGGATGACATCTCTATAGACCCCTAGCTTTGTATTTGTGGTGATACCACGTCTGTTCCAGACAATTCTAGACATTCTGCCATAGGATACACTGGCCTTGGCGATACGCAGGTCAATTTCACTATCGATTTTTCCATTTCTGGAGAGTGTGCTGCCAAGACATGTGAATTAGTCCACTGCGTTTATATATATAAACTATATATATATAACAGTAATAACAAATAGGTCTGCTATTGGATTTCTTTCTATACTTTATGTTTAAGTCTGCATGGGCTTCTGGTTATTTGAACCAATTCACCTGATTCGACTTTTTATACATTTATAATATGTTACCACTTCTAGGGGTATGACTGTTACCTCGGGTCATGTGGTCTTGAAGAAGGATGCTCAGAATTTGATAGGAATCAGCATAGGTGGCGGTGCCCCGCTTTGTCCGTGCCTGTATGTGGTCCAGGTTTTTGACAACACTCCAGCTGCTAAAGAGGGCTCCTTGGCTGCAGGGGATGAGATCGTGGGTGTCAATGGCCAGTCTGTGAAAGGTCGGACTAAGGTGGAGGTGGCACGTATGATTCAATCTATAAAGGTAACCATCTTTTTTATTATTGCATTATCTCAAAGAAACATGAGTATTACATATCTTTCTAAGGGGCTGAGTGATTAATATATAATATTAATATATAGAGTTTGATTACTAAAGGGTCTAAAACTCTAAATCATAATTCCCTGCTCTAGAGATATACTTCTACTCTAAGATGTTTTTGGGTCTACCCAGATCATATGGAACCTCCTCTTATCGAGGAAATGTAAACAAAGTAGGTGGTAGTGATGCCTCTGAACAGTTACTGTATGTTACATACTTTAACTAAGGACTTATGGGGAAACAAAAATTTGTTTCTTTATATATATATATATATTATATTATACGTTTTTGTATGCTATATTGTTTTATTGCTTAGTTTTACTTGTTACAATACAATACTTATGGCTTTAAAAATGTTACAAAAATAGTTTAAACCAGATAATAGTATATTTAGCTAATAACAAATTTTTTTCTGCCCCATAGGCAGAAGTGACAATCAATTACAATAAGCTTCATGCTGATCCAAAACAAGGCAAAAGTTTAGATATAGGTAAGTTACAACAAATTGTAAGTAAATTATCTCACAAGCTTATTTTAATATTTAAGTGTAAAGTTTGCAAAAGCAATGATTTTCATTTTCTTAATTGTTTTTTTGTTTCTTTAACTCTTTCTCTCCTAATTGATTATACCATCCTTGATTTGACCTTTTTAAATGTAACTAATGTTTAATTTTGTAAACTTTATTTTGTGTTATTTAAAAGGAGCATGCATTCCCCTTTAACCCTCTACCAAATAAAACATTTTCTGATGACAAACGACAAAGCTATTAAAGCTTAATCTTATAAGGTTAGTGAAATAGTATTGAGCAAAATGAAAAAAACTGTCAAAACATGGAATAATTAAGGAAAGAAAGAGTTAAATACATTTTCTACTTTGAAAAGAAAAACGAAAAAAAAAAAAAAATCTCTCTTACTCTCTTTCTGATTCAATCTAAATATTTTTCTTTCATCTTATAGGCCTCTAATGTTTAATAATAATAATAATAATAATAATAATTTTATTTATAAAGCGCTGTTAACAAACAAAATGTAGGCTCAAGGCACTGTAATACCATTACAAACACAAACATGACAGCCAAAATGACAATTAATCTAAAAAAAATTTTAACACATTGGTCTTAATGTTCTTCTTAAAAGTGGTGTAGCATGTTGTCTGTCTGAGATCAATGGGGAGTGAGTTCCAAACCTTTAGTCCATGCACTGAAAAAGCCTGCAGACTATAGCTTTTGAGGGAGAAACGTGGCACCGCAAAAAGCGTTGAGTCCATATAATTCAAGAAAACAATCCAACTATTAGTCCTCTGTTATATTTCAGTGAATGAAAAACAAATTATACCTCTTTTGTTGTGTAACTCCTAGATTTTGCAATGTAGCTTCTAACCTAGCCAAAATTATGATTATTTAAGGCAAAACTAAATCTCATATAAAAATTTACACTAGTGAAAATGTCACTATGTTTGTTAAATTGTAATCATTTGGCATGTCCCCAGTTCAAGACATCATGGTCACTAGGACAGGAAGGAGTAGTTAACAAATGTATAATTCCAGTAGCTTATAATGTTTTAGAAGCTTTTAATCGATTCAGCTGTACATGTACCAACCATTGTCATAACTAAAATTATAAACCACTTGACTTACTAAGTTTGACTCCCTAGGCAATCTAAGTTTTAAATCACAAAGTTAACTAAGTTTGACCCACTGTGCTAAGTTTTAAATCACACTGCTTATTAAGTTTGACCCTATTAGGTTTTGAATCACACAGTTAGCTTAATTGACCATCTGGGCTATCTAAGTTTTAAATCCCACAGTTAAATAAGTTTGACCCACTGGGCTATCTTAAGTTTTGAATCACAAAGTTAACTAAGTTTGACTCCCTGGACTAAGTTTTAAATCACACTGCTTATTAAGTTTGACCCTATTAGGTTTTGAATCACACAGCTTAGATGACCATCTGGGCTATCTAAGTTTTAAATCCCACAGTTAAATAAGTTTGACCCACTGGGCTAAGTTTTGAACCACACAGTTAGCTAAGTTAAAAAAATTAGGCTATCTAATTTTTTATTTCACCTCTTTGCTGTGAATGTTTAAACTTTTTTTAGTCATTGATTTCATGACTTCAACTTGAACATTTCTTTATGGTCAAAGTTCTGAAGAAAGTCAAGCACAGGGTGGTAGAAAATATGAACACTAATACTGCTGATGCTCTAGGCTTAAGTCGAGCTATTTTATGTAATGGTAAGCATTTTTTTTTCATTTTTGAATTGTATACATTTAAAACAGCTATTGCTTGCACATAAAAAAAATTATATTCTAAAAAATGTTATAATTATTATTAATTATTATTATAACAATGCGTCCTAAAGATTTTGCATATATATAATTAATCTATTTTAAATCTTACATTTTTCTCCTAACTTGCATTGATAATTGTAAATGTTAACATTTCATAACTCTGAAAATTTATTGTTAATTTTTTTATATTTTTTTATATTTTTTTTTATGTGTTCACTCATAATACTAATGTTTATTTATTTAAGTAGAAAAAACTTAACTTAGGTTTCTCTCCTATGTACTTATGACTGTGTTGTCTGTTCAGATTTGTTCTCTTTGCTAATGAAAGTTTGTGTCGAACAGATGGACTGTTGAAGAAGCTGGAAGAGATGGAGAGAACAGCAACCATGTACAGCGGGCTTATTATACAGACTCGTAGATTACTGAAGGCAATTTTTGATCTGTCACAGTCACACAAAGGTTTGTGTCTAGTTTGATTTGAATATGCATATACATTATAAATCTAAACAATCCATTTTGTTATTTGTTCTGTACCATGAACATTCACTCTCATTATATCTTTAATAAATATAAATGCTTTTTAGATGGAAATGAATATCTGCAATGGATAGCTGAGCATTGTTTTTTTGTTTAAGACCATAGTCTTAATTTCAGAAATCTCAGGATTGACAGCCTATTTGCTCAAACATACAGACTCATATTCCCCAAATAAACACTTTTTGGGGGGTTTGTTTTTGATACATTGGAGGAAAATATTCTTTTTCATGTGATTATTTCGTATATATAAATATTTTACAAAGGTATAATGTAGTGATAAGTCTAATAGCATTCAATCACAAATATTTAATCCTAACCCTGAAATTTCATATAGAAACTCAAAAAAAAGAATTCCTTCAGCATTCAAGCAGGATAGAGATTTCTTATGCTAGCCAGGGAACTTTTTAAAGTTACATTACATATAAGCTATACCATATTTTTATTTATAAAAAATATTTCAATTGTTTTCTTTCCAACCAGCATTTGGTGAAGTATTTTGTGACATTGGAGTCAGGGAACCACAGCCTGCGGCCAGCGAGGCTTTCTCCCAGTTTGGGGAAGCTCATCGTAACATGGAGAAGTTTGCCATCAAAATGTTGAAGACTGTCAAGCCTATGATAAGTGACCTGAACACATTTCTCCATAAAGCTGTTCCAGACACCAGACTGACTGTCAGGAAATATTTAGATGCTAAATTTGAATATCTGGTAAGCCTTTTTTTTTTTGGGTGGAAGTATTTTATGTAATTAGCACACTATCAGAAATTGCTGGAGAGTTATATCCCTTGGATGGCTTTTGTTTTTACATTTCAACATTTTTTTCAAGAAAAGATAATTATATTGCTTTGGTCCCCTAAATGGTATAGCATCAAGGTAGCAGAGGGTTGGATTCAAGTTTTCCTTCTTCTAGGTGGATAGCCAGCCAAGGCTTTCATCTCATTTCTATGAGATAATGTGGAAATTAAGTTAAAAAAAAGTTCCTCTTTCAGACAATCAATATAGTACAATCTATAGTACAGATGATGTTAAGGTCATCTATTTCTTTGGCCATTGGTTACCAAGCAGGGTATCATGTGGCCATCACAAAGACTAACCCCTTTTACTTTCCCAACTAAAGTCAGGTACCCATTAGAGTTTGGTGGATTCAGGGGTGCCCTAAAAATCCAGAAATACAAAATCCCAGTCTTCACTAAGATTTGAACCTAGGACCCCGGTTCAGAAACCAAGCGCTTAACCACTTGGCCAACGCGCCTTGGGAAATTGCTTTGCTATAAAAATTGCTTTGAACTTATCTTATTTTCAAACTGATTGTACTTTTAATTGTAACTCAGTAATACTCCTAGTGTAAAGTATGTATCAAGTGTTTTTTTTATATAGTAGTTGATTGTAGTATTTTTTTTGGTAATAGTCATACTGTTTGAAAGTGAAGGAGATGGATGATGAGGAATACAGTTATGCTGCTTTGCAGGAACCTCTCTACAGGGTAGAGACTGGAAACTATGAGTACAGGTAAGTCTAAGTACCATAACCCCAACAGTGTTATGAGAGTGACATTTTCTTTCCTCTTAGTTCTGTCCCAAACGTCCTGCAAGAAAATGAAAACCTGCAAAGTTTTTAATTGTTAAGCTGTTTGAGAAACAGATAAAGAGAACTGAAAGTGATGAGGGGTTTGAAGACATATTTATAATAGTCTTATCCTTATTATTAATGAATCAGTTTAAGTTAAATAAAAAAAAGCAACAAAATCCACAATATTGACATTAAATTTGATTTTCAAATAATGCATAAGTCTGTTGTTTTTTTTAAATTCCAAAAGACCTTTTCAGACTTTATTATGAGACATTGTCATTGTCATGTTCTGATAAAGTACTGTACTGGAGTAAATGTTTCCTTACATTTTTTTTAAAAGACAATACCTCCATTATTAAACTTAAAATATTTACAAAAAATTAAATAAAAAAATGTTTGGTTCAAAAAGGGTATCGAACCTGTGATTTTGACACCATCAGATGCTTGAACCGTGACCTTGAAAGAACAATGTTACAGATTTGGACAGTGGACAATGCACACTTGTGCTATTATTTATTGGTATTTTCATTATATTTTATGGACATCTAGATCTAACACCAGACCTACATTGCTGATTTAGAAAAAAATTAAGATCTAGTCTAGATCTCGATCTACTTCTAGATCTAGAATTTATATGTAATCTGTATTAGATTAAAAAAAAAAGTAAAAAAATATAAACAAAGCTTAGATAATCTTTGTATACATTTTGTAAATGACTTTAAAATGATTATTGACATGTTTTCGTTGGAACTCATCAGGCTGATCCTCCGATGTAGACAAGAGGCCAGGTCAAGATTTGCCAAGATGAGATCTGATGTCCTTGTGAAAATGGAATTGCTTGATCAAAAACATGGTATTTTGTTTGACATTTATCAGAGGAGCTAGCTTAATGTAAATGTGGGAAATGAAAGTATTTGAATCTCTGTGAAGTCTTGGATTTTCTCATTTCTGGATTTTTTGGGCACTGAACTCTAATGGGTACCTAACATTAGTAGGGAAAAGTAAAGGTGGTTGGCTAATGTGCTAGCAATATGACACGCTCATAAACCATGGCAATATAAAAAGAGGACGTTTACATTATCTGCCCTATAGATCAATAGTTTGTCCTTTTCTCTATTTGTTCTACAACGAAGAACATTCTGCTTTACGATATTCACTCTCATAAGAGTCGGTGACATTGTGAAAATCTGTACAGTTTACAATGGGATGGTTTTATCAAAGAATCACTGGATAATTTTAAGCCAATAAGTATTATTATTATTATTGTGTAATAGCATTGTGTCATTAAAAGCAAGACTCATACTTACTCTTTAGTTGTGTTAATGTTAATTCAAAAATATTCTGAAGAAACAAACCTTTTTTTTTTCCACATTATTTCACATTTTAATTAAAATTCACCAATTGAAAACTGTGATGCATTACATAAATATATTGCAATTGTAACAATCAATAAAAGTTGACCAAAGTTAGAAGCCATATTTTTTTTTAATTAAGAATTGGGAACAAATTCAAAATGTCATCTGCCTCATGTTAAATGAATCAATGAATAACATTGAAATGAATTAATTTTTTTAAATGATTTATCTGAGCTCTCTTAAAATGTTTTTCTAAAGGATAATTTCATTATGATGAGACATCTTTGTGAAAAGTAAAAAAACTTGGCTAAAATAAAAAACACTATCACAGAAGTGTAGGGAGAATACCCCCCCCCCCCCCCCCCCGTGCGCCAACTTGGAGGGGGCCCGAAATGAGTTTTTTTTACATAAAATATTAAATATTATGCAAAATGCAGGGACCCCCAAAGAGGTCAAGCCTCCCGGGCCCCCAAATGATGGCAAATTCTTAGCTAAGCCACTGCACTATCATTGTTTATATAAATACTGATATCTTACATTTTTTAAACATAAACATTTTCCCTTTTTTTTGTGCCTTGAGTCATTATGACATTGTTCCCTTTTTTTTTCTTGTGATATATAATTGCTTAAACTCATTTTCTTGTTTTGTGGTTCACAGTCCAGGACATTGTCTTCCAGCTTCAAAAGTTTGTCACTGCCATGGCCAAATATCACACAGACTGCCATGACGTCATGAAGGGTGCTGTTGTGTTCCCCATCGAGGTGGATCTGTCGCGAGGGACATTCACCTACGAGAGTGCAAACAACTTTAATGATGGTGGAGATGATGAAGAGGAGGAGGATGATGATGAGGAGATGATTGGGCAGCACCATCCAGGTGCCCAGGGTGGAGTACTGACTGGAGACCTCTTGGGAGATTGATTCTGTAATCTTCAAACATTTCTAATTCTATTAGTGTTACATTTTTTAAAGGATATATTAAATTATTCATCGGCATCAGTTTATATAAAGGGTAGCTCTGATGTTTGATTTGTGGTCCATGAGCCAATACTTGTATAGAGCATCTCATCTCCTGTGTCCCAGATCCAAATAATGTGTTACGGAAAAATAAAGTAGAGTTTAGATTTTTTTAATGTATGAATTTATATTCAATACAAATCTAAGTTTGTGTTTGTCAAATTAATGCCATGAATTTATGTTTGGCTTTCATGGTTTCAGTAACATGGCAATGTGTACCAAATAAACTGGATTTCATATTAAATTTTGTATTAAAATTACATAATTACACACTGAGTGCTCTAAATATTGCTATGTATTGTTATATTTTTATTTGTGATGCAAACCTAAAATTGTGAACTTTTTGTTTCTGATGTCTGACCTCCAGAAAAGGAGTTTCTGTGATATGTGTTACTTTATCTCTTGCATTTGAGTTTTAAATTTTTTATTTTAAACTTCATTTTTGACAAATGTGTTCAGTACAATTTATTTTTCATGTCTAGCTATAGATTTAACATACTTATAAAGATCTTATTTAAAAAATTTTTTAAAAATTTTTTTTATAATGATCTGATTCTTGTGAAAAGGGCTCCTTTTTTGTTTAATGAATATTTTACAATTAAATTCTTGGTTGGTGTTCCTAAGGACCAAGTCCATTGCACTGGCGAGGATGAAAGAAAGCCTCAACATGTCATTGTCCACACACTGTTCCTCTAGGGGCTATTTTATGGTGGATACCTTCATGGCTGATGTGCTACAAAGAAGGATTATTGAGGAGTTTTCCTGGTGTGATTGGCCTCGCTTCTAACCCGAGCATCTTGGGATATGAGCCATCGGTAATAGGGATGTAATAATTTACATCTGCTTGGATCTATCTAACACAGACTTTGTTCAGACAGGCAGATGAAGGCAAAGCTTTTATAGGCCTAGAATTCTAGGAGTCACAAAGCAGAAAAGGAGAGGGGATAAAGGGTAGTTTTATTTTTTTGTTGGGAGACTCAGGAGATCCCTAAGGTACCAAACATAGCCTGAATCTTGAGCCCAACAAGCTCTTCCACTTTCTAGAAGCGTTGATATTAAACATAGCCTTGAGGTTTCTGGATTGGTCTACAAAATGATTCCTTTTAAAAAAACTGTATATTTTTTAAACCATTTTAATTTATCTTGATTTTGTCAGTCATTCCAAATGTTGTGTCTGTTTATACATTTTTAGTTTAATTTCCTTGTCATTCCTATGATTAAGACATTCTAAATAATTGTGCAATAGCTATGTTTATAGTCTATTTCAATTTTATGTAATGTAAATAAAACCCTTACTGTAACTAATTAGTGTTTATTAATGTTATATATTTGTAGAATTCTACCCAATTTGTATAGGGACTATCAAAAAAGTTTGACTGGCTTAAACCAAAAAGGGAGCAGACTGACTCTAGCGCTAGTGATGTAGTAATTGAACATGTCCAGCGCCAACCCCCCAGAGAATTAGTATTTAATATGATACACTCCCTTTGAACTAAATGTCTGAATCCCTGCTTTTTATCAACTTACAGTAGGCCTACCAAGTTCAACCACAGTTGAGAGGGATATGACTTTCTTCTTACCTGTGTAAATCTTGTTATAATAAAGGTTTGTATTTTCCCCCATAAATATCAACACACAATGTAATTTAGGCATGATGTTATGTTAAGTCGCCCTCCCACATCCTAGAAGCTTTAATATCAAACATAGCCTGAATCTCGAGCCCAACGATATCGAACCAAATAGGGCCATTGAAACCACATCCCTCTTTTTTAATAAAAATTCTAATAAAATTCTTAAAAAAAATTCCAACGGTTCTTTTAGTTTTTGAGTTGTATCACAAAAAGACAACTAGCAGCTTTTTCTCTTGCCACAAATGAATAAATAAATAATTGCTGTTCAGGAAAATAATTCATTTTATTTTGTTCATATGTTAATGAAGACAATACAATTTTAGCATTTAAGTAGACATAAGCAAATGTGTGGCATGATTCACATAGAAATAGTTGAATCAAGCAGAATCATGTAACTAAACATACAGAGTGTAATGGTTTAAAACACACATATTGAACGTTCACCTCCTTCAACAATTCAATACACAAGGACCTTGAACTTGAAAGTTGATAAATGACAAACAGCAATGTTGAAACTCATACCTGTACCCTCATTCTAAACATTTTGAAACAGTTCAATTATGTTGACTTGCTTTACCAGCATTATTGTAATATACCTAGTTTAATGAAACTTTTAACAAAGTATTTATAGATAAACTGATTTTAAATAAGACTAAATTGAAATGGTAATTTTAAGAAAATAAAGACGGGGCCAAGAGTAAATTAAAATTAGCACATAAAAAGCTTTGCAAACAGTGATTTTAAAAATAAGAATGTGCTGGTATTATTTACAAATTATTTTTTTTTTCCAAATCTTTCATCATGCTAAGTTCAAAACCTATGCGATGATTAAAAAACAAAGCATATAAACAAATATCATGGCACCTACAATACAAAGAAATTTGCAATTCAGAAGTAGCCTTTCAATCTCACACCTTGATGCTCATTTCAAAATATCACAAAAACAACAAATGAGAGAAAAAAAGAAAAAAAAAATTTTACCATCAATGTAAACAATTCTAATTCTAGTAAATTAACTTTAAAAAAAACAACTGGTTAAGGCATTTTCTAAAATGTAAAACTATTTTATAACAATAATATTGTCTGTGCCCATGAGAGAATGCCACTTTCTGATGACTTAATCTATGTAATCATAATCATTAGTGACACTATTACACATACTCACACACAGTCTCTTCCACAAGATTTTAAGACAGCAGTTTTAGAGAAGCAACATTTTCAACTGTAAAAAATGCAGACACAAACCCTAACAATTACATCTAGTAACTGAATATAATTAGAGTAACAATGAAATTAAATATCATCTACCTTATTGTTTGTAAAACCAAACAAATACAAAATGTGTTAAATTACTGAACAAAAATAGGTGCAGTGCCCAAGCACTTGGCTTCCAAACTAGAGGGTTCAGGGTTTGAATCCTGGTGAAGACTGCACTTCTAAGTGATGATAATAAGGCAGCCCAGAAAATCCACAGATTTTTACATCCAATGTATTTTTCAGCCAATTTCAGAGGCCCAGATTCTTATTTTTTATTTAGCTGCATGCGTCATTAGTCTACTTATAATTTCATAATTCTAATAATACAATAATATGTCAATATAGTTAGTCATGAAATTTTAAATTTGGTTTTACTCTGGTTGTGGGATGGGAAAACCCAGGGAGTGGCTCAAGGAGCCTATCTTACAACAATGGATGAGATTAAATCATCTAGTTGATGGGGATATTAACAGAGTGATCGGTGAAGAGCCATCTCAACTCCTGGCCTCTGGGTAACATCCTTACTGCTGGTGAAGGATCAAAATAGGATGCAACCTAGACACTCACTAAGGTTATAAAATAAAAATTCAGTTGTCACAAACTATTCATTAAACAGAAGTCGACTTTTTAAAAAAAATGTAAGTGCTGTTATCATTGAACATTGTTGATTAAAAGAATGCTAAACTTTTTACATTTGCAGAGTCTTTCTCCTTAAACAAAGTAAGTAACATGAAAAGAACAAAAGACTCGTCAGGAAGAAAAAAAACAAACTTTAACATGCCTGTAACAATAAAATTGAAACCTTGTAGTTTATGGCGAAGATGCAAAACTCATTTGTCTATGCATCTAAAATTTGATAAGTGTGTGATGTGGCTACTTTTTTTTTTTTAAAATTACATTAAAAAAACAATAACAAGAACTTGATAGAAATAAAGCTTTTTTTTTCTATTAATTTGTTTTTCCCAAGGGGAATATAACCTTGCGAGGTTTCACCCATATGAACTTCAATTGGTGTAGAGTGTCACCAGAAAATGCCTTGTCATCCAAAGCTGAAATCGAGAGGCTTGAATAGATACTGGTCCCCAAACACCCTAGAGAAGACAACTAGCTGGAGAACTGCCTGGGTCAGGAAGCCACACTTACTAGTTATCTGAACCTTCGTAAAAGATAATGAGAAAGCAGAAAAAAGAAGAGCTTTTCCTAAGTGACAATATGTATGAAAATGTAAGAGTTTTTTTAACTCACTGAGCAAGCTCAAGGGTTACATCAGATATTATCCACATTATAACAACTTCAAGACAGGCTACAAATAAAATTGATGCAAAGCACAGCAGTATGATTTGGAAAAACAAAAGAAATAGATAAGTGATAACACAAAAAATACAAAGTTTCAGGAGGTCCTTCTGAAATTATGTGACTAACAGACTTTTACAAGTTCTAAAATAGCTGAGCTGCCCATTGCATACTGCAAATATATGTGTCAAAATTCATAAAAGCCATTTCTTACACTCATTTTTCATTGGAACACTACATGAACAAAGAAAACTATTCTGAGAGTCAACCAACACAGCCACAGATATTTGTCAATGTTGTCTAATGTACCAGTAATTCATTTGGGTACTTAAGTTTGTACTCAAAACTATTTACAGTAGAAAAAAAGTCTACAAACTGAAAAAGCTTTGTTGAATAGTGTTTAAAAAAAAAACATTACAAAGAACAGTTCTTAGTTTAATAAATATTAATATAAAATGTTAAAACGACAAAAGATTATTTAACAAGCATAATTAGTATACAGTCTTTGTTGTGTAAACAGGAATGATAGAAGAGCAAACTGAGATGGTCAGACTGTGCACAGCCTTCCCATCAAGCTCTTGATAAGTTCTCAGGTTCACTCCCATGAAAGTTGTCTGCTCATCTACCATTTCTGTTAATACAATTCTCTTTGTTTGTCACTTCACTCTGATACATCATGTTTTTAAAGTGAAAACAAAACTAGTTGTAATAAATAATGATGATATAATTCAAGCAGATGGTTGAAGGTGATAACAAAAAAAAAACAAAATGTCTACAAACAGAAAGACAAGCATGAAAATAATCAAATATCATGAAAACAAAACAAACAAAAAAATAAAACAGCCAATTTAAAAAAAAAAAAATCTGCAAGAAATTGCATTTAACGATATTAAAAGGCTTGGAATAAAATGTTTGTATAAAAAAAAAAAAAGGTTTTGAAATATTGGTTAGGATTCTTTTTTGTCATTCATGTTATCATCTACATATTCTATTGCACATTTCCTGGGGAACCATCCTCTTAGTCTTTTGCCAGCTGAAAATGAAAAAAAAATGTTTAAAGCTAAATGTCAGTCAAGAGTTGTAAAAAAATAAAAAGGTTTTGAAAATTTTTTTTGTAAGACATAAATATATTCTAGTTCTATAACACAAGGCCAAACATATCTATAGCAGGTCTGTGGCTAATCCCTGGTAACATTTATTTTGACCAACTGTTTACTAAGTACCCAACAAATAGATATTTGTAATAGCTAGTTGCACACATGTGTTTATACAGGTTTTCAGTTTAACTCTCTATCTCAATTAGGTATAAGCAGCTCAACTGTCTATTACTCAACCACATCCTCCTACTTCAAATAATAATTATACAAGTTTCTCAATCGGAGATCTACAATTCCATTGGTTTGGTAAAGTGATAACAGTTGCTTTTTTTTTTTAAAGCTCTTATCAGATAAATGATCATTTGATTTTCCTAAATGAAAGTAAAACTAGATTATAAGAGCCTAATGCAGCTGTTATATATCTTGCAGAGTTTGAATATTAAGTTGTGCAGTATTTCACCCATCTACACCTAGCAATAGGTTTCATTACAATTATTCAGGCATATTTTGTCAAAATTATTAACACATTGTGAAATATTACGGAGTTACGCGCTCTTGACAAGATGGCTACTCCCTGTTTACAGTTATCATAGATGAGTTAAATTTTCATTTTGTCGTATTAAAACCAAACAAAATTCCTTAGAAAAGCTATTCAACTAATAAACTAATATCTTTAAATTATAGATTTAACTTAGTTCAGCATTATTTCCACTAATTAATTCAAATTCTTACTTTAGGACTATTTTGTCTCACTAATCCTTATAATTATATATATATTATTTAGGCTATATTTATTATTATATCCTTAGATTTTAGATCTAGTCAGTCTTAGACTTAGATTTTAATTAAGGCTTTAGATCTACTAATCATCTACTAAAATAACTAATAGTAATATTCTATATAGTTAGTTAAACACATAAATATATTGATCTAGAATTATATCTGGATCTAGTCTAGGTCTATATTTTGAATAAACCATTTGATTGTCATTGTAAATTAGCTTTCACTTTAGACTTAGACTTGACTTAGGCCGTCTTAGGCATTTTTAACCTTAAACTAGATTTAGACTAGACCTTTAAAAACTAAAATCAACAATAGTCATCATGAAATTGCTCTGGCTATTTATCTTAATAATTACTAAATACACACTAGCTGAACACAGAACTAGATCTACCTCAATCAACACTAAACTTAAAAAGGAAAAAACAGTCATAATCAATCATCACACTTTAGATCAATGCAACTTCAAAAATAACCTAACATACACATCCATAACATTAAAGAAGATTACCCATCACAAATGGAAGTTCTCAATCAGACACAGTAGAAATAAATACCTATCACAGTTAATATTAATAGCAGGAGATGTAGAGTCAAATCCAGGGCCTAGATCTAAAGATAGATGCAACATCTGCAAAAAAGTATGCACCATGAAACAGAAAGCCATTCAATGTGACACCTGCGATGAATGGTACCATGCATTATGTCTCCATATGAATACACCTGTTTATTATGCCTTAGGCAACAAAGACGCATCATGGCACTGTGTACCATGTGGGTTACCTCAGTTTACATCAGGACTGTTTGATTCCTTTGATGCGGACACTTCTAACCCATACAACATCCTAAACACCATCCCAAAACCAACTCACCAACCACTAGCCAGATCCACTCCTGTTAAACCTAAATCTACTAAAATTAATACAACAGCCTCACTAAACAAACCTACTAAAGAAGTAATACCAAAATACCTTAAAACCTTAGTAATAAATTTTCAAAGCATTAGGAACAAAAAAGAAGACTTAGAAATTTTATTAGAACGTGAGAAACCAGACATAATTGCAGGAACAGAAACTTGGCTACATCCTGAAATTTATAATGCAGAAATTTTCAATAGTAATTATGAAATTTTTAGAAATGATAGGGCTGAATAAAAAGCACTCTTATAGCAGAAGAAATTACCTTGCCTAACTCAAAAAATATAGAATCTACATTTTGTAAAATTAATACCACCTCAACATCCCTAATAATAGGCAGCATTTACAGACCACCAAATTCTAGTTTAGAATACATGCAGGAACTATGTAATCAGATTACTACACTTAAAGAGACATATAAAAATGCAGTTTTTTGGATTATGGGTGATTTCAACCTACCTGATATAAATTGGAAAACACTAACCATAGATAAACACCAAAACCTTAAGGACATAAATGAGCTTTTCATAGAAACTTTACACAACCTAAGTTTAGATCAAATCATTAAAAAGCCAACTAGATTAAACAACACATTAGATCTCTTCTTAACCAACAGACCTGGATTAGTAGTTGATTATGATATTATCCCTGGTCTATCAGACCATGAGATCATAAAAATACACAGTCAGATAAAAGCAGTAGCCAATTCAAAACCCAAAAGAAAAATCTTACTCTGGAATAAATGTAACCTAACACAACTACACCAAACTGCATTAAACTTTCAACAAAAATTCTTATTAGAAAAAGACATTAACCAACCAGTCGATGACCTCTGGAATTTCATTAAAAACCATCTTAAAAACATTATAGAAAATCATATACCAACTAAATACACATCAAACAAAATAAATAAATGCTGGTTTAATAATAGACTAGAGAAGCTTTGTAAACAGAAGGAAAACCTATATAGAAAATTTAAAGAAACCAAGGCAGAAAGAGTTTACAAAAAGTATATAAAAATTAAACACCTAACCCAAAAAGTAAGCAGACAGCTGCAGAGTGAATACATAAACAATGTAATATCTAAAGATAACAACAAAAACCTATGGTTATACATTAAGTCTAAGAAAATGGAAACAACAGGCATAGCGCCATTAAAAGATGAACATAACATAATACATAATGATAATGAAACTAAAGCAAACATCCTAAACAAATACTTTGCATCAGAATTCTCAGCCCCAGGAGACAAAGACATATTTCTTAATTTGAACCAAGTAGACAACATAGAAGATTTAGTAGTACAAGAAAATGGAATTCAAAAACTATTATCCAACACCAAACCAAATAAAGCATCTGGACCTGATGGTTTATAGCTAGATTACTCAAAGAACTAATCAATGAGCTAGCCCCAGTGTTCAAAATACTCTTTCAGGCATCGCTTAACCAGGGCAGAGTACCAAAGGACTGGAAAGAAGCTAATGTCACCCCCCCCCTTTTTAAAAAAGGAGAAAAATCTGATCCAGGAAACTACAGACCAGTATCACTTACCAGCATCACATGTAAAATCCTAGAACACATAATATGTAGCAACATCATAAACCACTTAGACAAACATAATGTTCTCACCCCATACCAACATGGCTTTAGGAAATATAGATCATGTGAAACACAACTAATAGGACTAATTGATGATTTTTCAAAAGGTTTAGATAATAGTGAACAAATAGATGCTATCTTACTAGATTTTTCCAAGGCTTTTGACAAAGTTCACCACCATAGTTTGCTTAAAAAATTAAAATATTTCGGCATAAATGGTCCACTGCATCAGTGGATTAAAGATTTTCTGATAGGGAGAGAAAAAACTGTAATAATAAATGGCTCTAAATCAACACCAATAACAGTAAACTCAGGTGTACCTCAAGGAACAGTCTTGGGTCCACTACTATTTTTAATTTACATAAATGATTTACCAAATTGCATTAGTTCAGGAACAAAAGTCAGATTATTTGCAGATGATTGCATAATATATAGAACAATAAAAACAACACAAGATACAGATATTTTACAAAGAGAATTAGATGAATTACAGAAATGGGAATCAAATTGGAGCATGTCTTTCCACCCAGAAAAATGTCAGTTGTTAAGAGTAACAAAAAAACTAAAACAAATTAATTCCACTTATCTTATTCATGGCAAACCAGTAACACAGACTAAAAACGCAAAATACCTAGGTGTTATAATAAATGAAAAACTGTCATGGAATCCACATATTGATGAAACTATATAAAAAAATCCAACAAAGCATTAGGGTTCATTAAAAGAAATTTCTATAAATCAAATAAGAACATAAAACTAAAATGTTATTTAACCTTGGTTAGGCCAATAATAGAATATGCATCCACCGTTTGGGACCCCTCAACTCAAGAAAACATTAAGAAACTGGAACAAACACAAAATAGAGCAGAGAGATTCATAACAAATGAATATTCACATTTGACTAGAGTAACACCATTAGTAAAATCACTAAATTTAGAAAGCCTTCAGGACAGAAGACTCAAAAGTAAAGTAGCAATTATACATAAAACACTGAACCATAATCTTCAAATACAAAAACAAAACTTAATAAAATACTCTGAAAGACACAAAAATAAAGGCACATTCCTCGTCCCATATGCTAGGACAAATTTGTACAAATACTCCTTCTTCCCTAGTGCTATTACAGCATGGAATGGGTTGCCTGAGCTAGCCAGAAAAACCAGTGACTTGGCAGAATTTAAGTCATTGGTTAATATGCATGACTAAATGCATGACGCGTAGGACGTAATCATTTTCTTTTTTGAAGTAACGTCTGTATAATATAAGATAAGATATTTAAAATAAACAAATATTAATAATGATTGGGGTAAATCATACATAGCTTCAGGTGCGACAGGGATGGTATAGTATGCCCAAATAATGAGTCAACAGGAAAGTTGATAGCAGCTTCGAGTTCTTCTCAGAATACAAATTTTTTTTTAGTGTAATTGATAAATATATACTTTAGTCACTTTGTTCAAAGATCAATATCTTTCTTTAAAACTAAATAAAAATTATATAGAAATTCAAGCACTATGAACAAACTCACTAGTTTTCTTTCCATTAACTGACTCTGTGACAACTTTATGTCCATACAGCCATCGCCTGGAATAAATAGACAAAATAAATGACAAGTAAGCCAACAGGAGGATCAAAACAAATTACAAATATTTAGTTTTATAATGTCCACTCAATGGTATATGAATGTAATAAAGTTTTTGAAATTTTACTAACAAATACAAATCTGAAAGATATTCTGCAGCCTCAAACACTTGTATGTTATTGATAAGTGATGTCATTCCCTTTTGTTGGCTTTCAATGTATTCAAATTCTCAATTTCTTTTCTCCAATGCTACAGGCAGAAAAGTTTTGTGGCCACTAAAGACTAAATCTTAAGCTGGTTGCACACCAAGACAACCTTGTAGTCTAAATAGCTTTTCATATTGTAGTAAGGCCGTCTCAGATATCTGTCCCACTGCGAATGGCTTTTAGTGTAAAGAGTGGTGTTGGCCTGTGCAAGCCAATTATCACTTTAAAAGTACTTAGTGCAGGCTGGAGGCAATATTCTAGTGTGGAGTGCTTCTCATGCTTGGCCAGCTGTCTCAGTACTGGTAAATGTAATGTCAAGAGTGACAAACATCCAGTTATGATTCAACTACGTTGACTAATCTTTTAGGTTTATTCTTAATTAGTCTTCTGATATCCAATTAGGTATGAATTTTTTATCTGTTCAATAGACCTGGTCGAGAAAGTTCCTTTCTCTGCTGTGTTTAGTCCTTTTTTTTAAAATATTCCCTCAAAACTTGAATAATTATTTCATTATTGTACAATTTTCTTGATTTAAACTATGGAAAAAATATTTAAATGCTATGAAGTTTTGTTTTATATTAAGCGATCAAATTGTTGATGAAAAAAGGTTTAATTCAAGCTGATATCAAAGTGTATTTATTGCCAACACAATTCCATGATAATATTAAATTGTATATTTTGGATATAAACATCCTTTTAAGTCTGCCATTAATATCTAGGCTGTTTTTTTTTTATCTTAAATAAAATCTCATTCTTTTTTTATCCTAATGCTATATATTGAAAACAGCTCACGGTTTAGGCAGAAAGCCAGTGTCATGTTGAATAACTTTGTTATGTTACTTTGAGTATACAAATCAAATAATCTGCTTACTTTTTCCATCTTGTGACCGTGACCTTTTCTCCAACTTCTACAGGAAGTCGGGGCTCATCACTACAAGGCACACAACAGCCGACCTTGCAGCCTTTGGTTATTGGGAAAAGAGAGCCAGTGTATCTCTCTATAACCATGAAGTCCAGAGATCTGTCTCGTTTATCTCTCTTTTGAATGATCTGCTCTTTCTGTGGGCATAACAAAACAAAATGATTGTTACCATTCCTATCTAGCCTTTTTAAGCCTTGCCTACTAGGCAATGGTATTTCAAGTAATAAGAAAATAGAAGGTAATAAAAAAAAAAATTAACACTGATTCATTCATTGTATCGTCAAGTATGTTTATATATAATAAACATTAAAAAAATATTTAGATAATAAAGAAAAAACATTAACAAATAGAAAAATAATATATATATATACTCAAATTACGATCTAGTGAATGATTAAACTCTATCACCGTCTATCTACTTTATATTAGGCAATAATTGATTTCAGAGGACAATTTGTAGATCTCTAAGGTATTCATCAAAACTATTTTCTTCACCTCTCAGTCATAAAAACACAAGATTATCTACCTTACTTATGGGTACACATTGAAACTCAAAATTGGACAAAATCGTATTTCAACTACTTAGCAACAAAACTCATTTTCAGATCTACATATCGTTTTGAAAAGAAAATTTATATTTTTTAAAAATCTGGCCAACCCTAATGCCAGACAAGGTATTCTTTTAAAGTTAAGTACTTACAGTGAGAGTAAATTGATCACAACCCTCAGCTACATCCCACTTGAAACCAGTGGACTTGGGTCGTCCAGTGAAGGTGAACACTTGCTTCAAGTTGGCCTTCCAGCCTAAATTGTAAGGATAGACAAAATTTCCATCCTCCTCTTCCCTGTCTCTGTTTACAGCCTGTCAAAAACATGGACACTTAAAACATGTCAGCTACTAGTGTTTAAAACAAATGGATGCTAAGACATTTCAACATGATTGTTAAGACTTTACAAATATTTTGTGGCAACAAGAAACAACAGAAGAACTATGAAGTTATCAAAATATTTTTAAAAAATAAAAGATAGGCCTACAATATTATTGTTTACGAAATTTTAACATTGAACAATAAAGAAAAATAATTAAGTTATTGACTGTAAATATCTATATTTACATAAAAAATTTTTTATCTATAATAACATTTAAAAAAATTATAATTCAATGAACAACCTTATCTATAATCCAAGACTCAATGCCTGTTTCATTTTTCAATATACTGCGTATCTGAAATAAGAAGCAAAAAATGTCAAGCTGGAAAATAAATATATGTTATAATATTAAAAGCTGTGGTATCTCAATACTCAACTGCTGAAATGAGAATCTCATTGTGCTAAAATCTTATGCTAGAAATCTTCACGGGGGGTCTTTAACATTTGTCAGGGACATTAGAAATGGGCTACCAATAGATAAACATAAAAAACACTTGGAAATTATAATTACATGACATAAAGGAAATTTTACAAGAAATCCAGCCATTACTCTTTTTTTGTTACAATTTCTAGGTTTTATTTTTACCAATAACAGATTAAACAAACAAGATTTTTATGCTGCCTGTTGGTCTATATTATTGTCTTCATGTAAGACTGGACAGTAGAAAAACAACTATAAAATATAGACATTATATTGTAAGGTATTAGAAAAAGTTAGTGTGCCATAAAAGAAGGACAGAGAAAACTGAAATAAAGTTAGGAAATAAAATAGATACTTTATTACACGTTGACAGACAACATATGACCTTCACTGTAGCAACATTCCCGTTCTGAATAAAATGTTATATTCAATTATTAATGTTTTTTAGTTAGGTCTATTGCCTTATAACTTTGTAGGTATGTCTATTGTTATACTCAAACATCTTATGAGAATTCGTCACATTTGTAATCATGCTACAGCAAACAAACATATTGTTACGAATCTCACTATCCAGGCTCACTACAAACTGCACCATACACCACCAACTTAAAGAACTTGACAACTCAGGGCTCCAAAGTACCGTAACACTTTAATAGTTGAATAAATAACAGCCAATACTGTACAATTGGCAACACGTACACAGTAAAAATATCTCTCCGATAACACCGCTCCGCCGTATCAACTCTTGCACTGGCCGCTCCGTCTCGTTGCGGGCTTGCACTGGGTTCAACAGTTCAGGACTGACTTCACACACTAGGCTCGTTGTGTCGGACTCGATCACAGACCAAGATCAAGACGCCGGTTGTCTCAACTGTACTTGACAGTACTCCGCACTGAACCGTCGTAATGCTCCGTACAGAACCACACCGTTGAACTGTGCTGTAGTTGACCGTGTTCTGAGCCCCTGTCGTGAACCGTTTTGACTGTGTCACCTCCACTTTTTATATAGGGTCCCTGCTGGCTTTCTAGAACCGGGCAGAACGTCGCTGGACCATTCTGGGTGGTCAGATGACTACAACCCTCGTGACGCTCCTGAGCTTTGTTCACAACGTCGATCCTTCCCGAACCATCATGTTGACACTTGTCTTGGCCGACCTCCGTAACTTGTCACGGTTGACCGCTCGTCTAGCGCTGGCCTGGGGCGATTTGCATCGGCTGACTACACTCACACCACTACCCCCATCTGTGCCACCACCAGGTTTATAACAATATGAAAGATGCATGCTACAAAATAGAAAGTGATGAAGCTTGAACGTTTATAATATTTTGAGCAGGAACATCATTATTGTCAATATTTGTTAGTTGTGAGGATGCTTACTAATTGGGCATACTATATGTAATAAGCAGCAGAAGTCACTGGAGCCAGCCAGGAAAACCAGTGAGTTGGCAGAATTTTTAGTCATTGGTTAACACGCATGACGCTTAGGATGTAACGTCTGTGTTATATAAGATAAGTGAGTGCAACAACTGTCTATTTTGTGCTAGTTAGGAGTGCTATGAGAATCTAGTTCTGCTGTAAGCACATCTCTCTTTTTGATTGCTTCACCAATTAACTAGGGCATAGAATTCCAATGGACTATCTCCCTCAACAGTTTTCACAATGAGTTTAACATGAGGTAAAGAACCACTCATGCATTAAATACCTGTATATAGAACAACATTCCAACTGCCCAATGAGTTTAACATGAGGTAAAGAACCACTCATGCATTAAATACCTGTATATAGAACAACATTCCAACTGCTACTATCACCCCAATGGCCAGACCCACAGCAAACATGGTGACCACAAATCCAACAACTCCCAGATAGACGATTGGTTCACTGGGAAACTTGTAGTAATAATGATGCTGGAATAGAAAAAAGAGTTTAAAGATATAAGTATCTTAGATTATATAAGATGTATTCTTTTTTTAAAGCTTCTCTACATTAAAGATCTAATTTCTTTTTCTTTCTCGAAAAAATATATTTTATATTCAATTCTAAGGATAAACTCCAAAGTCAAAAGCTTTTTTTTTTCAAATTATTCTTAACAAAGCAATTAACTAAGACTATTAAAGAGTTTGTTATGACTTTGCTTTAAAGTTAAAGAGTAAAAAATTACATTACTAAACATTTACTTGAACACAAAATATGTTACACCAATGAACACAATAACAACACTTTATCATCATGCTTTATGTAGACATTCTTGACAGAACAGAAAAAATATAAATAAACTTGACATTTAAGACTCAAAACAGATGACCTTTACATCATCTGCCCTATTGATCGCAAGGTCTGAAAGGGGAACTTTACATTTAATACTGAATACATAATTAAGTTTTAAAAAATTAAAATATTGAAGAAATCATTTAAGTGCTGTTGTTGAAAGCTGTAAACTGCAAAGTAATTTTATAAAAGTTTTGCTGTGTAGTACGTTATGTAAAGTACTGTACAAATACACTGTAAAGGGAAAAGAACTTATGCACAAAGTAATTGAAAATGTTAAAGTACTGATGTACAAAGTAGTTGTAAAGATTAAAGTAAAGATGTACTTATGAAGAACTTATGAAGTGTAAAGTACTGCTGTACAAAGAAGTGTAAAGTACTAGTGTTAAATTGTTTTTAAATAAAAATGCCAACGACTCACAAAATTCAAGGCTCTGTATATTGAAGGGATGAGAATAAATAGTGCATGCAGACAGCCAATAGGTGCAAAGAACAGGAACATACAAAAGTTGGCATGATTGAAGTGACCACAGCAAGTGTTGATCCATGGACAGTGATGGTCCATTTTCATCACACACCTAGAAAGAAACGAATAAGTGGAAATTAAAAACTCAGCGACACTCAAAATGTGGGGAAGAGAGATAGCTGGAAAGTTAGGAAAGATTTCTTGGCTGGAGCAAGATAATGTAAACATGAAGTTTTTATTATTTTTTTTAAAAATGTGTTTACATGCAGAGGAGGCACAGTGGTTGAGCACTACAGCGCTTGGCTTCTGAACTGGGGGTCCTGGGTTTGAATCCTGGTGAAGACTAGGATTTTTAATTTCAGGATCTTTGGGTGCCTCTGAGTCAACCCAGTTGGGGAAAAATAAAGGCAGTTAGTTGTTGTGCTGGCCACATGTAACCCTGAAGGCTGGTGAAGACAAGGATTTTTAATTTAGGATCTTTGGGCACCTTTGAGGCAACCCAGTTGGGGAAAAGTAAAGACGGTTGGCGCTGTGCTGGCCACATCACACCCTCATTATCTGTTGGCCACAGAAACAGATGACATCTGCCCTATAGATCGCAAGGTCTGAAAGGGGAACCTTACTTCTTACTTTTTACATTGATAAAGACATACCATCAGTCCCTTTTTTCATTTTGTTTTTCAGTTACTACTTCCAAAATAAAGCATTATGGGAAAGAGACTAAATTTTAACCCATTTTGGATTGTTCACTATTTTAATAAATATTGATCAATGCGATACACCACATTTAGTTGACTTAATGTTTTATTTTCCTGACTTATTACATATACATTAATAGATTACAAGTGTCTTGGTATTTTTTCCGACTCTTTAAGACAGATGGACATGTCATTTTAGATACATTGATGAATTTGCTTCAAATCAACTGATCAATTTCGTACTTAGTACTACCTAATATAAAAAAGACCTGCAGGGGTAAATGACTGTATTAGCAAACACAATAAACATACATATAGATAACCCTGCCAGACCAAGTCAAAACAAAGGATGTTTGCCTTAATACTAACTAATATAAAAAAGACTAGCAGGGGTAAATGACTGTTTTAGCAAACACAATAAACATACATATAGATAGAACCCTGCCAGGCCAAATAAAAACAAAGGATGTTTGGGCCATGAGGCCCTCATCAGCTACAAACAAACACATAAGAAGAACAATTAACTCCCTAGTTCCAATAGATCAAGACAAGACAAGATAAACAAGACAAAATAAAGGACTAGTACATTCTATTGTAATTTTCTTATTCAACAAATAACTGAGACAGAGAGTAAGATTTCTTTTTTTAAACTGTCCTAAAAATAAAACACCATTAAGAGATAAGGTGATATAATAAAGAAGTTGTTTTAATCATGCAGTCATTTGGCTATATCACTGGATAAACATTGACCCAGCCAGCAAATTACTGATTTTTTTTTTACTCTGTATCATTAATCTTATCGCAATGGATAAAATTGACAAGAAGAAAAGACCATAGAAAAGAAGAAGGAAATGGCTCATATGGATTCTCTTTAAGTAACTTTCGGGATACAAAATGGCGAATGCAGAATGTACAATGTAGTCTGGTAAATACTAAGAGTTTGTTTGAGCAGATTTGGTTTGGAATAAAGCACTATTCAAATAAAACTTTCCCCATAAACCTGACCACTACTGAACAAGCATAGAGATTCTTCTACCCCACCTCTTCAGTTTCATGTCATCTTTGTAGCATTAAATGTCAAGATGACTGTCTTCTAATTCTGTTTTGGCAAACCAAGTTTGTCTCACCTTTTTTGTTTAAATTTTGTTTTAGAGTACTCCTAAAAATAAATTGAATTTTTAGCAATGTATTTTCTAAAAGGCTATTAAAAGAAAACTGCCTGATAATGTTATGAAAATGTATCTAAATAAAAAAGAATCCAATTATTCTTTGTATGCAAATTAAATAAATACTTAATGAAAACATAGAAATGATGATTTAAAAAATCTACAATTTTGTTATATTTGTACATAATGGTATCCAAAAGTCTCCACATGCTGAAATTATTGAAGTACATGTACATTTAAGCATATATGAAAGATATATTTGAAATGGTTTTTTTTACCTGCCACATTTTCTACAATGATGTGACCTGGGTGCTTTGTATCCTTCACATGCTTCACAGAACTGGAGATACCTGACATGTTCTGGGTTTTTCTAAACAAAGAGAAAAGGAACAAATAAACACTTTAGGGTAGAAAGAAACTATTTTTCATAGTAAAAAATATGCAACACTTTAAAATTTCATTTCAATATTACAATCTCAAATGAAACATTGCTGGGTGTCAAAAAATAGTTCCATATTAGTGACCAACTCTTTGAAGGTGTTTCCAAATAAAGCAGCAGTTCACTGATGTAGATATCCTTCAGAGAAGGAGAAGATGGATAAGCCACACCCTTTGCAAGCTTAAATCCAACATTTACAAGGCAAAGAAAGACAGCCCAGGAATATGTGGCGCTGTGATTTCGAGGTAGATGCCAAGCACATGGGCAAAGTAGGAGAGACTAGCACAGAACCAAGATGCCTGGATAAAACTGGTTGGTGGTCTGTGATTCCCAGATGGAATCACGGGGAGAGATGATAACTCTTGTTGAGATGAACTCTGAATGGCATTGGCAACAAAGCAGGAAATTCTACATCTCTTGCAGTGCCATGGCTAGAAATCCTGCTGCTCCGCAGAGTGCACCATACAAATAAAGGTGTCTCTGCAGACACAATGTCCAACAGCTCTGCGGTCACAGGTTGGGCGTCTGTAATCAACAAATGCTGTGGAACTTTCAGCCTCTTTCTACTTCTGGTGTGTACGCCGTCTGCAACTCATTTATGCTTTGTCTTCATCTGGATCTATCCAGTGCCTCATTTCCTCAACTGTTGGTCTCAATGTTGAAGAGCTTCATGTCACGTTTGCATTCATTGATATACCTTAAAAGTGGGTGACCTGCAGCTCATCTGCCTTCTATTAGATCACCATACAGATTGCCTTGTGGGAGTCGACACTGTGGCATTCTGTGAACATGACCAAGCCAGCCAAGACGACTACTGCTGATAACAGAGCGGATGTCCTGCTCCCTGCAGTACTTCCTCATTAGTTTTCTTGGAAGATATTCAGCTTTTTTTTTGTTTCTGCCAAGAGTAGGTTGACCATGACTCACTACTATATAGCAGAGTGCTGATCATACAGATCCAGTAGAATAGGGCTATTGTATTAGCAATCACCAAAGGTATTGCTCCACACTCTTATGTGCAGCCGTAACATGGTGCTCGTTGCCTTGGTTATCCTTTTGTTGATGTCTTATCCAGAAGCACATCATTGGAGAAGATGGAGCCAAGATAGAAGAAATTGTAAAAAAATTTCCAGTGTTTCTTGTGTTTTGGACTAGTATTTTGGTCTTACTTTGACTAATATTTAACCCTCTTAAGACAGAGCATTTTAGCATGTCTTGTGCCAAAAAAATGGAGCACTATTTCCAGACGAAGCACTTCTTTTACAAAAAAATTCCTAACAAATAAACTAATTACTTTACACACACAAAACTATATATTTTGTTGAAGAGAAATGACAGAGGCTAGGCTAGTAAGTAAAGTCAGGCTGTATTTAATTATAGTTATTGTGAACCAACTTACTGGTCTCCATTTTAAAGGCACAAAGCCTGGCCCCTTGACACAGGCGGCAAAATAGTTGTACAAGGTTAAGGTCACCCATAAGATAAAGCTGCTAAAATTGACAAAAGCTGCCAAACTGTGGTGGGGTGGCCACCACATCACATGGCACCGTATGGCTACCCAGCTGATGGTGAAAATTATGGACAAAGCAATCCCAGGTCCCCAGTGAAGAAACTGCTTCCATGTTCCAACTCTTTCATATCCCATGATGCAACAAATGTGAAAGGAAGCAATCAGCAAAACTGGAGGCAGTTAAAAAATATATTAAGTTTATTAAGATTCTGATAGATTAGAATCAAAACTATACCAACATGAACAAAAAATCTAAAATTCTAAACTGATTTTCAAGAATTAAATTTTAAGCACAAGGTTTACCAATTAAAAGTAAAAAATATATGAACCCATTTTTAATTTTAATCATGAGAAAACTAAATTATAATGGTGAAC
The DNA here is from genome assembly GCA_030265305.1 of Biomphalaria pfeifferi. NCBI lineage: Eukaryota > Metazoa > Mollusca > Gastropoda > Planorbidae > Biomphalaria > Biomphalaria pfeifferi. The sequence continues at coordinate 1,285,310 of JASAOG010000135.1, forward strand.
TGATTTCAAGCAGTGTTTTACCACCGAGGTATGCACATCCTTAGCATGTTTTAACTTTGTACATGTATGAATTTATTTTTCAATAATTTAAGATTTAAATCTAGATCTAAATCTAGATCTATATAACTCAGTTCAATATTTGATTCACAAATAAAACTCTTCAAAGTGAAGTAAAACAAGTATATATATAATATATATATATTCTAGATAATTTTTTTTTTTTAGATCTTGTCACTCTAAATTCTAGAATCAAGATTTATTTTATAGATAGACTCCTTACTTTGTATTTCTAGAATGTAGATCTAATCTATAATCAAAATAATCTAGTCTATATGATAGATATATAGATTCTAGATCTTAAGTCTAAATATCTATCATTCTAGATTCTAGTTATTATATCTCCGATCTAATAAAAGACTAATAATAGTATCCATAGTATAGTACTAATTACTTTTAATTAGTAACTAGAATTTAGACCTATACTAGATTGTAGATTCTATTATAAATAGTATAGACTAGATCTAGATCTAGATATACTATCATAAATAATCATTACTATGTAATGTACTGTAGTATGTTACGTATGTCACTATGATTCTATGATATACTTGAATGACAGTTATTGAAGTTATAGATCTAGATTATTATTATTCTATGATAATGATTATATTATTATACTAGATCTAGAATCTAGATTGTCTAAGATCTAGATCTAATCTACTAATCATGATCTAGTAAGTAAAAAAACAAAAAATAAGATACTAGATCTAGATTACTACTAGATATAGTAGTTTATTTAATTTGGACATTACATGAATTCGGAAATTCGATGTTTTTGTGGTCATTAAAAAATTATTTTAATATTTATTATAAAAGTAGCGTGCTGTATAATGTGCTTGTCCATTTTCCAATGATTCTGATCCAATTCCCTGCAATTTAGCTGTCTTTTTATGTAAGAAAAACGAATTTCAAATTTGCAAGTCAGGTTGTAGTATTTTCCTATGTTACCCGGGTGACTTTACCTCTTCCTAGAGTTAAGACTATATTTTTTGATTGGCTAAGTCTATACTAATGAGCCCGGCAATATTTATTCTGTTTTTGGAGCTGATTTATTTGATTCAAAAGTCAAGTTGTTTAATTCCATACAAAAAAAATTAATAGGGTGTCGAATTAAATTATGATTTTCTTACAAAAATTTATTTCGGACAGCCAGTTTTTGACATCAATAAAAATGATCTTAAATTATATTTGTTCGTTTGTTGTTGTTTTTTTAATAGAGAATAAATGGGCAAATGTTTGGAGTGAGCTTGGTACATTGAATGAAGTTAAATGCTTAGATCTAGTCGACCTACTAGATAGATCTAGATTTATATAGAGAGAATATAGAGGATTCAGTTAGGCAAGAATGGCTATCCTTACCTGTACTATACTACAAAAGATCATCTGTATTAGAAATGTATTAAATTAATAAACAAAAAACACAAACATTCAACACACATCTAATCATGCAAACAGAAAATGTCTTAAAGTCGGTATAGAAGTCAGTATCCCAGTGACCTAATTTAGGTAGAATAAGTGTGTTCATATTTTATTTTTTGTGTTCGTATTTATGCATAATCTTACAACATCTTAATGATATAATGTGAGGGGCTATGCCTGGGAATCTATAAATTTAGTTAATGTTAATATAGCATTATAATCTGAGTTTATTGATGCCTAAATATAGAGACTGTCCAAAATAAATTATGGTGTCCGGAATCAAATAATGTGGGTCAAATTTGTCCAAATTAAATGAAAACACACGGCCTCTTTAACCTTAAATATAATAACAATTATAGGTTAGGGGGTACAAATATAAGTAGTCATCCTTATTCTCCTTAAACTAAAGAAGATTTTGATACTTCATTTTCTTTTCTATGTGGAACCATTGTCAAAAAATGCGCTGTCAAAGTCAAACTTTCAAATTTGGGCCTTTAGACTTTACTATAGGCTATAGGCTAGGTGTCCGATTAGCATATTAATATACTACTCAAACTGATTAATTAGATCTCTAGATCTAGCATTAGTGTAAGTCTAGAGCTATATCTACTAGATCTAGCTAAGCCTACCTATAATTAAGATCTTATCTTATTTTCAGTCTAGTCAAATTATTACCATTGTTAAAATATCTTCTAAATTATCTAGATTACAAAACAAGGGCTTTCCTTAGAAACTGCATGCCAAGTTTACCTTTCTTTGCTACACTTGTTTTACTTCACTTTGAAGAGTTTTATTTGCGAATCAAATATTGAACTGAGTTATAGATCTTTATATCTAGATCTAGAACTAGAATCTAGATCTATCTAGATCTAATTCTTAAATTATTTAAAAATAAATTCGTAGGAAAAAAAGATTTATCTTTTATTAAAATAAAGCAAATTGTGTATTTTCTAGATTTTAGCTTTGAGTGAATCTGAAAGAAATAAACATTAATTATACTTTTGACCTATGATTATAGTTTTTATATTTATAGAGCAAAAAAAAAAAAGAAAGTAAACAAGATGTGATCAACTAGGGGCCTGTCACTGAGTTCTTTCTGCGCTTTATTTTCATCTGTCTTTCGTTTTTTACATGAGCCTATAAACGATTCAACAAATGGCTAGATATGAGGCTGCAAATTCTATTATAGGAAATATCAATTTTAAGAAAGCCCTTTTTCAATCACCTTCTCCAGTTCCTGATTGCTCAAAAACATCAGCAGGGTCAGGTAAATAAATAAAAATAATAGACATCACATATATATATAGACCTATCATCAGAAATTAATGATGGGGGCATCAGCATTGGATGGATGAAATATACTTTCAGAGTAAATTTTTTTCTTAGTTTTAACCATTAAGGAGCTATAAAAATTCAATGTTTAAATAATTACTTTATGTAGATCTACATTAAAATATAATATCAAGACTTATCAATCAAGAATTTTGTTTGATTGTTTACTGGACTCTTCTTTAACACATCCTAATTATAAGCTATTGTTACGATTCTCCCTCCTTTCTGACCTTCTGTAAACACTGCTAAACACAACACCATACATCAACACATCAAGAACTTGACAACAAGGCTCCAAATAATCTGGTACTTTAATAATGAGTGAATAAGTAGATAACAGCCAATACTAGACAATTGGCGTCAAACACATCAACAACTAAAATGTCACTCTGTACATCAACAACTTAAACTCTACTGTCTCTGTTTCTCGACTTGTACATCAACACATCAGGACTCAACCAGGCCCGATTTCATGGCGACTAACTGTGCTGGTCTCGACGCTCTCCGGTCTTGAACTCCCCCTTTTCTATCCACTGTGCCACTCGTACACGCAGGCTTTCGATCACATGACCATAACATTGGTCATATTTGCGTGTAATCATGTAATCGTAGTACTGTCCCTTGTCCATGGCCCCCGCTGACCTGAGTGATTCTCGTGTGTGTCAACTGAGCCTATAGTTAACCCTTTTGCGCCGCCAATAGGGTCATAACACTGCCCCCTTCTTAGATCTGTTCGTCCCGAACAGATTCTATTTCACCACGGTACTGATGGAGTCGATCAATGTGGACAACCTTCAGTTTGGACCGTGGACTTTTCTGTATCCGGTAGACCACGTCGTTTATTCTTTTTACGACACGGTATGGACCTTCCCAGTCTCTTTGGAGTTTCGGGGATCTGCCTTTTCGTCTCTGTGGGTTATAGAGCCACACTAGATCATTCTCATGGAACCCCGACGTATTGGCCCGTCTGTCATACCTTGTTTTCATCAGGTCACTGTTGGTCTTGATGTTTCTGCGGGCCAATACATGAGCATTCTCCAACCGTCTTCGGAGATTGGTGACATATTCAGTTGAAGACACTGGCGTATCTCTCGGAATCCCAAATAACATGGTAGACGAAGCTCACGACCAAATAACATCTTCGCTGGGGCATATCCTGTGGTGCTATGAACGGATCCTCTGTATGACATGAGGAACATGGGGATATGGGTGTCCCAGTCGTCTTGTCGGTCATCAGTAACCTTAGACAGATGTTGTTCTAGGGTTCTGTTGAATCGCTCTACCATCCCATCAGATTGCGGGTGGAGAGCTGTCGTGTGAGTCTTTTCGATGCCAAGTGTCTTGCACATCTCCTGGAAAACTTTGGACTCGAAGTTCCTTCCCTGGTCAGAGTGCAACTCGTTAGGTACACCAAAGCGACTGATCCAGTTATCCACGAGTGTTTCGGCCACTGTGATAGCTTCTTGATTTGGTATGGCATAAGCTTCTGGCCATTTGCTGAAATAGTCAATGACTACCAAGATGTATTTGTTCCCTTTCTTGGTTTCAGGAAATGGGCCTGCTACATCTATTGCGATCCTCTCGAAGGGAACCCCAACATTATACTGTTGCAAAAGACCCCTAGTTTTGCGTTGAGGGCCTTTTGCTGCCGCACATATGTCGCACCTTCGACACCATTCCTCTACATCCTCTCTATATCTGAACCAATAGAACCGCTGACGAACCTTTTCCAGAGTCTTATTGACACCAAGATGAGATCCGCTAGCGCCGTTATGCATCTCTTTCAGTACTTCAGCAACTCTCACCTTCGGTAACATCAGCTGAAGGCGTTTGGATGTTCCATCAGCAGATTCCCAAACCCTTTTGATGACACCATTGACCAACGTCAGCGAGTCCCACTGAGCCCAGTACGCCTTGGTGGCTACCCCCTTCTCAGAGATGTCTTTCCAATCTGGCCGTTGTCCATCTTCTTTCCATAGAAGAATGGGAGCCAGATCTTCATCTTGCATTTGATCCTCTCGAATCCTTTTATCACACCAGGGTCCGGAAACATCTATTCCGAGCCGATGACAATTGATAGCTACCTCCTGTTCTTCAGCCTTCTTGCAGTGCTTACATTCTGATTTGCAGGGTCGTCGAGACAGTGTATCAGCATTTTGGTGAATTTGCCCTTTTCGGTGCTTAGTTTCAAATTCATAGGTTTGAAGACGTTCGATCCACCTTGCTACCTGACCTTCAGGGCTCTTAAATGAAAGCAACCATTGCAGGGCTGCGTGATCTGTCCTTAAGATAAATTTCTGCCCGTATAGGTACTTGTGGAAATGTTTTATTGCATCTACAGCAGCCAGCAATTCACGTCTCGTCACACAGTAGTTCCTCTCAGCTCTCGATAGGCTTCGACTGAAGTATGCGATGACTCGTTCAGCTTCATCCACCTTTTGGGACAAGACTGCGCCTATTCCAATGTTGCTTGCATCTGTGTCGAGTATGAATGTCTTCCCTGGAATGGGGTAGGCCAATACTGGTGATGAGGATAGTGTGTTTTTCAGCCTCTCGAAAGCTTCTTGACATTCAGATGTCCAAATAAATGGCCTCCTTTGTTCTGTCAGTTGATGAAGGACCTTACAGATGTTGGAGAAATTCGGCACGAAACGTCGGTAGTATGTACAGAGTCCCAAGAAACTTTTCAGCTCATGGATATTAATTGGCGTAGGCCATCGTTTCACTGCCTCAACTTTGTCAGGGTCAGTGCTGACTCCGTCATTTGACACAATGTGACCAAGGTACTTAACGTTTTTCCTGAATAAGGAACACTTCTTTTGGCTGAGTCTCATTCCCGCACTTCTTATCCGTTGAAATACTTCCTTCAGATTTGCCAGGTGTTCTTCAAACGTTTTGCCAATGACAATAATGTCATCAAGGTAAACAAGGCATGTGGTCCAATGAAGTCCTCGTAAAACCCTCTCCATCAATCGTTCAAAGGTGGCTGGTGCGTTGCAGAGACCGAATGGCATTACAGTAAATTGCCAGAGGCCGTTGCCAGCAGAGAAGGCGGTTTTCTCTCTATCTTTGGGATGCATTTCAACTTGCCAATACCCACTCTTTAGGTCGAGAGTAGAAAATACCTGGGACCCTGCAAGCGTGTCCAAAGTATCGTCGATTCTAGGAAGTGGATAACTATCTTTATGTGTGACTTCATTCACAGCTCTGTAATCTACACAAAATCGCATAGATCCATCCTTCTTTTTTACTAAAACAATAGGTGAACACCAAGGACTATTTGAGGTCTCAATGATTCCTTGCTGCGCCATTCCCTCTATCAGGTCCCTAGCTTCTTGTTGTTTTGCTAGCGGCAAGCGACGTGGTGGTTGTCGAATCGGTCTGGTGTTTCCAGTGTCTATTCGATGTTGTACCATGTTTGTCCGTCCGCAGTCTGTTTCATCAGATGGCAGAATATCTGCGAATTCCATGATCAACTGTTTTGCTTTGCTGTACTGCTCATCCGATAAATTCACTTTCATTTCTGTCAGGAGCTTGGTGATTTGTGGATTGAAAGGTTTGCTGGAATTAACGATCGTGATATCATTATTACAGTTTCTGATCAGGTCAAGAGTATTACATATTGCGATGGGGCTGTCTTTCTCTAGATGTCTCTCCTGTAGGCCGAGGTTCATGATTCTGACGGGCACCTTTTGATCTTTTCCGACAAGGACCAATGTTTTTCCTACTGCCATTCCGCTGTTGTCATTTTCAATGCCTTCCACTATCGCCGTCATCGTTGCAGTTTGACCATGCTCTAACTTTCCCCAGATAATTGCTTCAGACTGAGCTGGCAACCTTGTATCTTCTGTTAAAAGGATTCTTCTTATTTGACCATTCTCTTCATCTTCATCCCCGAGCAAGGGAATCTCAACATCACCACATTTCAAAGTACCACCTCCGATGTTTAGAGAGAATCCACATTTCTGCATAAAATCAAGCCCAATAATACAGTCATCCGTAATGTTAGCGATCAGAAATTCATGTATAAATGACTGATGCCCGAGCTCAAAGTTTATATTTGTCAGTCCATGTATAGGCATCATCTCTCCACTGGCCGTCTTCAAGGAGTAAGAGTTCACTTTCTTGATTTCGTTCTTTTTGGCAATATCTGGACGGATGACTGAACGTGAGGCACCAGTATCTAGAAGAAAACGGTAATTTCGAGATCCAATTTTACCATTGATGTACAGACTGTTATTCTTCCCTAACACAGCGACTGGAATTATAGTTGCAGGGGCTGTCATGTTCTGGGTCGCCGATTTTTGCCCCATAAAACCGGCGAAAGTTAGTTTCCCTGGTAGACATGAGCACCTGACCTTGTATCTGTCTCCGGTCTGTGCTGATACTCTGTTTGTCGGGGAAATCTTCTCGTGCAGTTCCTTTGTAGATGTCCAGGTTCTCCACAATTCCAACAACGTACACTGGTTCTATTCTGTCCTTCTTGCTTCTTATTTGGTCTGCGTTCTTCTAGCACTTCAGTTACCCTTCTGAGAAGTTGTGTAAGATCTTCTTCTTGGACTTCCAGCATACGCCCATGATGGATATTCTTAGAGGCGTCTTCGGCGGCTTCGTAGGAAAGGGCGTAGACCAGGGCTTCGCTGGATTTGCGCTTACCACTGATTCTTATTGCCTTCTTCAGTTCTGGATCTCGAATAGCATCAATGAATGCATCAGTGATAACGACGTCCAGAAAGTCTTGTGCTGCTGTTGGGTATGCCAAATGAGCAAGACGTTCTATGTCCGCCTCTAGCTCTTGCAAGGTTTCACCGGGGCGTTGTTGTCGGGTTTTCAACTGAACTCTATAAACTTCTTGTAAATGTTCGTCTCCGTAACGGAGCTCCATAGCCTTAACAATGGCAGCGTAATCTTGTTGATTTGTCCTTGACTGGAGCAGTTCTGCTGCCTTCCCTCTTAAAGCCAACACCAGAGCAGTCGCTTTCTCTTCTTCAGTGTTCCAGTTATTAACCTTGGCCGCTGCCTCAAACTGTCTTTTGTAAACAGTCCATGAGATGGATCCATCAAACACAGGCGGCTTTATCTTCACAGAGATTTCGGGCACTAATGTTTTTGTTCTAGTACCCCGTTCCTTGCTCAGTTGTTCTTGGACATGAGTCCTTATCTCTTCCATTTCTTTTTCCACAGTGTTGACTCTCTGGTCAATCTTCTCGTTCATAGAGCTCATCTTTTCATTTACTTTTTCGTTCATGGCGTTTATTTTCTTGAGGCTCTCCTTCATTAAGTCCATCTGGCCCTGCATGTTACTCAGGATCTCTGTCATATCTGGGTTTAATTCAAATATGTATTCATCTGGATCTTGATCTTCCTCAATAAGGGCCTGTCTTAGGCGTTCTGTTAGTGTTTCTTTGTTACCGTTGAGCTGCAGACCTCTCTCGCGAAGTTCCTGCCTTAATTCTTTGACCAACAACTGGTTAAGTAGTTTCTTCGAAGACATTTCAGCCAGAAAGGATCCCACTTCTGACGCCAATGTTACGATTCTCCCTCCTTTCTGACCTTCTGTAAACACTGCTAAACACAACACCATACATCAACACATCAAGAACTTGACAACAAGGCTCCAAATAATCTGGTACTTTAATAATGAGTGAATAAGTAGATAACAGCCAATACTAGACAATTGGCGTCAAACACATCAACAACTAAAATGTCACTCTGTACATCAACAACTTAAACTCTACTGTCTCTGTTTCTCGACTTGTACATCAACACATCAGGACTCAACCAGGCCCGATTTCATGGCGACTAACTGTGCTGGTCTCGACGCTCTCCGGTCTTGAACTCCCCCTTTTCTATCCACTGTGCCACTCGTACACGCAGGCTTTCGATCACATGACCATAACATTGGTCATATTTGCGTGTAATCATGTAATCGTAGTACTGTCCCTTGTCCATGGCCCCCGCTGACCTGAGTGATTCTCGTGTGTGTCAACTGAGCCTATAGTTAACCCTTTTGCGCCGCCAATAGGGTCATAACACTATTATCAGATTACTATCATGCCAAGACAAAGAAAAAGAAAGCTTTCATCATTTAAAAATGTGGAAGACACTGTTTTGTACAAGTTTCTATTTGAAAATTTTAACTACTCACAACTTGCATCTAATGATACTAATAAACTATGCCTTAAAGGATATGTACTACTCATTTATTTGCAAAATCAATCCTCCAAAACATCAACAGCTGAAATTGTTGCTTCCACATTTGGATTTCCCTTTACTCCAGTTTTAACTCATAAAGTTCACAATTTAATTGAATACACCATTGAAAAGTAAAAAAAAAAAATTACAACATATTTGCGGGAAATTAAAAAAATCTGTTGTGAAATTTTTCATCAGTTACCAAATACAACTGCTCCGCACCCTGATCTAACTCTATTACCAAACACAACTGCTCCTAACCCTGATCTAACTCCAGCTAAAGCTCTAGATATTTCAAATATTAATCAGCCAACTGAACTAAATACTGTTTCATCAAATTTAAGAAGCAATAATGAATTAACCCCTTGTAGAAGAACATTAAAAAGATGCCTTTCTTTAATGTCACAGGCAAGAAGTGAAGACAAAAGTAAATATAGAAAAAAAATATGTTTATTAAAATCTCAAATCAACTCCCAGCCAACCCTTATTAAAACTCTAAGACAATCTATAAAAAGAAAAAATGAAAGAATAAAAAATTTACTAGGTAAATTAAATGAATCTAAAATTCAATCTCTAAAAAGAAAATGTTTCAAATGTAAAAAAACAACATCTAGCACACAAAAAAACTCACCAAGAACTTGTTAATAAAATTAAATCCTCATATAATAAAGAACTTGCTGAGAGGGACGCAATCATTACATCCCTTCAAAGTGATAAATTACATCTTGAAGATGAAATTAAAGAATTAAAAGAAAATAAAGCTAGGTCCCTTAAAAAAAATAAAAAAACTTATGATGTAATGACTAGATTAATGTTTTTTAATTGTCTTTTATACCAAGCCCCAACCTCTTCTATCTCCCCTATAGTAAGTAGTTTATCACAGAGATTGGGTGTTCTTCTTGATTGCGTCCCTCACAGAACCTCAGTAGACAACTTTGTAAGAGAACTTGGTGTTATTTCAGACCTACAAGCCGCTGAAGTTTCCATGAAAACACCACATCTAACTCTTGGGTTTGATACCACAACCCAAGAGGGTGTACTTGTCAACTCAGTACATCTCACCACTCCAACTGATACTTTTGTTATAGCTTTAGATCATTTGAGTGGTGGGAGGGCAGAGGACTATGAAAAACACTTAATTGAATCTATAAAAAATTTAGCCTACGTTTATTCTGATTTTCATAAAATTGAGTTTACCACTTGCCATGATCAAATTATCAAAAATATTTCCAACACTACGTCAGATCGGGCATCTGTTATTAATGCTTCTATCGTAAGATTAAGTGCAGTATGGGACAAAACCTTAAATGAACTTAATTGTCACCTGCACCCACTTGATAGTATTTCAAAGGGCTGCAGGTTGGCACTTAAGTCCCTGCAGACAGATAGGAGCAGCATTATTGGGAGTGACTGCATAGCATGCATTGTCTTGCAATTAGACAAACTCCGCTATCCAGATGGAAAGGGTGACCCCAAAATTTTTTTTTTCTTTTCTCCTAAATGAAAATTTACCGAAGGGCCTTATTCCACGGTATAGGGGAAATCGTTTACACGTATTTTTCCATACTTGTGGAATACTGGTCCTTCATTTTGACCAAATTTCGTCATTTTTGAAATCCCCTGCCCTTTCCTCTGTATCGCTGATAAGTTGTCTGCACAGTGACCTCAATAGTGAAACTGGGAAGAAACAACTGTTTGTTATGGGTATGGTAGGGAAACTGCTGACAAGCCCTTGGATGAAAAAATTTTACATTGCGCCTGGTGCGCAAGCTGTTTCTCATCTTGGGGCTATCACAGTCATTAAAGAAGTTCTAGCCCAAATAAATAAATACCTTAATAATCCCTTCAGTATTTTCACAAGAAACCTAGACTTCTTTGGTGAAATCCTTGATGTGAATGATCCCATACTGGAAGTTCTTTTGCTCTGCCCTCAAGATAAGGAAGTTGAAAACATGATAAAAGCTAGTCTGTCTTCTATTGCAGAAACTATCAATAGGCAGTATAAGAGGTATCTTTGTGTGAATGTGTCTGAGCTGAGGAGCACTCAGATAGAATCTGCTAGGCTACATAACATGGATTCTGAAGAGGTGATTGGCATGTTTAGTGCAGCCAAGAAAAAAGCACCAAATGCAACAATGTGCTACATGTCCTCTAGAATCCGTTCCCTAAAGAACAGAACTGTAGCCTATCTAGATTCTCTGAGTGCCTCAGATATGACTGAAAGGGTGACTTGGGCGATTGGTGTCTCTCGCAGTAGGAGGCAGGCTAATCAAGTGAGGACATCAGAGGTGGCTAAGGAGATTGCTCTGAGGGCGTAGCAAAAAAAACAGGAGACAGAACAGAAAGAAAGAAAAAAAATTGAAAACCTTTTAAGAAAAGACAATTACATTGACAAAATTAAGAAACTGATTACTAACGTGACTGAACAGACTTGGATGGATGTGCAGGTATTGTTATCTGGAAATGTTGTTGACAGGTTGATCTGTCACTATTGGTACAGTGCAGGCCCTGTATTATATAGTGACAGGGTAAAGGAACTGCAAAAAGGAATGAAAGATGTCTATTTGGTCAAGTAGTGGCTGGATGATGAGGACGAGAGTAGAGGGGTTGACTATGACTTGAGCAAGTATCAGCTTGCCTGTGACATGTTATTTAAAGACTTGACATTACTGTAGTGTCCATTAACATCAAGGATTTTTCCCTAACCTTTGACAAAAATTGTTCCAGTGTCACTTCTGTCTGACAAACAGGAATTATTTATAACTAAAATAATACAATAATAAATCTGTTAGCTAATCATTAATAACCAGTACATTTAATTAAATAATACTTCTATAAAGTTTCTCATTGTAAAAATTTTAAACTTATAAATTTATTTTGATTTACATTTTCTATAGTATTATAGAATTAACTCATTGTAACCATAGTCCAAACCATATTCTTCAATTTGTTTTAAGCTTTACAACTAGTCAATATAAATAAATATAAACATTTTGAAGTAAGCTAATACATTACTAAAAACTTTTTTTTTAGATGTAAATTTAAATATCCAGTTTAAAAAAAAATGTACATTCAAGGTTGTTGTTTTTTTTATTTTGTTGTCTACCTATACTTTGCATTGTCAATAATGCTTTTTTTAGCACACTTTTTTTTAATAATAGCATGTACTTAAATAAAGCTAATTAACTAACTTTCTTTGCCATTTTTACTATATTGAGATTAATGATATGTGGTACATCAACACTTTTTAGATACTGTTCTTTTGTAAAATTCTATATGATAGTAAATAAACAATTTAAAGTATGTGTAATGTAAAGCTATAACTTTAAAGTTTAAATCTTTTTTTAATAATGTTATAAACAATAATATTTCTATTTTTATAAAATTTTCTTCACTTCAAGTTTGTGACTATAAAGATATGTAAACTTTCCTTTTTATATTTATGTACTACTTAATATTTATTTTGTTTAAACTAGTTTTTCCAACAATAATCATTGTGTAGATCCTAGAAACCTTTCCATAGATTCCAAAATACACTTCTTTTTTTTTTTTTTTTTTTTCAAATTCATTTATTGCAAAGCCTTCATTAAATCCAAAATTTAAACATTCCAAAATTCCCACATGTGCCCTATAGTCATTGTTTTATTTATACTGTTATGCGGTCCTTCCACTACTTGCATGTCGTCATAGTCCCTACAATACTAACAAATAAACCACCATTGACTTAATCATCATTCTATGCTGCTTACTTTGCATGATATCTGATTCATGATGCTATTAACAAAGAAGCCACCATTCACTTAATCATCATTCAGTACAGCCTAACTTGCATGTCATAAGATTCACTCTGTTACTAAGACTTCAACATCATTTTATGGATCTTAATTTACATGTCGTCACATTCATCTTTTACATTATCAGCATGAATTCAGCAATCATTTGTGCCTTCTATAATCAATAAACGTGTTCAGCTTACCATCATATACTTTACAATGAACGTCATATTATCAATTTCAATTACCATTTAAAAAAAAATCTATGTAAGTACTTAATTTTTTTCTTTTTTTTTACTATACAAAATAATTTAAGTTTTTCTTTTTTTTTTCTTTAAATAAACATGAAGATAAGTTTCGCTGTTTGTTTCAAATGTTCCTACTGGGTTGTTGTTTTTTTAAGATCATTATATCTATTAGATATACATGTATATAAATATGATATAACATATTACTAAGTAATGTCTTTCTACAAAAAAAAACACAACAACAAAGTAAATATATCACAAAAATAATTCAATAGAATCAAAATATAAAAAAAACAGTATACTTTTATTAAGCACATCCTAATCTTTTTATATATATACAAAGCTTTTAGCTGTGAGGTAAAAATTAGCGAACTGTTACGCATTTTCAGAAAACCCTTTACAATATAAGTGAAAACACATTAAAATTTTATATATTTTTTTAACCGTTGAGCCTATAGCAAAATCTATATATCATTGCAAAGCTCAGAACAAGTGGTTTAATATTATACTATTCATAAAATTTAAAAATAAAAATAAATTAAAGTTTTATTTAAATTAAAATAAATTAAAAATAACAATGTCATATTGGCTTAGTTAAAAAAAAATTTTTTTTATTAATAAATTTTATAAAACAATACCATACTTCAATTAAGCACACTATGAGCTTTATTTTGATATATGGTTTTTAAATGGGCTTTGAAAATTGGTGAAAATATTAGCAATTTTCCTTCAATTTTCATAAAATCTGGTGTCATCATTTCCATTGACTTAATGTTAAGTGAAAATGCGTAAAAAAAAAAAATTTTTTTATTTATTCGCTGCACCTATACCAACAGTCTATATATCATTGGAAAGCTCAGAGATAGCACTTTAACAAACTGATATCATATTATTTTTTTTTTTTTGTTTTTAAAAATTTTTTCACATACTTTCCGTCTTCCGAACAAGTTAGGCACTGCCTCTGCAGATTTACATTAAAAATTTTTTAGCTCATAATGATTTATCCTAGGAAAAAACTGCATAATCAGTACTGTAAACTCATCATCCATTGGTCAATAATAATAGTATTAATAGATAAGTTGGTTAGTTTCACTTTGTATAGTTGCAATAAAATATGATATCAAAGAGAGTTGGGTCAATGAGACCAAGGGCTTACACTAACAAACACCATTCCCAACTTTGTAACTTAACAAACACTTTTCAGTACCCTAACAAATATTTCAAAGTTATTGAATTTAAAAATTGTTATTATAATAAATCTTTAATTTCCTTTTTTTTTTTTTCAGATCAATTTCTTTTCACACCAACTTAATATAGACAGGCCAGTATCACGTCGCAACTGCTTCCTTCTCTGCTAAACCCTTACACCACAAACCTAATAAAGAGTCTTATACTGTGGCCTACCCTATAGTTGACCAAAAAAAAAAACTGCGTGACACAGTGCATCTAGCCCATTCAGCGATTGTGACCTAATTTGGTACCTGATTGATCAATAATTGTAATTGTAAACGGCTAAGTTTTTTTTTTCTGGTACCGTGTTGATGATACTATGCTTAGTACCTACCTAGCCTGGTCGATCAAGGAGAGATAGAATACAAGAGAGAAAGAGCAGGATTATACCACTCATAAAAACATTCTTTTTTTCATTCACTTATTATGTTCAACATTAGTACTATTCACTTTCTTTTCACCCATTCACATCACACTTGAGTTTAACATTTAAGACAAAAACAAAATTAAGTAAGAAAATGTTACAAAATAAATCAAAGAAATTTTAATTTCTCGACCTTGAGTTACATCCCTGTGATATACATTTTCAACATTAAAATAGCGTCAGTTAGCGTCATTGATAGTTATAAAGAGCTTTCGTTAATGTCATTGAAATAGCGTTCGTTAGTGTCATTGATAGTTATAAAGAGCTTTCATTAATGTCATTGATTGTGACAACTGAATATTATGGAAAACACCATATTTACACATAGGCTATGTCATGCAAGTGTTTCTGTGCCTATTTATAAGCATTTTAGATATATGTTGTTTAGCTTATACCTCAATGGTCTAAAAAATCTCCTTAACTCTACACCTACCCTCCTTCTGTCTTACAGGAATAAAATTGACGTAGTCTTACCAGTGCACATTGACCCCCAAGTAAAACCTTTGTTTTTCCAAGTAAAGGAAACAAAATGTGTCTGTACTATAAAGAAATGGAGTATGTACAACAACAATAGACTAGTTCTGTCATAGTTATAAAAAAAAAAGTAGGGGGTGTTAGGAAGATGAAAAATACTCTAGCTCTTGAAAATCCATAATACCCGGTACCTTATAGATCAAGAGCTGGCTTTGTTCAATGAAACTTAGAGTACCATAAATTAGAGGACATTATAATTGAAGTTCAGACTAATTTTTACAAAGCTTTTAAGTTATCAGTATCAACTCACTCTGACTGAGTCTGTCTCAGTGTCAGTTAAAATTTTTGTACACATTATTTCTCCCACACCCATTTTCATATGATTTTCAGATCAAGTAGAATGTATGCACAATTATTCTTTGACATAGACAAGGCGTAAACCAATAATAAAAAAAAACAGTTAGTCCATCAGTTATTTGTAATTAATTATTTTGTTTGATACCAACAAGGCAAAATAATTTTTCAGTATTCATGGGCATGGCTAAATATGTAGGGTTTTGTCCCAATTAGATAATTGAACACACTATCCCCAAGACCCATTCTCTGATCAAATAAAAAATTTAAATTACTTCGAGTAAGTTCCCCTTTCAGAGTTTGTGATCCATAGAGCAGATCATATAAAGGTCATCTGTTTCTGTGGCCCTCGGTTAATGAGGTGTCATGTGACCAGCACATTGACCAACCCCTTTTACATTTTCCCTGAGGTACTCATTATAGATGGGTGGACTCGTAGGTGCCCCAAAATCTGTTAATTAAAAATACCAGGATTCGAACCTGTGATCCTGGTTCAGAAGCCAAGTGCTTTACTACTCAGCCTTCAGTTAATTAATTATTGTTTTTTTTTATATGGAATAAGGGAAATAACTCTTGCATCATTGAGAGATATAGTTGTAATTGGGGAGTTCTTTCCCTTAGCTAAGCTTTGTCTTTTTTAAAATGGATTTTAAAAAAAGTTTTTTTTATTTTTTAAAATTTGTATAGCTCCTTAATGGTTAAAACTAAGAAGAAAAAACTCTTAAAGTATATCTATAAACTGCTCTTCCATCCAACGCTGATGCCCCCATCATTAATTTCTGATGATAGGTCTATATATTTACTATATATATGGAAGCATATTATTATGGTGTGATGCAATTTTGAAAGATATTTGTGCATCTCTTTGTTTGAACATGTAGATCCAGTTGTAAAACTACAAATTAAACTTAAAAGCAAGTTTTACTGTTTCTTGCGCAAATTCGAATAAGACAATTTAGCTAGCACTCACTTAATTTCAGAGTTCAGGAATTCTATGCATTTCAGTCTTAGGATTTATAAAGATTGTGAATGATAAAGTCTTCCTCTACAATCAATGTTTGGCATTGTTACTAGATGGTCAGACCAATTTATTATTTAATATATGATGCCGAACATCCTTCTAAATTCTCTTGAATTTCCCTAATCCTAACACATACATGTGCAGCTCAGACCTTAACTTTGTTTAAGTGCTTTTTTTGAGATGTCACTAGCTGTTAGCAATCTGAGTGCTATGTCGACATGTTCATTGAAGCCCTTCATTACACCAGAAAATTTCATTTTCATCCCATTTTTTTATAGTTTAGTTTATTTCCCCCTTCATGTATTTTTTGATAGTTTATTTTATTCCCCCCTTCAGGTATTGCTTGCTATTTCATTTATTCTGTTAATTACTTTGCTTCAAATTTCAAACAGTTTTAATTTCATCTTCAGAAATCATGTCTCATTTTTACAAAGTACAGTTGGAACAGGAGATTGATATGAACCTTTTCTTTATTAAAAAAGGTAAGCTTCAAATTATTCTATTACAACTTTTTGAGGCTCATCTGATATGTGAGGTAACATATGGAGCAAAACCTGCTAAGGTACAGATTACGTTTTTGGCAAGGCAACCTTCATCTAAACTGTAGCTTTTTGCTTAGAAATTATTATAAAAAGGGCATAAAAAATCACATGCACAACACTATCATATTTTTTAACATAAATGTCTAAGAAAATTGGAAAATCTTGGAAGACAACAGCCACCCACTCCATCATAACTACATCAAGTCATCAGGAAGTGAGCGACTACTGTTAATCAAGACAAGAATAGAGCGGTACAAAAACTCATTTGTACCTTACTCTGTCAGACTATATCAACGCCACTCGTTGATCAGGAAACATGAAACGAACCAAGATGATGCCTATGTGTAGTTGCTGAATGAACTCTTTATGTTGTGTCTGTTCTATTTTTGTGAATGTTTATGTTGTGCTGCTTTTATATGAGAAAAGAGTCCTTCTAATCACAACAAATTTCTATAAGGATCAATAAAGCAGTCTTAGTCTTAGTCTTAATTTCTGAGAACGGTGTATGTCAGTGCCTACTAAATTTATTTTTTTTTTACCCACTGGGCACAGCAGATGTTTTAAAGTGGTTTAATTTCTGTAATCATGTTCTCCAAGATGTTTGAGCTCTTCCTTTCAGAGGAATCTTTGATGTATTCATTAGATTTTTTTTATTTTTATTTATTGTCATGAAGCTATTGTTTTCACCTGAAGACTTGCTGACAAGAAGTTTTTATTTCTATGTAGTCAAAAAGAAAAAGTCCATTTCTTGTTCCATATGCTAGGACAAATTTGTACAATTGTGCTATTAGAACATGGAATGGGTTGCCTGAGTCAGCCAGAAAAACAAATGACATGGTGGAGTAGTCAGCCAGAAAAACAAATGACATGGTGGAGTTAAAGTTATTGATTAATTTGCATGACTAGATTGACCTAGGGATACATGTAGGTCGTAATCATCTTCTTTTTTGAAGTAACATCTGTATTTTATAAGATAAGAAGCAGATATTTGTAGTTGTTTATTAAAATGACTGAAAGTGTATTACTAAATATTCTTACTGTTCACTAAATTTCATATACCTTTTAGTGATTATAAATATTGCTTTTCATAAGCCTCTCAAAGTGTGATCATTGTTTCTCCTGTTGCTTCTGTGTGCATAGAGTATTTATGTGTAAGGAAAAACTGCTGATTATATTTTACATTTGTTCACAATCTATCTTAGATTTTTGCTAGGGAATCAACATGGATTATAAGCTGATCTTATTCTGAATGATATCAATCTTCTCTCTAAGATTCTCTGGTTTCCATACACTATTATGTTGTTTAGGGGACATACGAGTCGGAAAATGACGAATTTTTTATTTTTTTTTCGATTTTTTTTTTTCTTTCATATTTTGAAAATTTAACCTTTTTTTTTTTATATGAATCATAATATATTTTAGCATAAAAATGTTTGTAAATATGTGTATTTTGACTTTGAACATGTACACCTTTTGGTGTTTATTTACAAATTATCTAAATTTATCAATGTTTACACCTTGGATATGATATTACCCATCTAACAAAGCTAGGACCATGATACATCAAAAGAAAGATCACGATTTGATTTATATGTTTATTTGGGGTTCAAACTAATGGATTTATATGTTTTTTTGTAAATCGTATTTTTCCGAGCTATATAATTTACGGAAATTTCCTTCTGAAAAAAGCGACTAATCAGAATATGCCGTTTCTTCCGGAAAAGGCGTTTCAAAATGGCCGATAGCGTAAACACATTCTTGTAGTGAAAATCACTGAAAGCCTTGCACAAGAAAGTTTCAGTTGTTTGGTATTTGTAAACATCAAAGAAAATATCTTTTACATTAAAATGCCTCGACCAAAGGGACGAAGAATGATAGAGAAGCTCAATAAAGCAAGGAATGTTATGCTATCTGGCAAGCTGCGTGGAAATTCATCTAGATCTAGTTTAGATCCAGCATCAGAAGGACAACGAGGTGCATCCGGATCGAAATTAGACCGTCTTTCAATAAATACTGATGTTCCAAGTGACATAGATCTAGATCTACTAGGAACAGAGCAATTATGGACTATTGCTAACACTAATCAGCTTACTGATTTGATGTCGGATGCATTATGCACAAATTTTCAGTCAAGTTTGACTATTAGAGTTATAAAAGATGAAAATATGGGGTTCGCATCTAAGTTGAAGTTAGGTTGTAGTAGTTGTGGATATACTAAATCAAAGTTTTCATCTCCAAGAATAGATAAAAGTAACTGTTCAAATGTTGCATTTGAAATAAACACCAAGATGGTTTTATACAGCCATGAGATAGGAAAGGGTTTCACTTTGCTGCAGACATTTAGCAGTGTCCTAGGAATTTCTGGAATCAGCCAGAGAGCCTTTAAAGACCATGATAATTAAATCACAGGTATGTTAAATTACACATTAATGTAGTATTAGAATTATTTCTTTAAAAATTTTAATCTTTACCGTAATATATATTATAGATCTAGTAACTAGATCTAGTCAATCTTTACAAACTTCTAACTAATCTAACTTTTGATAAAAAATACATGTAGTATGATGTAGCCAATGTAGGCTCTCTAAATTTTTTAATTTTTTTTTTAAGTTTATATATATATATTTATAAATCATTTTAATTAATGTTTTTTGTTTTTTCTTCAGACTGTGAAGTGGAATCTGGGGAAGACATGCTCTACCACACAGCCAACGCTATACGTCAAGCTTATGCAGAGACGGATAATGACATTAGAGAAGCCATTGAACGAGGAGAAAACCCATTGATTGACATTTCAGTCAGTTATGATGGGACTTGACAAAAGCGAGGCTTTACATCGCTTTATGGTGTAGGTTGCATTGATTTACTAACTTGTTGTTGACTTGAATATTAGATCTAAGTACTGCCATGCATGCCACATACAAAAAGCTGAGAGCATGAAAGCAACTGACCTCGCAGTTTGGAAAGAACAGCATGATTGCTGTACTAATCACCACAAATCCAGCAAGACTATGGAACAGGATAGTGCTGTAATTCTGTGGAATCGTTCTGTGGCAAAATATAATTTTAGATATGTGGAGATGCTGAGTGATGGAGATTCTTCTGCTTTTAAAGCTGTGCTTGAGTCTAAGCCATATGCTGATAAAGCGGTTACTAAACTTGACTGTAACAACCATGCCCATAAATGTATGGGGACAGCGCTTCGAAAACTTGCCAAAGAAAGCCATCTTGGTGGCAGAGGAGTTGGCAGGTTAACAGGAAAAAATTGTGACAGTTTGCAAAATTTTTATCGTGGTGCTATAATAGACAATATTCCAGATGTTTCCAAAATGAGGAATGCTGTTTGGGCAGGACTATACCACTCCATGTCTACAGATACTGAACACCATCATTGACAATGTCCATTAGGAGAAAATAGTTGGTGCTGGTACCAACAAGCTGTTTCGTTGGGAAAAGACCCTAACAGCCACTCTAATCATAAGGCATCAACGTTTTTGTCTCTAGAGGTGGCTCACAAGCTTATTCCAATTTATCGAAAAATGTCAGATGAGTCCTTGCTTCAACGAATGGCTCATGGTGGTACTCAAAACAACAACGAAAGCCTTAATGCCATGATTTGGGCGAGATGTCCTAAAACAAGTTTCATGGGACTTGGCAGAGTGAAAGGCAGTGTTGCTAGAGCTGTGTCAATATTATAATATAATAATATATAATGCTGGCGCCAACGAATTAATTAACGTGATGAATAAGATGCATATTGATGTTTCTTATGTAACATTAAATAATTTCAAAAAAGGTCAATGATAAAAAAATTATTCAGTCTGACACTACTAGCCAAGAGGATTATAGAAAAAGAAGAAAAACTGTTTCTTTAACTCGGTTTGAAAAAGTCAGAGAGGAATCGGCCAAAGTTGGGAATGTATATGGTGCTGGTGCTCATTAGCAATACTACTGTCAATATTTTTTTGTATTATATAATTTTTTTTGTTTTTATTCATTATTGTTAGAGCATATTGACAGTATAGCTGCTGTTTTAATTATTTAAAACATAAATGTAATAACTAATTTGTAGCAAAATTTAAACACCACAATCTGATTATGTTTATGTAAATAATATAGATCAACAAACTCTTTCAAATATATTCTGATATTTTCTCAAGAGAAAATGTTAGCAATTTTCATCTATACTGACAATTATATATTATATATGCTAGCTATCTAAAGAACTCCCTAGATGAATAAATATAATAGAACTACTGAACAGTCATCATGAGTTTCAGATTTTGCGTTTAGCGCTTTTTTCTTATTTGACATTGTTATTTATGACATTTTTGTTCATTTTAATCTTCTGTGAACTTCAAGCAAGCTCTTTTCTTTAATATTTATTGTTGCAAACTGTTTGGGTTTTTACATTGCACACCTGTACATCCTACTTTCTTATCAATTTTTTTTTTCTTTATGGTTGCTAAATCTTATACCCGATATATAATATATTATTTTATAATGTAATCTGGATGGAATATACTATATAGCTATTTTTTGAAGTTGCTATACTGAAGTGTAAATAACATATGTATTATATTTGCTATTCAGTGATTTTCTGAATAAATTTTTTGTAATTGATTTTTTTTTTTGTATTATATCTCTATCTGCCAAACGCTAAGGCTCTGAAACTACTTCGGGAACTTATTTGATTTTTGGCATAATTATTCTGTACATATATATCTAAATATGCATGCAAAAACTTTTTGATATTTGCATAAGTTGTTTTTTTGTTTGAAATACTACTCTGTAATACAATTGCGTACGTTTTATTTTGCCAATTAGTTGCTATATTTATTTGAAATTTAGAATATGCCCTTTACTAAATATAGCTATTTTTATTATGTTTTCAGATACTTATTATACTAACCTATAAATTGCATGTTATCTGGTTTTTGCTGAAAAATTTTTGTAATTGAATTTTTTTTTTTTTTTTGCCTTTTCTCCTTTTTTTGTTTTTGTATTATACCTCTATCTGCCAAACGCTAAGGCTCTGAAACTACTTGAGCTACATACTTCATATTTGGCATACTTATTCTGTACATAGATATCTACAAACGCATGCAGAAACTTTTTGATATTTGAAGTAGTTTTTTTGTTTTAGCGTTTCAAAGTTTAGAATTATGAAATATTTATGTATTTTTCAAGGTTGTAACACTAAAAAAATAAGTTATAAGCTTTTAATTATAGTTTGTTAGGCGACCATCTTGGATTGTTTCCATGACAACCAGTAAAGTTATAAAGTCAAAAACTATATTTTTTCAATTGTTTAATTAAGTACTATTAAGATAATATAAAATATTTAGTCTAAATGGAGAACTTTTTTTTTCCTTCTTTCCAACTCGTATGTCCCCTTGAGTGTTTGCATGGTTTCTGAATCTAGTTCAGTGAGCTGTTTACCATTGATTAACAAATCTTCAAATTGGCCGAATCTTTCTTTTGGTGGAATTTTTGAAGCTTTTTTTTTTTCTTTAAACAAAAAGCTAATGAAAGGAAATGTAGGGCCAATGTATTCAAATACTATCAAGAAGACACTTTGATGAATACCAGTACTGGTAGTTTAATGTAAAGATAGTTTTTCTTCTGCTCTGTAGCTGCCTGAGAGATTGCCATCGCTATTGAATTTTTCAAGCATATCTCTTGTGTATTAAACAATTGTTGTATTTACTCATAAAAGATATTTAAATTAAAAATAGATGTTTAAATTAGACTAAAGCATTTCAATAATGATATTTTAGACATTTTCTGTACTTTTTTTGGGTCTGACATAAAATTTTATATTCACAGTTACTTGACTCTCTTTCAAAATTATTTATCTGGTAAAAATAAAATACTATCACGTAAAAGAAAGAAAAAAAACCCCCACATAACTTGAAGAAAAATAAACAGAATCATTTTATCAGATAACAAATACTTCTGATCTGTTGTTTATAATTTGAGCTATATAAATATTTATTTCATTTCATCATTTCTACTTTAACTCTTTCTCTCCTATTTGACAATGCCATCGTTGATTTGACCCAATTAAATTATTTTTTCCCTTTTTAAAAAACATTAATTTGTGTCACATGAAAAGAGCAGGCCTTCCCCTTCAATTCTATACCAAATAAAACATTTTCTGACCACAAAGTGATAGAAGTTTAATCATTACAGGGAAGTGAACTATTTCAATTTAATTTAATTTGTTCAGTGCTCAACGATTTCACTTCAAATGATGCTTTAATTTATTTGTAATTATTTTTTACAGATCTTCACCTCCAGCGGCTGAAAGAACTCAAAGAGTTATCTAACAAGCTACAGGATGATAATTGGATGTACGAGTCTGCAGAGAAATTAACAGGGCTACAATAGCTGAAGAGTGATAGTGTCTTTTCCTCTTGTAAAATAAAACTGACTTCTGTTCAGCATCGTACAAAACAAATGAGAAGTCATAAAACTGGTTGCTGGTGTATGGTTCAAAAACTTGTTTTCTCCAAATGAATTTTTATGTCTAAAGTTGATCATTTTTTATCGAATCATTGCTCTCTTCATTATTTATTGAGCTGTACAAATGTATTTATTAATGTGGCAGTGATATATAAACTGTTATAAATTTACATCATTAACATTTGTCTGTTTTGATATTTTAATTGTCAATAGTGCTAGTGGTGTGTTTCTTCGGCTTGTTCTTAGAAACATTTTGAAGTTCTTAAGCTTATGTGCAGTTGCGGACTGGCTATATGGGCATTCGTGTCAATGCCTGGTGGGCCGGTACCCAATGGGCTGGTAGTGTCATAGTAATCATCTTTTTTTTTTTTAAGTCACATCAGTATTTTATAAGATAAGGGCCTCATTGATGTCACCAAGGCACATCTTAAATTCTTAAAGGTTTTTAATAGTATTCTCTAATATAAGGGTTCCTCTGAGCAACATATTTATATTCACTGTATGCATGTGTACAGCTATCAATACATTATCAAACTTAACATAATGGTTTTGAGGACAGGTAGACCTAGATTTAAATGTCCATCAAGTAATATACAATTTATAGGCCGGATGAAATAGAAATGTCCGGACCAATTTTTGACACCCAGTCTGCCCCTGCTTATGTGAGTGTCAGTATAGTTTTTTTTTTTTTTCTTCTGTTAGCATAGAGTATTATGTTAATTTGGAAACAACTGCTGACTTTATTTTTCTATTTTTAAAAAAAAACCAAAAAAACTTATAAATGTCATTTAGGGTTTAATTTCATGGTTCATGTGTTCACATTCCTAGCTTCATGAAATTCTGACTTGAACTCTTTCAGTTAAGGGGACACTAGTCAGACTCACCACTGCTTAAATAAAGCTTTCATCTTTCTTAAAGATACAATCTAAAGTGCTATCAAAGACAATATTGTGAATTTCATACACTATAAACAACATTTTAAATTTTTACAAATTGACCTCAATTAATTTTTGTGTGTACTCTGAAAACTCTACTGATAATACCAATGACATTATTTACCATGAACTGCTTTTATAATGACTTAACATTAGTTTCTGCATTTAACTGCTGGCAGGGACATCTCAACTCAAACTCAAGATATGCGAAAAATAGATAGTATAAATTGTGGAAATCTTTTCATTTATTAAGGCTATCTTTGATTGAGCTTGAAATGTAAATGCATATGAATATATAAAATCCATTTAGAACGTACTAACTTCTTTGGAGTTGTTTGAATTATATTTAATGTCTTGACATAATTTTTTTTCCCATTGTACTGGCTACACCATTCTTTAGCCAACAAAATACTAGGCCTCCCACAAAAGGGAGAAAAAACAACTTTCATATACATTTTAAAGAGCATAGACTATTATCCTATTATTTTGGGGTCCAATTAAGACTTGGTAGATCTGTTAAAGCTTTTGAAAATGCTAACAAAGCGTAGATATGAATATGGTAAATACTTTGTTATTGTAATGTAATCAAAACAAGAACAACAAAAGATCGTTTACCACAAATATGTTTTCTTCTTCTTCATTCTCATTGTTATGTTGGAGTGTTCAGGTGACTAGACCAATACATGAGATGAACTGTTGGAGTGTTCAGGTGACTAGACCAATACATGAGATGAACTGTTGGAGTGTTCAGGTGACTAGACCAATACATGAGATGAACTGTTGGAGTGTTCAGGTGACTAGACCAATACATGAGATGAACTGTTGGAGTGTTCAGGTGACTAGACCAATACATGAGATGAACTGTTGGAGTGTTCAGGTGACTAGACCAATACATGAGATGAACTGTTGGAGTGTTCAGGTGACTAGACCAATACATGAGATGAACTGTTGGCGTGTTCAGGTGACTAGACCAATACATGAGAGGAACTGCGCAGTGGTTTCCAAATCAGGGAGCTCTCCATATAGTTTCCTTTCTTTTGGGGTGATTTGGGGCCAGTGTCTTGTACGGGCCTCTTGGTAAAGAGAGCAGTTTTGGAGGGCGTGGTCAGCACTCTCTGGTGGGCAGTTTTGGAGGGCGTGGTCAGCACTCTCTGGTGGGCAGATTTCACTGGTTCCAATTTTGAGCTTCGGTACATCGTTTAGCAAGTATTGTTTGATGGCTGCCCGCTCGTGTGGTATGCGCTCTGGACTGTCGATGTATGGTCCCGGGCTCGAAACCAGCCCGTCGCCATTCCCTGTCGTCCTAAGGGAGGTTTGGGTTAGGATGTTAGCATCTTCAAACTCTGAAGGAGCATCCTTAACATGTTAAAATTTTACATACATTTTACAGTCGATAAACTACTTAACCATTCTCTACTTTGGGTACCAACAACCAAAGTATGTAATTTAATAGCTCTAGATTATAAAGAGAAGTCTATGGAACCTAGTATTACATCTAGATGTATTTAGCTTAGGCTTCGAATAAAGTTCGGTTCTAAACAAAAAATTTCCACAAGACTTAATGCTACATAATGACGTCATGGGAGTCTGCACCTTGCACAAAATGCCAAAAAGTGATTAAAAAAAACAAACTCTTCAGAACTTTGGTCAGACTTTCTTTAAACTATGGCCACCAGAATGACGTCAAATAGAACCACCGTGATAAATACGAGTGCAGTGAGATAGACTTACGTAGACATTCTTTTTTTTTAAATCTCGACAAGCACGGAGAACAAGAGGTCAGACAACAGTCAAACGTAAGCTTTTACAACCTCTCCTAGCCCTTAGACTGTTGGAGCACAACACAAGATCCCTTGGCTTGGGCAGAATCTCCCTCATTGGCGGCCCGTCCATTCTTTTTACGGTGCGTCTTCCCATCTCTTTCTCTGTCTGTCTCTTCTTTTCCCTGTAACTGTTCCCTGAAGGAATGTCTTTGTGAGCCCTGAGGACCATTATTACAAGTAAGTGAAAAAAAACAACGAAAAATGTCGGTGGTTGGGATAAATTTCTATTTAATATTGTTATTATAATTATTTTTTACTTAAGAAAGAAAAAAAATCGCTGAAAATAACATCGAACCAGCTTTTCCCAAGCTGTGGAGCTCGCCCCAGTGTGTCTTATGCATTGCGACTCATGTCAAAAAAAAAAAAAGGTCAATTTATTTTTCAAAAGGGAAAAAAAAGGGTATTGTGAAGTCTGCATATTAAAGGTAAAATGACGATATTAACTATGTTTCACATGCTAAAATATTTTAAGTTCGAGACGTCATTCATCTTGTAATAAGGTCTTTTAAAATTTATACAGGTCTCGCGAAAGGATTCATCAAAAAATATCGTGGTAGAGCTCCTAGCATATCTAAGAAGCACGTAACCAATGACGCATCATTTTTCAAGAGAAGCAGATTACCGTCTTGCTTAGGCTAGAAGCGCTCTTGGCCACTTCAAATGAGTGTGTGCTGGAATAAATCACTCCGTCTGCAAATAGAGAATGTTTCGTTGACTTCTAAGTTCTCCCAATGTGCGAAGTGTTCCAATTAAAGACATTTTTTTTACTCGGTTTGTAAAGTGTTTTTCGTATGTTCCTTCAGATTGCGAAGGTTATTTCATCCTAGCCCAAGCCTCCCTCACAGTGGCGTAGCTAGGAATGAAGAGTGAGAATTTGAAAATCCCCCGCCCCCCCCCCCCTTGAATGGAGCCCACAAATGAGTGTTTTTACATTAAATATTACGCAAAATGCATGGACCCCCAAAGAGGTCAAGCCCCCTCCCCCGGGCCCCCAAATGATGGCAAATTTCTTGCTACGTCTGTAAGGTCCTGCATCCTTCCTTGAACCGGTTTCTGAACACCTTGCAAATTTACTTGCGTAAGGTCCTGCATCCTTCTTGAACCGGTTTCTGATAACCTTGCAAATTTACTTCCTCAAGGCCTTGCATTCTTCTTGAGACTTATGATTGAAAGTTCTACCCTAGTTCTACCCTAATTTGGGAACAAACATCTAGAGTTTCACCCTTTTCCTATAGAAAAAAATAGCTAGATGCTAAGAGTCAATCGCTTCAGACTGCTGGAGGTGAAAACATTGTTCAACTTGACTTGTGTATAGGTTTGTTTTAATGTTTATCAGGTACAGGTATGCAGAATAGTTTTACTATCACGGCAATAAATATCTTCACCCCTTTGCCCTTTCAGCTTTTTTTTTTTTCAAGTTAACAGGGAGAAGATGCACCGTGTTAAACCAAACAGCCACATGTCTCAAAAGAGAAAGAGTACTCACAATAGGTCTATAGTGTCTTACAATACAGAATGATATAGCTAGGCGGCTTACAAGACAAAATAATGTAGATACGTGTCTTACAAGGCAAAACAATGTAGCTACGAGTCTTACCAGACAAAATAATGTAGATACGTGTCTTACAAGACAAAAAAATCTTGTTAGCCTAAGTTCGTGTCTTACAATATGACATTATAATATATATTTGAGTGTGTTATATATTAGACATTTAATATAATCAGAAAACGAAAATGAGGTTGGATTAAGCAGACTTTATGAAAAACAACAGAAATGATTGCAAAACAGGCGCTAGACTGGAACCCACAGGGAAAGAGAAAGGCTGAAAGATCAAAGAAAACATGAAGAAGCTCAGTGAAACAAGGGGCAACGATGACAGCTGGACATTAGTTATCATGGACATGGACGCAGCTGAGTGGAATGGCCCTGAACAAAGTCTGATGTCGAAGTGCTGTGGCGGCCCTATGCTCCACTGGGAGTCAAAAGGACGAATTCAGTAAGTCAAGTGTCAAGAAAATAGTTAATTGGAAGTAGTATAATAAGGTTACCAAGACAGTTTGTGTGGAAACACAAACTCAAAATCGGCCCCCGAAGTGGTCCACACAGGCAGATAAAAAGGCAGAATACCTTATTTGGTTGTATTAAAAGAATACAAAGTAATTTCTTTAATTTGCGAGTCTAATAACAAGATATCATAACACAGTAACGTCTCTTGTTATCATCATTATCATCTTATTCCATTTGAGTGAGGGCTTTCGACGTTCAGATCCTTTCTTGCGAAAGCCCTGGACAGAAACCCTGCTGGTTTTCGTAGTGCATATGTGTCACCATACAAATCGAGACTTTGTGGTTTCCCAGGCCTTATCTTATAACAAACAATAAGTAAAAATAGATGAATATCATACAAGACATTGGATTAGCCTACTATCTTAATAAATACATTGGCAGTAGATATCTAAAGATATTTTTAAAAAAGGTAAAGAAAGCGAATTTGAAATGTGTATTTCTTTACAGGAGTTCCATCTTTGTAATTGAAAATTGTCCTACCATTAAAGAATTCTGTTATTGTAGTACATCTGTATGAAAAATCAAATATGGCCGAAACTTCCTGACGTCATGACGATGCTAGATGAACGACTGAAAGTACCGTGGAACAAAAAAAAATGGAATTCGAAGCGAAAGAACACGTGTAGACCCAAACCCCAGACATCAGGCTAGGTAAGCATTGCTGGATCAGCGGTTATAATAAGCACAGCGTTACCTGGGAAAAAAGTATTTAGCAAAGAGAGGCTGACAGAGAGGAAGGAGAAAGCACTAGAAGTAAGAAAAAAAAAAAGATAAGGGAGTATCGAGGCAAAGGAGTCAGAGAATGGGAGGGCAGGTATAAAGTGTTACCTCGGTCGGGAGGAGGGCGAGGACGGATAGGTGAGTAAGTTAGCATCGTGTAGATATAGGATTTAAAAAAAAAAGTTTTTTCTTCTTGGAACACCTGAATCGCTAGCTTTGCCATGGCGTCTGCTGAAAGCTTTTCTGCACATGCGCACAGGAGCAGCGTGCCTTATATGGACGGCTCTCTCATTACTTACTCTCTGTTGTTTTCGTAACGTCGGCCATTCTTAGGAGTTTGTGGAGCGGTAGGAATAACGCTATGAAAAGAGAGAGGAGGGATGTTGGCGTGTTCGATAAAGAGTGTATCATAAAATAGAAAAAAAAAACACACACAATAACAATAGATGTTCAAGAAGCCACAAAAATTTCCTGTTTCAAATATACATTGCTTTAAAACTGCGTAGGCCGTTGACCAAATGTACATTCATAAACTGAATGTTTTCAACAAAATTTAACTGCAAACAGTTACGTGCTAAAGTAGAGAGTAGCCACATTTCTGGTGTGGGGAGTGGGCCAAAAGGCATCTAAAATTGGAGAAAAAAGTTCCCCTTTAAGACCTTGAGATCTAGATGATGTCAAGGTCATCTGTTTCTTTGGCCAACGGTTAACGAGTAGGGTGTTATATGATCAGCACAACGACCAACCGCCTTCACTTTCCCCAACTTAAGTAACGTACATATTAGAGTTGGGTGGACTCAAGGGCGCCCTGAAATTCCCGAAATTCAAAATCCCAGTCTTCACTAAGATTCCAAGCGCATAACCACTTGGCCATTGGAGATAGGGATATAAAAAAAAGATTTAGACTACATGTATGGCCTAAATAAAACTTTCTTCAGTGATAATACCTATTTCATAAGCGCAAAATACCACTAATTGACTAATTTACATATCAAGATATCTCAGCAATTGCCCTCCGGATTCGCATGTAATTTCTTAGTTTGAGTTTTGAGTTTAGGTACACCGGCACAATTTAGGCCATGTCGTGCCCGTAATGTAATTTCTTACACAAGTTCTTTTTATCCCTTAGGTGCTCGATAAGACACGCTTTCAACAGACTCGCAATTCACTAAAAATCGCAAGCTTTCTATTAAAACTTTGTATTTTACTATAATTATACATACATATATTAAACATAAATGAATAACAGCACCAGGGTTTTTAAGAGAGAAAGTAATGAATTAAAATGCTACGAAAATAAGGGCATGCGCCGACCGAGGCTCGAACCTGTGACTCCGATTCGACACCACCGCCTAGCGATAAGCGAAACTAACCTCTAGACCATCGGAATGTCAAAAAAAAACAACATTCTTCTGACCCAGAGTCATTTCGCCCGTATGCAAATTACCACCCCAGTGGTCAAAGGTCACAAGCCCCAACTAGCCCCTCCCCCACCCTCGCAGCATCCGTTTACTAACAACTTCGATAGAGCCGACACAGACAGCCGTTAGGCATGTATTAGACAAACGATGGCTCTATCTAATTGTATATCTCTCACAAAGACAAGTGGACAACATAAACACATTACATATAGAAGCTTCAGTGGGTACGAGCAATAATGCTGTAAATGTAAACATAGAGTTGAAGCTAGGTGCTGAAACAAATAATACATACATATATTAAACATAAATGAATAACAGCACCAGGGACCAAGTTTTTAAAAGAGAAAGTAGTGAATTAAAATGCTACGAAAATAAGGGCATGCGCCGACCGAGGCTTGAACCTGTGACTCTGGATTCGAATCCAGAAAAAAACTTGGTCCCTGGTGCTGTTATTCATTTATGTGCTCTTGTGTGTCTATATGTCTGTGGGATGGGATGGGGGGCGTTATGAAGCGGGTCGTTTCATTTAATATCAAAAAGTCAATGCGTTAAATGAAAAGCCGCTTTTGTCGTCTCTCAGTCCACGTGTTACGTTTCTATCAAAAAAAAAATAATTAAAAAGCTGATTTCTCCTTTTGGTAAAATAAATAGGCCTAAAATAAACAAAATAAAGGTAGCCTACTATTACTAATAAACGACAGATATCTTATTATCGAAAATATGTTGTTAAGTTGTTAAAAACATCAAAAGATTATATGAAATTGCTTTTCTGACTTATATATAAAATTTAGTTGTCTTTTTTTTTTTTCCAAAAGGTCTAGAAGTCTCATTATTGATAAAAGGTTGTTTGTTTTCGATAGGAAAACAACACCAAATGATTCTTTGATATTCTACTTTAGAGTTTACACAATCAAAACAAGACTATGGTTTGCCCGTGGTCGGAATCCTATGGGTGCCGCCTCTGAGTTTGTGTGCTAACACAATCCCTCTTTTTAATCATGTTTTCCATGATACAATCGACACTAAAAAATAATTGTATTATGACTTGAGGCTATTTCTTTTGTTGATAGCCTTTTATAAAGCCTTTTAGACACATTACCAAATACCATCACGCAGTCTTTTTTAGTTCTGCCAATAGCCGATACAAACATGTTTAGCCTACGTACAAACAGAAGCAGCTTTAGGCGGTGGCAGTTATCTTCTGCTAGACAAAGTCGATGAATCAGGATGCATTTGGTATCCCTTTGCGTGAACCAAACTGACTGACATTGCAGACGATTTAGCATTATTCGAGAATGCAATTAAATGCATACAAGAGACGACGGAGAACTTCGACTGAGATGCACCCAAAATCAGCCTCTGCAAAAACCTTACTAAAACCAAAATTATGCATAGTGGCTACATCATCCATCCATCCCAGTGGCGCTACAGCTCATGGAGGGCCATGGCCTGCTTTAGCACATCATTCCATTCTGATCTATTCATCCCTTTACGTCTCCATGCCCGGGCCTTTAGCTGTTGTAGATCTGCCTCTTCGTCATTAAGCCACCGTACTCGTGGTCTGCCTTTAGAGCGCATGTCTTTTGTGGCTACCGCCCAAGTTAGTCATACAGAGCGTGATCAAACATAAAAGTTCACCTATTTTGACAGCGTTATCATCAGCGCTGGAGATGTATATCAAGATGTTGCATGTCGGATTGGGGGAAAGCTGGAACCGTCTATCAAAAAAAAAACAACACGACCTATCTGGGCAAGTGAATCAATTAGCTTGGGAGCAAGATACAACTCCTCAATACAAACATTATCTCAACCAAGCCATGTCATAAAGGTTGAAAAGATGCTAAAAGCTGCTCAGCAGCTATGGATGAAATAAATAATTTGGGAAAACATGCCGATGTAATGTCACAGACATTTCTTTTCTCGGTCAAGACGTGTCATTTACCATGGAGGTCGAAAAAGGGATGGTGAAAGCAAGGTCGTCCACTTCTAGTATGACGTCGCACCTTCTTTGAAGACGTAAAAAATCCGACTGCACCAGCTAGAAAGAAGCTGTGCCGCTTTAAGCTCCGAACGCGCTAGAGGATGGGAGTCTAAGCATAATAAGTCACATGCAACATAGGGTTTAAAGGTGTATATGTATGGAGTTATATAAAGCAGATGCTTTATTTATATAGCAGACACTTCATGTGTACAGCTGACACTTCATGTACAGCTGACACTTCGTGTGTACAGCAGACACTTCATGTGTACAGCAGACACTTCGTGTGTACACTTCGTGTATACAGCAGACACTTCGTGTGTACACTTCGTGTGTACAGCAGACACTTCATGTGTTCAGCAGACACTTCATGCGTACAGCTGACACTTCATGTGTACAGCTGACACTTCGTGTGTAGAGCAGACAATTTGTGTGTACAGCAGACACTTCATGTGTACAGCAAACACTTTGTGTGTACAGCAGACACTTCGTGTGTACAGCAGACACTTCGTGTGTACACTTCGTGTGTACAGCAGACACTTCGTGTGTACAGCAGACACTTCGTGCGTACAGCAGACACTTTATGCATTCTCAATAAAAGCTTTTTAACCTATCGTTAAGGTCTCTTGATTTCGAATACCAGCTAGCCCGTGTCAGACGGTGGGTGAAGCTTGAGTTCTGCACCATAATTAGCTCGTTCTGTTTGCTTAAGAAATGGGAGAAACTTTTGAAATCTCTTATAGATATGTCACGGTGTCGAAAGTCAGCGATAATGAAATCTCAAACTTTACGCTTGATAAAATGTTTTACGATAAAAGGAGTTAAACATTGATTTCTAAGCATTCGTTTAGCTATAGGTCTACGTATAATTGTATAATATTTATATAATAATTCAAATTAATAAGTTTGAACAATTATTTTTACATTGACATTTAAAATATAATTTGAAAGTAAACTATGACATTTAACTTCAACGCTATTTAAATACCATTTCCCTTGCTTTTCCATCACATGTGAAATAAAAGCTTTATGAAAATACAAAAAAAAAAAAAAAAACCCACTATTTTTCGTCCTTATTCTAGAACTTTTTTTATTATTAAAAATTAGAGAAGGGAGGGACGTGGTAGTTTCAAATTTATAAATTTCGTCGATTATTTCTTTTCGGAAAAATTAGAAACTTTTTTTTTTCAAAGAGGCAGGCTAGGTTTTTAATGTTGAAATGTGGGAGTCTGTCACGAGATAGTGAGATAGAGGCTTGCTTTTTTAAACACGTGAGGTCAATGTTTTCATCTATTTGTAAGAAGAAGCAGAACATCTATTGCTCCACTGTCAGTTACAGTCAACATAAATATTTTTTTTTAAAGGGCGCCTTTGAGTCCACCCAACTCTAATGTGTACTTGACATTAGTTGGGAAAAAGTAACGCTGTTAGTAG
The DNA here is from genome assembly GCA_030265305.1 of Biomphalaria pfeifferi. Lineage (NCBI taxonomy): Eukaryota > Metazoa > Mollusca > Gastropoda > Planorbidae > Biomphalaria > Biomphalaria pfeifferi. The sequence goes on from JASAOG010000135.1 coordinate 1,319,229, forward strand.
TTGTGCTGGCCACATGACATCATCTTTAATCGCAGGCCAAAGAAACAGATGATCTTTACATCATCTTTCAAAAACTATTAGCAAACATTAAACCCAATAAATATCTGGCCCTGATGGTATTCCAGCTAGATTACTCAAAGAACTAAGCAATGAGCTAGCACCAGTGCTCAAAATACATTTTCTGGCATCTCTTCCCCAGGGCAGAGTTTCAAAGGACTGGAAAGAAGCTAATGTCTCTCCCCTATTTAAAAAAAGGAGAAAAATCTGACCCAGGAAACTACAGACCAGTATCATTTACCAGCATCACATATAAAATCATAGAACACATAATATGTAGTAACACCATAAACCACTTAGACAAACATAATGTCCTTACTCCATACCAACATGGCTTTAGGAAATATAGATCATGCGAAACACAACAAATAGGACTAATCGATGCTATTTCAAAAGGTTTAGAACTTTTTAGTTTAGATGATATCAGTGAGCAAATAGATGCTATCTTACTAGATTTTCCCAAGGCTTTTGACAAAGTTCCCCACCATAGTTTGCTTAAAAAGTTAACATATTTTGGCATTTATGGTCCATTGCATCAGTGGATTAAAGGTTTTCTGATCTGTAGCATTTTACGTCTCGAGAGACGATCCTTTCCCTTTGCAACTTCTTGTGTGACTAACTAGGCCAATCCTTGATACACAGCTGCGATTGCAGGTTGGCATATGTGATCATCAGGCGCCGTTACATTATCACCCTTCTTTCTGCTTCCGTAGTGTATGACATTTGCAATCCGAGACCCTCCCTTTATGCTCTCTCTCCATGTAGATCTATCCAGTGCTACTTTGTCCCAGCTGCAAGTGTCGATTTTGAAGAGCTTCATGTCGCGTTTGCATACATCCGTATAACGTAAAAGTGGGCAACCAGCGGCTCTCCTGACCTCTATTAGATCGCCTACAGAATGTCTTGTGGAAGTCGACCTACTGGCAATTTACGAACGTGGCCAAACCAGCCAAGGCGTCTGCTGCTGAAAACAGAGCCGGACGTCCTGGCATCCTGCTCTTCGTAGCACTTCCTCATTTGTTATCCTATCTTGCCACCTTATTTTAAAGATACGCCATAGGCATCGGAGGTGGAAGACATTCAGCTTTTTTTCCTGCCTTGAGTAAGTTGACCAAGTTTCACTTCCGTATAGCAAGGTGCTCAACACAGAGGTCCGGTAGACTAGGGCTTTAGAATTGTTAGTCAGCAATATGTTGTCCCTCACTCTTTTCTGATTTGGAGAGACCAAACTGTAATAATAACTGACTCTAAATCAACACCATAACAGTAAACTGAGGTGTACCTCAAGGAACTGTCTTAGGTCCACTACTTTTTTTTATTTTACATAAATGATTTACCAAACTGCATTAGTTCAGGAACAAAAGTCGAATTTTTTTGCAGACGATTGCATAAAATATAGAACAATAAAAACAACACAAGATACAGAAATTTTACAAAGATAATTAGATGAATTACAGAAATGGGAATCAAATTGGAGCATGTCTTTCCACCCAGAAAAATGTCAGTTATTAAGAGTAACAAAAAAACAAAACATATTAATTCCACTTATCTTATTCATGGTAAACCAGTAGCACAAACTGAAAACGCAAATACCTAGGTGTTATAATAAATGAAAAACTGTCAAGGAATCTCCATTTTGAAGAAACTATCAAAAAATCAAATAAAGCATTAGAGTTTATTAAAAGAAATTTCTATGAATCAAATAAGAACATAAAACTAAAATGTTATTTAACCTTGGTTAGGCCAATAATAGAATATGCATCCTCTGTTTGGACCTCTCAACTCAAGAAAACACAAGGTTACAAAGACAGTTTGTATAGAAACACAAACTCAAAATCGGCCCCCGAAGTGGTCCACCCAGGCAGGCTTCAATATTTTCAGAAAGAACATCCAAATGAAATTATGTCAAAGACAAATGAGAGATAAAAATGGAGAGAGAAGGTTGACAGATCTTGTGTAGTGCCCCAACGGTCCAGCAGATCAAAGGATAGGTGCAAGTGAATGCAAAGTTAGATGTGAACCTGGCCTAACTAGTTCCTCTCTCAGACCTTGTGGTCTATAGGGCAGATGATGTAAAGTTCATCTGTTTTTTTTGCCTACAGTTAACGAGGGTGTCATGTAGCCTGCACAACGACCAACCGCCTTTACTTTTCCCCAACTAATGTCAGGTACCATTAGAGCTAGGTGGTCTCCAGGCGCTTAAGGATTCCGAAGTTGAAAATCCCAGTCTTCACTAGGATCCGAACCCGGCACCCCCGGTTCGGAAGCCAAGCGCTTTACCTCTCAGCCACAGCGCCTCTCCTGGCCTAACTGAAGTCTTATAATTGATGTAATTGTTTGAGCCCTAGTTTACGAGATCTAAACGGGACAGACAGACAGACATTTCACACAAAATTAATAACGTCTTTTCCCCTTTCGGGGGCCGCTAATAAATACACTAGGTTAGAAACAATATAGAGCAGTAAGATTCATAAGAAACTAATATTCACATTTGACTAAGAGTAACCTTTTAGTACATAAGATAAAATAAGTAACATCACTAAATTTAGAAAGCCTTCAGGACAGAAGACTTAAAAGTAGTGTAGCAATTATACACAAAACACAAAAAAAAAAATTAATAAAATATTCAGAAAGACACAAAAATAAAGGCACATTCCTCGTTCCATATGCTAGGACAAATTTGTACAAATGCTCTTTCTTCCCTAGCGCTATTAGAGCATGAATTAAGGTCATTGGTTAATATGCATGACTAAATGAATGGGCTCAGGACGTAATCATCTTCATTTTTGATGTAACGTCTGTTTTATATAAGATAATAAGATTTAGATCGCAGGGTCTGAAAGGAATACTTTACTGTACTAAAGTAATAGTGTTGGTAGAACTGAGCGGACCAGATATGAATTAAGTATTTCAAACTCGATTACATTCAACCTCAATACCTTCTTCTGATTTTGGGTGGCATGGGCGTAGACAGGATTTTTTTTCGGAGGGGGGGGGGATTTATACATATATATATATATAACAGTTATTTTTTTTTTTTTTTTGGTGACCGTAAGCACCGGTACCTTTTTCAATGTGGGGAAAAATTATTACTTTTTTTTTCATTTTAACGACGTTTATTAATAATTTGTTAATATTTAAAACTTAGGCAATCCATCACTCAGTACCGGCAACTATTTTTGTTTTTACAAAAAAGGACTGTTTATAAATATATATGTGTGTGTGTGTGCGTTTGTGTGTGTGTGTGTGTACATTATTAATTTTTATTACATTCTGACCCTTTATTCTTTCGGAAGACGTTCATTGTATCCTAGAATAGGTTCTTCCTAGAGTTTATGGGGAAATTGTAGACTTCCCACCTTTGCTAGTAAGGAGGTCTGGGAGAGAGCTGTGAGCCCCTCCAGCGTGGTTCGGGGTGGAGCCCCAGCGTCAAGCACTATTTCCGGTATTGAAAGCCAACAAAATGCATATCCTAAGGTATCTACAGTGCATTATCCTGGTGTTAAAAAGTTTTATTTCAAAAACCTAATCTGCTTACATAGATCCTGCCGCGCCGTTCGGTGCATTGGATGACAAGCTGCTTCCACAGAAATCTGTCACTGGCAATGTCTGAAGCCTCTTCCCACCTGCTCTAAGGTCCTCCATGAAAGTGTGGCGGCAAGTTATACCAAGACACTGCTAGAAATTTGTAATCTCTCTTGGTTACGCTCTTGGAATTAGGTGACTGTAGTTTGCTTTAGATTTTATATCGAAAGGAAAGTTTTATCATCAAAATCATCTGTTGGGGGGTTTTAAACTAAAAAACCTCCGAATTTTTTTTAACAAATTCAAAACCCCATTAACTACGCTCAAAGAATAATATTGAAGAAAGAGGTATTCAACCACAAAACTCTCTGTGGGAGGATTTTAAACGCAAACCCATCTGGAGGGGATTTAAACTTTAAAAAAAGCCCTCTGGAGAAGGGGGGTGGGGTTTAAGGTAAAAAACTCCTTGATTTGGCTACGCTCATAGAATTTTGTAATTTGCTTTTTTTTTTAATAGTGAAAAGGTATTTTTAGCTTCAAACCCCGCTGAAGGGGGGTTTAAACTCAAAGCCACTTTGGCTACGCTCATAGAATTTTTAGTTTGTAATTTGCTTTTTTTATGTTGAAGAGGTATTTTTTAGCTTCAAACCCCGCTCAAGGGGAATCTGGTGACTGATGAAGGGATAGTCTTATATTGAAGAGGGTGTTTTATCGTAAATTTCCGAGGGTGTTTTAAAATCAAAATCTTCCTTAGCTATGCTCTTGGAATTTGGGCATTGTCGTTTACATTACACTTTTTTTTCAACCGGTTTTAATACTAGACTCCCCAGATAGCAAACGAATGTTGACATTAATAGCAGCCTCCTTGACTTAATGCGTCTTGGGAAGAGACTCTGGCATATACTCGCGTCCAGGTAAATTTCAATCATAATTTGACATTCTTAAATTTAAAACAGTAAAAATAAACATTTCAAGTAAATACGCGATTGAAATGCTGGCAACATTTAAAGTGAAATTATACAACAGGAAACGGTTAGGGGAAAAAAAACTAACGAAAAGAACAAAAAGTAAGTGCTGTGACACGGTTACTATGTGTGGTCAACCGTGACACACGGTAAAGTGTTGGGTACCGGGGGAGTTAGGGAACTTGCTGGAAGTGACGAGTGTGTTGAAAGATATGCAGAAGGAAGTCATCTAGTGGAGTTGGTTATCTGTAGATAATGTTAGCATTGTAAATATGTTAGGTTTGAATGCTGCACAATAAAACACAGTTTATACTTAAAAGGACTTGTTTCTTCACAGTAAGCTACTTTAAAAGAAGAGAACCATTAAAACATGGCACAGCCAGGCAAAACACCAAAGTAAATTTCCCATTTCAGACTGTGCTAGGCCTATGATGCAAAGGGCATCTGTTTCTGTGGTCCACGGGTTAATTAGGGTGTCATGTGGCCAACACAACGACCATCAGCTTTTACTTTTTCTCCAACTGGGTGGACTCAGAGGCGCCCTCAAGAAATAAAAAATCTCAGTCATCACCAGGATTCGAACCTGGGACCCCCGCTTCGGCAGCCAAGCACTTTGCCACTCAGCCACCTGTACATGATGTGTACAACAATATTGATACGTGGATACGTGTTGGACGTAATTATCTTCTGTGAAGAAGGAAATTCTGTAATTTTTAATTAACTTTACGTTTACCTATCTCTTAGTCTGTTGAAGTGTTGGGGCACCATGCAAGATTTGTCGACCGTCTTTTTCCATTCCTCTCCGTCTTTTGCCTTAGTTAGAACCTCTTTCAATGGCAGGCCCGTCCATTCTTTTATGTTGTCTTCCCATCGCTTTCTCAGTCTGCCACTTCTTTTTTTTTTATCTGGTACTGTTCCCTGAAGGATGGTCCTTGCGAGCCTCGAAGACCTTGTAATATGACCATAAAGTTTTCGCCTTTTTTTAACGATAGTTATCAGGTCATCATGGGGTCCAATCTCTGCAGCATTTGAATTTTTTGTATAAGAATTTAATTGAGGAATTTCACGTTAATTAGATTGCCCTGCTTTTTTTTTTTTTTTTTTAGATCCCTTTTCAATTCTTAAAGCAATAAATTATACAGCAAGAGAGAAAAAGAAGAAAAAGCAATAAGAAGAAATGTGGTGGGAATATAATATAGCATAGAGTGAAAAAGAGGAAAGTTGGCAGAGAAAAAAAAAAAAGACATCATTAAATGTTAAGGACGCCATAGTGTAGAATTTTAGTTGCCAACTTTATACAAGCGAAAGTGCTAAGAAATTTGATTCGTCAGTGCTGAAAAAATGCCAAAAGAAAAAAAAGTTTACTTTATGATTTAATTCAAAATGCTTCTCTTACCAATAGTTCCGTATTCTGTACACAGGATACACTAAAAAAAATATTGCTATTTATGTATTTATCTTCATGTATATCAACATCAAATACTAAGCCAGATATGAATTTTAATATTCTTACAAGAGCAAAATAAACAAAAAACTATGTATAAAAAAATGTTGATGGACGTAATATTTTACATTTGCTCCACGAGATCTGCCAATAGTTTTGTGTACCTGACGTTATGAATATAGTTTTTTTATTGCTGTAACACACCATTGAACTTGTGTGCGATCATGGGAACTTTAAAAAGAATTTATACAAATATTTTTTAATGCCAAATGTTTGGATATATTTTTTTAATTATGAAAACGTAATCGACAAAGAGGTAAGAAAAAACCACAAAATCAGCATTTTTAAAAAGGCAACCAATAGAAGTGAAATGTTGAAAGAGGTATTAAAAAAGAGAAGTTAAATGGTAAAAGTTGCAGAAACATAACATATAGAACAATGGTTCTTAAACTGTGGTCCCCAAATCCAAGGGTTCGAGTGATGAACGTAGGTGGTCCACTGAAAGATGAAGATTTAAATAAATTCTTTGCTTGAAGCCTGTTAATCCGATTGGATAATCTGAATAATAATCAACTCGCCCCTCAATTCTGTTTACTATATCTAGTAGGTATTTTGTATGACGACCTAGCCAAAGATTTGAAGACATTCTTCACTTGGATAATCTCAACTGGTTGATGAACCCTTTTGCGCGTTGGCAAACTTAGATCCAAGTTACAGATGAATACATACTAATACAGGGGCAGCTTATTGAAATATCCACTAACGAGAAACTTAAATAAATTTTTGAACAATGAGATTTTATTTGTTTTTTGCTGCTATTTAAAAACATTAAGTCGCGCATAAATACCTTCATAATCTTTTAATTAACATCGTCTAAGTCTAAACTAATGCTTCAACAAAATGTTATTTTTAGCGACCCGCGAAAAGTGAAAATACACTATTAGTTTTGTGTGAAATGTCTGTCTGTCCGTCCGTCCGTTCCGTTTAGATCTCGTAAACTAGAAAAGATAGTGAAAATCCGACATCATAATATTTTAGTCCATTTAAAGTCCTGATGCAACGGCTAATTTTTTCTTTTCTAAAAACGAAAAATCTTAATTTTTAAAATCACTTAGGCTATGCAAGCAATGTTTTCATAAAAATACACCACTTTTACAACTATTCACTATTAATAGTAACAAACACGGGAGGCTCTTTAGTCGAGTAGATGTCAATCTACCATGTTTTTAACACATTTATGCAAATGGTTCTAGACCTTTGTTAATATTTTATTTTTTTTACATTTGTATTGCTACGTTATGCTAACCACTACGATTGCTCTAAAATAATGTTTGCTTTTTTTTAAGAGAAAAAATCTATTTAGTATGCATATAAGTCGGACATAATTTAAAAAAACAATTAATAAGTAGATTTTCATATATTCGCGTGAACTGCAATACAGTACTACAGCCACAGTATATTTAACTAAAGGAATTTTTTTTTAACTAAAATTTTTTTTTCTGTTTTTGAGGATTTGATAAGAGATTGACCATTTACAAAACAATTAGATCAATTAGATATTCATTATAAGACATCAGTTAGGCCAGGTTCACATTTAACTTCACATTCACCTTCACCTATCCTGGGGCAACACACAAGATCTGTCAACATTCTTTCTCAATTCTTTTCTGTCATTTGTCTTTGATACGATTTAATTCTGATGTTTTTTCTGAAAATATTGTTACCTGCCTTTTTACCTGCCTGGGTGGACCACTTCGGGGGCAGATTTGAAGTTTGCGTTTCCACACAAACTGTCTTTGTATCCTTGTTTTTTTTTTACATTTGTAACTTATGTAAAAGTAGTTTCCCCTTTCAGACCTTGCGATCTATAGGACAGATAATGTAAAGGTCATCTGTTTCTGTGGCTTACGGTTTAAGAGGGTGTCATGTGGCCAGGACAACGACCATCCGCCTTTACCTTTCCCAAAATAACGTCAGGTACCCATTAGAGCTGGATGGACTCAGAGGCGCCTAAAAATCACGAAATCCCAGTCTTCACCAGGTTCAGAAGCCAAGCGCTTTACCTTCATGGGGAGGGTCGCTCCGCTGGATCCGCCAATGTGTACTTTGCATTTATGTAGCTTTTACACTCAAGGGTTCGTGGGCAGATTTTGACTGCATAAAGGGTAAAAAAAAGTTTGAGAATTTTTCATCTAGAAAAGAAAGAACAAATAAATAAAGAGAAAGAGAGAAAAGGCAAAATGGACAGAAAGGAAGAGCCAGAGAGAAAAAGACCGAGAGAGAAAGAGAGATATAGAGGGGGAGAGAAAGAGAGATAGCGAGAGAAAGAAAGAAAGAGAGAGTTGAAAAAAGAAAAAGAGAGAAAATGAGAAAAACAAAATAATTAAAGGGAATCAGAGAATTAGAGAAGATGTAAAAAAGTATTAGATATAAGATAAGAGAAGGATATAATGTATAAGATAAGAGAAGGATGGAGAAAAAGAAATACATATATTTTTCAGGTGTAAAATTTTTTAAGAGCAGCTTACATTATTTGTATCGTTTTCAGCAAAAATGAAATTTAAAAAAAAAATTACTGGGTCACATTGAACTTTCTTCGTAGTCAGGTAAATCAGACAGACAGACCAACACATTCTAACGCCGTACCTCCCTAAAACATGCTGATGTATTCCACATCTGCTCCGTGACTCACATCAAATTTAACTCAACTCTCAAAATACAACCCCGCTGCTTTTCAAAACAGTGTCGGCTTTTCTCAGTTAATGTGTGGGGCGTTTGTGTCAGATCTGAAGGAATAAATTATTTCAACCTTTGTTTATATTTTAAATATTCACACATGGTTATACTTTTTACAAACACTTCATTGTCCATTCTAATGTAAACTAAAAACATTCTAAGTACAAGGGCATTTGTCCCTGTTTCAGTTTTAAAAGTAGATTCTAATTATTACAAGATAGCAGAAATTAAAATGTGAATTCAATATATAGACACATTATAACTGGGTAGACACAAACACTCTTTTGTTCCCCTGGCAATTAAATCATTAAATAAGAACTATCTGATATAAACTTTGTCACATGTAAATTAAGAGTGAGTCTGGTGTGAATGTACACTTTGTTTTCTAATAGTTATAATGTTTTTTGTTTGGTGTAATGCACAAATTGTATGACAAATTATTATTATTATTATTATTTGCGTGAATATACAGTTCTGTGATTAATAGCCCATTATATTTAAAATCTGCAAAGTGGTATTGCATTATTTCTAAACTTTGAAAACTCAAGACAGAAAAGAGCACTTGCCAAGATTCAGGGCGACTTCCTTTACAGCTTAAAAATGAGTTACTTAGAAAACGATCGAATACTAATGGACCTCATTCACCAATCGTAAACAAACAACATTTAGCCACGTGATTCTCTATCTCTTCTATACAAATAACGATCTAATTTTTAATACACAATGGCTATCACGTGACAGTTTTTTTCCCGTTGTTTTATCAATATTATCACGTGACTAAATGTGGTTTGTTTACGATTGTTGAACTAAGAGCTTGCTATTTATAAATTTGAAATCTCAGAAATTAAGTAGTGTAATAAATGGCATGTAAGATTATTCAGGATTTTCATGATTAACTCAACTGTGTCCAGGACGCTAAAGTTTACTTTAATGTTTAAAGAAAAATAGCTACAAAAAGCTTAGAAAATTAATTTCTTCAGATCTAAGTAAGTACTGCACAAGAATTATTATATAACTTTTAAACACATAAATTATCAACCATTTATTTGTACTTTGCACACTAGCTGACTATTTATAGTTTGTCAGCAATACAGCAAAATCTCCAATAACCTACATAAACTATTTTCTAACAAGTATGTACAGTTCTTAGCCTGAGAATTTACTAAATTCTTCTATGCTTAGAAGATAGTTAAACAGATAATATAAACACAGTAACTGTTCAATTAGCGCATCAAGTGTGTAACCCATGGCAACCATAACAAGCTATCCACCCTTTGAAGCGCCATCTGCCTTAAATTTAGTTTTTACTACATCAAGCTGAGAGCATTAGAAAGTAACAATGGAATTAGACTAAGTTATCTCCTCTTTTTAAGTTTTTTCACCTAACCAGTACCCCTCTGCGGCTTATATCTTCAAACTGAAGCCGTTGCCTTTTTGATTAAAATCATCTTATGCCACTTGCGGATCCGGGGGGGGGGGCGGTAGGGGCGATCGCCCCCCCCCCCCCCGAAGAAGGGTGGCGGACGATATTTAATATAGAATTCACACAATTTGTACAAATTTACAAATTACAAATTTATTACTTATGTTATTAATATAAACTAATTATTTATATTTCAACCTATTTTTAGATTAATTCGCCCCCCTCCTCTAGTATGTTGGCCGATTTGGTGGGGTCGGGAGGGGGCGATGGTATCAACCCCGCCTGCCCCCCCCCCCCCCATACACTTTCGAGTGGGGGGGGCGAATTTATTTTCAGAAATCACAGCTTACTAACAGAATCCATTAAATATCTATATGATTAAAACTTGTTATTGATATTTTAACATATCTTTATATTATGTCGTTCCCTGTTTGCCGATTTGGTGTGGGGGGGGGCAATACCTCTACTGCCCTTCCCACCTAAACCCTTTGAGTGGGGGGGGGGCGGTCCTACTTTTATGGAGAAATCATAGTCTGTGAACAAAATTAATTCAATAAATATATAAATTGTATATTATGTCAATCCCCTTCTGGTATCTTAGCAGATTCGGTGGGGTTGGGGGAAGGGTGATTGCATGTACTGCACTCCCCACTCTAGCCCTCTGAGTGGGGGGGGGGGCGGTCCTATTTTTATGGAGAATCATTGTTTGTGAGCAAAATTAGTAGAGTCGCCCCACCCCTATTCTTTAATGCCAAATGCAATCTTTAGCATAAATTATTAAAGGAGCGAGGATTAATCGTTTTCACTCTACCGTCCCTCCCATTTCCAGACAGAATTTATGTAATTTCATATGAATTTATCATAATTATTTTAAGAAAGTTAGAATTCAAACTAAATTTTTCAGTATAAAAGTCATGATTGAGATGAGTTCTAAACCTAAATAATCTTTTCATAGTCGCCTTTTCCCAACCTTTACTCAATCTAATATTTTTCTAGTTAAATAAATTTGGGACTATAACTCACAATATATACTTACATTTTATTAAATATTATTTATCGAATAATTCTTTTTTTGGCGGCGATCCTCAAAGCCAAAATGTAAATATGTAAATATATTTCTTTTTAGGGAACAAATCGGTTTTATTTGCAATGTATTAAGGGTCTATAAATTCATATTATAATATTTTTCAAGTACATTTACCGAAAGGTCCTTTTTTAATAGTATGAACAATGAGCTATAGGTCAGGAGAATGCGTTTCTTCTGTGAAGTATGCAAGAAAATTTTTTTTGTGTCGGAACCCAACTGATGAATAATAAGCTGTACTTGTCAGGAGAATTCTTGTCTGCAGTAAAGAATGCAAAAAAAACGCTTTTGGCGTCGGGGCTTCGCCCCGAACTCCATTGATAAATAATGAGCTGTAGATGTCAGGAGAATGCGTTTCTGCAGTAAAGAATGCAAAAAAAACGCTTTTGGCGTCGGGGCTTCGCCCCGAACTCCATTGATAAATAATGAGCTGTAGATGTCAGGAGAATGCGTTTCTGCAGTAAAGAATGCAAAAAAACGCTTTTGGCGTCGGGGCTGGGCGTTAGGGTTAGGGTTTGGAAAAAAATCGCCCCCCCCCACTCCAAAGTTCTGGATCCGCTAGTGTCTTATGCAGGGTTGCTTTTAGAGAACAGCCCCATTAAATGAGATGAGGGATGCGTATGTATATACACTTTTGTCTGAATTATAGAGAGTGTTCGGTTAAGGGCAAGGTTTCAGGGAATATGTTTTTTTCCCCAAGTCTACCTGAACGGCCCGGGCATGTGTTTCGCCTTATTTCTTCTTGTACACTTCTGATGCCGACTAGGTCTCGTGCCAGGTACCGTCCTAACATTGTATCCTGTCCAGGCTTTCAAATGTTACCTCATTTTCACTCTTTTCTTCTCATTCTACCTCTTCTAACACTCACTCCCGGAGTTTGTTTCCCAGATAGAAGAAACCAGTTTCTCTCTCATCTTTCAACAGCCCCTCCATATGATAAGATTATTTGATCCTCAAGCTATCTGTTTTCTTTATATTATCTTGATAAACTAAAAATTCACAAAAATAGAAATACTTTGAAGCAAAAAAAAAAAGTTCTCTGAAATGGTTTTCAAAAATAAAAAAAAAACCTGGCCTATTGCCAACTTTTTTGTTATTCCCATTATAGAATAGCTTGCTATAAAAGTATTTATTTTGGAGATTAAATTTATATTATTTTACCCTTGGTCTAAAAGTATTATATATTTCAATAGCTCCATTCAGCTCATATCTTCATAGAGCATTCTGGGTTGAAAGACCTGGACACGGAACTCTAAAAAGGATCTAACGATTTTCCTAGAAATGTAAAAATTCATTATATATCGTTGGGAAAATAATTACTAGCTCGTTGGCCACCTTGGAAAAAAACTCTAGTTTGACCAGTATAGTCCTTAAAGTATAAAAAGACATTTTAATTAGGCTAGAAAACTAGAAAATTTTTCTCTTGATCGGGCTATATGTCTTAACTCTTTCTCTCCTAACTGACGATACCAGCGTTGATTCCACCAGAATGTGGTAAATAATTACGGAGAGAAAGAGTTTAGGAATTCTCGCATTCATTCATTCTTAGTATAAAGGTCTACCATTGGAATATTATAGATGTAGTCTAGTGGATCTATACATTCGCGTAACCAGGATTCGACTCAGAGAGGAAGGGGGAACTGAGGCGGGTTAAAACATATTCCATTTGCTTTAAAAAATCTAGCATTCATTAGTTATTTATAAAAAAAAATAAGTCTCTCTAAGTTGTCTAAAAGAGTATGGTCTTTTTTTAAAAAGTATTATACAATGTTTTTCTTGCTCACTTTTTGTCAATTGTTATCTAATAGTGAAGTATAATAAGATAATATGTTGAAAACTAAAAAAAATAATATAATAAAATAAAATAAATGAATGATTGAACGTTGACACTAAGATGCTACTTTATTGTAAGAATTTGTCAAACTTCGATATCTGTTTAAGTTGATACCATGGTATAATTTATAATTTGAAATTTTGTTTGTTGCTGAATGTGCTTCAACTATGAGATATGCATTATATAAAAATGTACACACATTGCTAAATAATTAACACATTTCAGCATTCTATACAATTTTTGCATCATCAATCACATTCCATTGCATCTTCAATCAATCAATAATAATTATAATAATAATAATAATAAATTTCACATGTGGTACTTCGACTACAGAAAAGCATTCGATTCAGTTTCACATGATAGGCTATTGAAAACCCTGCTAATTCATAGAATCAAGAGGTTGCCTGTTAGAAGGCGGTACTGCTGCAGACCTGCCACATCACCAGAAAATTACTCAGTAGAAACTGATAAAAGGACTACAATGAATTTTGTTTCTCTTTAACGAAACTCGATCCTGGCAGCGCCAGAGAATAAATACTCGTTCGTTTCTAACATAATAATAATAATAGAGACAAGTGCTAATCTTAGAGACTTGTTCAGACTTATAGACTTGTTAGGATTTATGGACTTGTTTTGATTTATTTTGATTTACTGAAGGCCTCAGTATATTCAAAGATTTATAAATTTCGTTTTGACATGGGGTATAAAAATGTATAAATTTGGTGGCAGAAGAGTATATACTATTTCGATGTACTGCATTGTTTTGAAGAATAAACCTCCTTTGATTTGTACCTCTTATATAGCACAGACGTTCCTTCAATAGGGGAGATAAATACGCCAGACGTCTGGAGAGTTTAGGAAGAGCCGCAACTTTTCTAGGGTCTGTTGTAATTGTACAGCTATATTACCTGACTGTTGGTCGCTCAACCGTGACGATGTGATGCCTGCTGTGCCGATGTTGATGGGGTTGGAATAAGTAAAGGAGCGGGGTGTGAACTCTAGTATTTAGGTGGTTTGTCTTCCATATGTTTAAAGTCTACTCTTGGCGTTTAAAGTCTTATATCGAAATGAACTTCGCGCGCATGCCCAGACTGGAGAATATTCATAGGTCAAAGTTGAGATGACAACGATAAAGCGTACGAAGTGACATCATTACGTTACTAAATACTAATAGATTAATTAGATAATCTGTAGAAAGATTATTTCAGCAGATCACTGTTTCTAATAAAAATACACTTTTCATTTAACAAAACTGCACACGCTTAAAGAAATACCATTATCTGGAAATTCATTCGGCAGTGTCTTGAACAGGTATAAGGTTGCATTATAGGATCGAAAAGGAATATCCATTAAAAGTAAAATGTTTAAAATTTCAACTTGATCTGACAATGGGTGTGGAAAAAATAATGTGTGCAATCATCTAAGTGGACAACATCCTTACATATTTAGCCATATCAGTGAATACTGAAAGATTAATTTACATTGTTGGTATCAAACAAAACAATGAATTACTAGCATTTAATAGACTTATTGCTTGTTAGTTTTTTAAATTGATTTATGTAATGTCTACGCTAATTGTGCAAAGTTTCAAATTGATCCGAGAAAAGGTGTGGGAGAACTAAGTGTACAAACTTTTGCCAGACAGACCAACAGGCAGACTGAGTTTATATTTATTACCTCCGCCAACATTAACGTACTTACTCTCAATAAACTATCATACAGAAATAAATTGTTTTAAAAGGGGTACACATATGTATGAAAAAAACTGCTTGTATTATTCATAGATAGCTTTTCTATTTTATTATTACTTATTTTCTGCGATCCAAACTATAAGACCGACAAACGGTTAGACGGACAGACAAACCACACAAAACTATTAGCGCCTTTTAAATTTACGAGGGCCACTAATACGATCCAACATCAAATACTAAATTATGGATGTCAATAATTAGGCAGCATTAAATGAGAGGAAAAAAAAGATCCAACATCAGTTGCTATAAAGACAAAAATATTAGACTCCAAGAATAATGCATCATTATATGGGAAACGGTCTGAAATCAGATGCAAAAAACAGGAAAATTAAATTACTAGCTGCAATTTAGGTGTTCCTTCCTTATCGACAGTTTGTAAAGGAATGCTCATTGCCAAATACAAGCTACTTCTCCCAAAATAAAGGTAGAAGAAGAAAAAAAAATGCCATAAGGAGAGCATCAAAGAAAAACATTCTCAAATTTAATATAAAGTAAATATACAGATATTTAAATAAATATAATTCCTCCACACACACATCCCCCCCCCCTAAAAAAAAGTGTTTCAAAAAAAAAACAGCTAAGGTTCGCTGTAGTTAGAAAAAATAACATCTTGTGTGCTAAAAAAAAGCTAGAATCCACTCACTGATCTCAAATCTAATAACATCAGATGCTTTCTCCGAGCTAAAAAATAGAGTGAAGGAAATCAAACAACAAGTGGAATTCCTTTTCCCTGACATTACGTCAGAGCTAAATCTGGAAAGGTTTGCGAATTCCCAGAGTTCAATGCTGTGAGTCTTTAAGCAGCTGCGAGAGTAAGCCTGGCACACAGAGATTTTTAAATGTCACGTGCTCTGCAGGAAGTAGATAAATACCTAAAATCACAGACCTATATGCCTGAAATGCAATGTTTTCTGTCAGTTACGAGGTCACGTGATTAAATTATTTTACAATAAATACGCAATAAACATACGATAAAAACCGTTACAGATTTTCTGTTTCCCAAACACAAAAACGATAAGAAACAGAAAATACTCAGACTCTAGGGGTTGTTTTTATTGGGGTCATCATTTACTGGTAATCAAAATATTGGAACATCATTCCAGAAACGAAACGAAAGCTTTATTTTTTAAAGAAAAATACATTGAACACTATGAGAGTATGGCTGCCTGGTCCGTAGGATATATCCTCTAGACTGTCGTCGCGATGGTACCTGGTTTGAAAATGGCCCTCTACCATCCCCTGCAATCTTTCGGGAGATCTAGACTAGAACGTAATAGTTATCATTTATCTCTTATCTTATAAAATACAGACGTTACTTAAAAAAAAAATCAATAAGATGATTAAGTCTGTGTGTCTTAAGGTCAATCTATTCAAGCATGCTAATCAATCACTTAAACTCTGCTAATTCGTTGGTTTTCCTGGCTGATTCAGGCAACCCATTCCATGCTCTAATAGCACTAGGGAAGAAAGAGCACTTGTGCTAATTTGTCCTAGCATAAGGAACAAGGCGTTTCTGAAGGAACATCTGTAAAGCAAAGAAACACACAACTGTTATCTGTAATAAGTCTGTACCCACACCAATGCTATCATGGTGTTGTTTAGAACTTTGTTAAACTTGTTAAGTAGAAGAAACAAAAATTCAAATCTTTGCTTACATTCAACAAATCCTCTCTTAAAGTTAAAACTACCTTTACTCATTTCTCTGTCTCTTTCTCTCTCTCTCTCACACACACACACACATTATCCGCACACCTGTTCCCAGCATGTCACCTCCGCCCCCTTAAAAACGACAAACCTATTTCGTACTTTCGCCTATGCCCTGGGAGATTTCCTACCAAGTTAATCACAGTAATCTTTGTTTACATTCTGAGGTTTTTACGATCGAATTAACGTCCTTTAAGCAATTTAAAAAAAAGCGATCTGTAGAAATGTGTGGGCAATAAATGGAACATTTAAGAAAATAAATAGAGACAGATAAAGAGAAGCAGATAGATTTTGAAATAGACACGATAAACGCTATAATGGGCATTTTTTAATGTTCTCAACTAAATAATATCATTGCATTGGGATACAAGCAAAAAGTGCTAACAAACAGGATTCTGTAGTGCTAACAAGCTTATAAAAATAATTCATCATCATCATAATCATTCCTTAGGGTTCCTCATGGCATATAGGGCCTCGACAAAAACACGCCTCTCTCCACGGTCACTTGCTAGTTTTTTGATGGTTTCCCAGCTGTACCCGGTCCTCTCTGCTTCTTCAAGTACACTGCGCCGCCATGTTCTTTTTGGTCTTCCTCTGCGTCTCGTTCCCTGGGGGGGAGGGGGGAGGTCCACTCTAAGGCCTGTCTAGCTCTGTTGCTGGTATCTTTTCTAAGGTTGAGACCAATCCATCTCCACTTCCTCTCTAAGATCTGCACTTCTATATTTAGCATTTACATAAACAAAAGATTATTACCATGTGCGTATCCTATAAAAAGGCTACGCCGAAGACGACTCAACTGATCTACTTCTTCGAAGACATGTGGCCGTGAATGACTCAAGCTTTATAAATATTGCAAGGGAGAGGAATTCTGCGTTCCATTCATTTACGTCCGCCGTATTAATTTACTTTCATATGTCGTTTTAAAAGATGAATGAATATCCAAGGCAAAAGACAAAAATGAATGGGGCACCGTAATCTACATTTAGCATAAGGCTCTTGTCACAGGCTTTTATAGATGTAGAAATTAAATGGTTAATATATTTAGTGTATCGCGATTGAACCCTATTGCGCCTAATTGTTTCCAATAAATGTTGATATAATGAAACAATTAATAGTAATAGTTGTTATGGTATAAAAAAAAAAGAAGGGTATCGGGCCTCGCAAACTTACATTCAGTAAAGTAGACATGGAGTCAAGGGTTAATTCTTTTTTGCTCAGACGTAACTATTCTAATTATATGCAAATTTATACAAAACAAAATAAAAACAATATTTATTTCTAATTTTTTTAAAAGGTTTGTTCCGTATATATCTTCAGATTCTTATAGACCCGCTTTATTACTTTTATTTACAGATTACAATTCATTTTATTTAAATAATTATAAACGTTAACCTAGAGTTTCCTCAAATTGGCCAAATAGCTAGAATTTGTTTTTTCCCAAATGTATACATCAACTGTCTAATTTCGTTAGGACCGTTTTTGAGATTTGGGTCCGCCCACCTGTGAATTTGCAAGTTCAAAAGAGGAATAAAAAGGTGATGGGGGTGGAAGGGATTATTTCTACCCGTTCACCCTCTTTATGGCAAAATAAAACAATAAAAAAATTAAAAATTAATTTATTCAAATAGTTTGCCCTGTATTCAAACCAAATGTTCACAACTTCGGCATCTTATTTCAGAACAGCTAGCAGTAATGGTATCTTTATTCATTTGACATGGGCAGCACAACATATTTTCTGTTCTTGTTCTATCAACATGCGGTAATCCAGATTTTTACTAGTATACATCAATCAAACAAAGACTAACCGAAGATGACGTATTAATGTTTTGTAATTGAGACATTTGAAAGGAAAATGCTGAATGGATGAATGATGCAAGAATGCTGTTTTAGTTCTGCTAAAGGGTGTCAAAAATAAAAAGTAGACATAACGTTACCAAAAGCGTTGCAGACAGATGAAACCTTAAGAAAGATATACAGACAACGCTTTAAAGACCAGCTTAGGCGCCAGATTGCTTTAAATGACATGTAGAGTGCCCCTGGTAGCAGGCGGTTTCCGAACTAGACCTTTGGCGATTTCTTACAAAGGCCGCGGAATACACATTTGAGATTAAAATGAAATCTACTACTGAAAACAGACGCAGACGGCGAAGAGATGACACCTAAGCAAACCATCGGCAGACAACGGTTATGTCTATAATGGATGCTGCAAAATATGTAGGTCACAGCTTGGACTGAAGGTCATAGTTATCCACGTGGAATATTGCACTCTTCCTTAATCTGGAGTTGAAGACAAGCCTTAATGTTTTGTTAGCAGACAGGTGTTTGTTTTACAAATTAAAGCTCTCGAAAGCTAGACTTCATGAGAAAGATTATGTAATTTTTTTTTAGCAGTTATTCAATGCTGGGATAAAGTTGATTACGTCCCTTTTTAGACCTCTTGCAGGACGTCAAGAAATGGAGGTGCGTTGTGTTCGAACTATGACCCGTCGGCTCGACAATGTGAAGAGGAAAATATAAGACCAGGCGTCCATCCAGACCAGACAGCACCCACCATTTTAAGGACTTGGCGTCCATTCCTGCCAAATCTTTTATTTAGATCTAGCAGTGATACTTCATACTTTGCGCGCATTAAAATGCTTTCCCAACACAGAAGATCATCAATCTACGACTCTACAATAAAGGTTACTGCAGCAACAACAGAAATAATACGGAAAGACATTTAGGGTGGTGATACTAACAGTTCTCGTGACATTTATCTACAAATACGAATTGGTGCTCAAATATCTGAATCTGAGGCTTGAAGCACGAGTTATCGTTCACTTTCTAAAAGTTTTGGGCAGTATCTTCTAGCAAGTGGTTGAAAATAGATAAGACTCAACAATTCAGACACCGGGGTCTTCTGCAACAGCAAGTGCCTCGGCGGCGTCTGCTTTCATTTTGTTTTGTTTTTTTTTCTTCTCATTTGAAAAGGTTATCTCAAAAAGGGAGAGAATAAAGACAATGAGAAAATAAAATTGCGTTCCCCCCCCCCCTCTTCTTTAAGAAGGAAATCAGGAAAAGGGGATGAAGAGAATGCAAAAAGGGGGAGGGGAGAGTATGGGAGACGGAGATGTAGAAGTCTAGATAGAAAAAGATATTTGCAGGTAGTAATCGCTAAACGCACGTGATATTACGTCACAAACCTATTGAAAGAGTAAAGGAAGGAAAAGATGGGGGGAAAAAGGGGGGGGGAAGACTTCCAGGGAACTTGACCCACGTGATTTTGTTACGTCTGCTAGGAGCCCAGCTCGACTCACCTACGCATGGATTCTTTCTGCTTCATCAAAGAGATGATATGTTTTATATTAGCAGGGCTGCACTTTATATGTCTAGATGCCTTCTTGAAGGTAAAACTTGTGGCCATGATCTCAAAGAAAGCTTTATGTAATCACAGTTGTTTTACAGTCTCTCTCCCCCCCCCCCCCCCGAGAACTTGACCCTTTTACACTTTCTTCCCTTATCCCACTTTTATTGATATGGAAGCTCATTATAAGTTGTATAATAAAATTAGTGACATTTGTATTTTTTTAGCGGTCCCCGAAAGGGTGAAAAGACGCTATTATTTTTCTGTGGTCTGTCCGTCCGTCCGTCCATCCCGTTTATATCTAATAAACTAGAAAAGATATTGAAAATCCGACATCATAGTATTTTAGTCCATTCAAATTTTTGATGCAACGGCTCCTTTTTTCTATTCTGAAAGCGAAAATTCTAATTTTGAAAATCAATTGTGCAAGCAGGTTTTGTTTTTTTAAATAAAAATACAACATATTTACAACTATTCACTATTGATAGGGACAGATATGGGAGGCTCTTTAGTAGGGGAGACGACTGTTAACCATATTTTCAACACGTTTATGCAAATGGTTTTAGATTTTTTAATTTAAAAAAATAGTTTTTTTTTACAATTCTATTGCTAAGTTAAGTAAGTTGTCATACTAACTACTACATTTACAAAAAAAAATATTTTTTTAAAGAGAAAAAAATCTTTTTAGTATACATATAAGTGAAACATAAGTTGAAACAACAAGTAATAAGTAGTTTTTCATATTATTGCGTGAATGGCAAAACTGCCATATAGGTATAGAACACTTAACTAAAGGAGTTGTTGTTTTTTTACGAGAATGTACCACTCTTCAAGCTTTGAATAAGAGATTAATCTTTACAAAACAATTAGATCATTTAGATAATCATTATAAGATATCAGTTAGGCCATGTTCATATCTAATTTCACATTTACTTTCATCTATCCCTTGGTCTGCTGAACCGTTGGGACACCACACAAGATCTGTCAACCTACTTTCTCCATTCTTCTCTGTCATTTGCCTTTGATTGAATTTCATTCTGATAATATTTCTGAAAATATTGAAACCTTTCCTTTTTACCTGCTTGGGCGGACCACTTAGGGGGCCGATTTTGAGTTTGTGTTTCCACACAAACTGCCTTTGTAACCTTGTTTTGTAAATAATAATTATTGGGTGTGAGCGGTGGGGAAAAGGGAGAAGATGGCCAAGATTATAGATAATTATAGTGGATCTAATGTCTTATATTGAGTATAAGTGCTATATTGTGTTTCATAAAACATTTTATATTATCTTAAAACCACACATTTTGTTAGTGGAGATTTTTACGATAAACTTAACAATGTCAAGGACAATAAAATAAATTTCAATGTTTCTAACCAAATAAAATACTACAAAAAGGAAGATACTAGAAAATTTAAATCTTCAGTGCTAAGAAAATTCAAAAAGGTATTAACTTATATATAATAAAAACAACGAAACATAGTTTATCAACGCTTCCTATATTCGCTACACGAGACATTACCCGTAATACGTAAAAAAAAATGTGTTGCCATGTATGAAAATCCCCACAGGGTGTCTCAAGGAGATACTATTTGTATAGAGAAAGCTTCGATGTTCCACACGTTTGTTGCGGACCCCAGAGGCGCCCTCAAAGGGTGGAGAGTGGGGCAACCATCCCAGGCCACCACGTTTTAGGGGGACCCCGCGATAAAGATAATCTTTTGTCACCAACCTCAGCCCATAGTATACATATTCGTGGCCCTGACATGACACTCGCCCAAGGACCCGGGCACTGCTAAGGTCGCCTCAGCGCACACCATCCTCGAGTCCAACGGAACTGAACTTCGGCGGTTCGATGGAACTTATAATACAGCATTACTGGCCGGGATGGGGGAAAGCCACAACAAACATGTCACTATTCACACACTGCTTATCAAATGACCGCTATTATGGCGGACACCTACACGTCTGATCTAGTACAGAGAAGGAATTTGGAGGAGTTTCTCCGATGTGCTCGCTATTGGCTTCGCTTCCTTGGAATTTGATGCATCGTTGATAGTAAAGGTCCCTTTCAGACCTATATGGCAAATGATGTAAAGGTCATCTGTTTCTGTGACCAACGGTTAACGAGGGTGTCATGTGGCCAGCACAACGACCAAACGCATTTACTTTTCCCCAACTAATGTCAGGTACCTATTAGAGTTGGGCGGACTAAAAGGCAACAGAAGATCCCGAAATAAAAAATACCAGGATTCGAACCCTGGACCCGGTTCGGAAGCCAAGCGATTTACCACTCAGCCACTCATCGTTAATGGGGATGCAATAATTTACAATGTTTGGATCTTTCCAAGACAGAAATTTGTCCAGAAAGGCAGATGGAGGCAAGCTTACACAGGCCTAGCGTTCCAAGAGTCATAGACTCAATTGTTAAGACAATTAGAAGAAAAAGAAGAACAGCGTTATGGACCGAATATGTACCGCTGGTCGTAGTTTAGGCATCACTGCTGTATGTAGACCAAACCTAAAAAAAATCGTCCTTGAGACAATAATACATATGTTGTTTCAATTAGGATTCTCGAATAGGACAATTGGAAACTGAATCTCGGAATGGGACTTCTTGTTTACAGTAAGGAAATCTCAATGATTGCACAATGTGTTTTTACAGTTTCGCAGGTCTTGAATGCTTAAAAAAAGGGCTTGGTTTCCTATTTAGAGATGATCATATTCAGGTACTGTTTATGTATACTTGGTGTGGAGTACGGCGTGTACTTTTAACTAAAACAATAAACCTTATGTTGTAAATAAAAGGGAGGAAACTAAAGGAAGGTTTCAGGCAAGATAAAATGTTTAATTACATAATGACTAAGAAGATAAACATACACACTTAGTCTTTCAGTCTAGAGATCAACTTTGCCTCTATAGACCAGTATGGTTCTTCTTACTTCGAGTGTATATACCAAGTCTTATCGTGGCTCTCCCGTGAAAACGTCCGCTAGGGGCGACGGCTAGACTAACTGAGATAGAACCCTGCCTCCAGTAGAACTTCCACAGCACGTTCTAGCTAATATACGTTGCACGAGGAGAGGGTGAAAGAAAGGGTGCACTAACTAGTTCCATCTGCCACGCCGTTCCTTTCGGGTGTCAAACGGGTGGTGATCATCCTTTCAATGCTAGTGGCGGTACATTAAAGGAAAATTTGGAAAACACTCGTATGCATGACCTTCGGCCTCACCTGAGAAGGAGGAATGTAGAAGTTATACGAGGACGTCCCTGTTTGCGCTTTCCTCGTATTGGCCTCCATGTCATCGCAACTCTTGGCTTGCTTAGTTCATTTTGTCGGAGAACATGTCCCACGACGCTCTGTCACAACCTCACTAAGTGTTCGACTCCCAGTTTGGCATAGGTTTTCTTTGTTTGAGACCCGATCTTGTAACTGACTCCTAAAATCCGCCTTAGCCATTTTTGTTGAGCCACATTTAGCCTTTTCTCACGACTTCCATGTCTCACATGCATATGTTGCAGTTGGGATGACAATTGAGTTGAGAAGGTGTATTTTTGTCTCGAGTCCAATGGCCTGGCTTGTACAATAGGCTGCAGCCCTTGGAAAATGCTCTATGCCTTTCCTATTCGGCACGCTACATCATGGTAGGCATCCCCATCATTTGTTATGATGCTGTCAAGGTATTTGAGCTTGTCCAACTCTTCAATCTTGACTCGCCAAATCTGACTGGGGCACAGTCATTCGGTTTTGTTCACGCCATGGAATACCAAAGGCAGTCTGATTCATTGCTCTCCTCATTATGTAGTCGATGGCTAGTAGGAAAAGGAAGGGAGATAAGATGCACCCCTGTCTCACACCTGCCTCGATGCTAAAAAAAAACTCGGCTGTTCCTTTTTCTGTTTTAATGCAGCAACTAGATTGACTCTATAGGTGTCGTAGGATCTGGAATAATTTTTCTGGGATGCCGTATTCTCTAACTATTTTCTATAGTGATTTTCGATGGACACTACCAAACGCTTTCTTAAAGTCTACGAAACTGATCGTCATCCGTTGTTGGTACTCGAGACTTTGTTCTATGATATTTCGTAGAACGAGGATCTGCTCTGCACATGATCTACTTCTTCGGAAGCCTGCTTGTTCTTCTCTGAGCCTCTCATCTACAGACCTTTCTCTAAAGGGTACCTGAAATTAATAAATGAAAAGTAAAGGTGGTTGGCCGTTGTGCAGGTCACGTGACACCCTCGTTAACCATGGGGAACTGGGCTACAGATACGTATGAAACATTGGACCTTTACATCATCAGCCCCATAGATCACAAGGTCTTAAAGGAGAACTTTTTTTTTCTTTTTTTTTTTGCTATTTTATTTTTATTGCATTTCAAAGGCCCCTGGTTTTAACTGTATTAAAAAACGCTTCTAATATTGCCAAGAGTGTAAACTAATTAATCGTTTAGTACATATTTAGAATAACTATTATGTATTTATTTATTTATGGTGGCCATGACATATAAACAATAATAAAAAAAAAATTATGCAGTGCAAATTTCACCTTTTATACCTTTGGGTTCAATAATGTAAATGGTAAGTTCTAAAGCTGGAAACTAATGGATATGGGATTTCATATTTTTTACAAGTTGGTTTACCATATTGGCAAATAAATTCTTGCTGGTATAAATGTTAAGTAGCAATGTGGAAACGAACTGAAGAACAACAAAAGTATTCCTCTAAAATGAAGTCTACGCACTCAGTAAAGAAGTCATTAAACAGCCTATCACAGACAAGCAAGCTATATTTAGACTTCCATAGATTTATCGTTAGTTTACTGAACTCGGCTATGCAGGTGTTCAATGCTTCTCAAACAGATCAATTACATAGATACTTCGACGGTTTCAATAACTTGGATAAAACGAGAAATAACCTTAGCGGTGATGGTGAACTTTATAAAAATTAGATTTAATCATTTCACCAAGTGCAAATGTATGTTGCACATTTTAGACAAACTCGACAATCTCAAAGACTCTTACAAATTTAGACACCTTTGCTTGTCCCAAAGTCAGTTTAATCTTTTAGGTACTTTAAACTGCTCCAAAGACTGTTGCATCTTTGATACACTTTTAGCTGATCCAAAGTCTTATACTTCTTTTAGGTCCTTTTAGCTGCTCCAGAGAAAGCGATGGGAGGGCAATATAAAAGAATGGACGGGCCTGAAATTGAAAGAGGTTCTAACTAAGGCAAAAGACAGAGAGGAATGGAGAAAGACGGTCGACAAATCTTGCATGGTGCCCCAACGGTCCAACAGACTAAGGGATAGGTAAAGGTAAAAGCTGCTCCAAAGTATGTAGCATACAATGTCTTATACTGAAAATCTAAAAAAAAAATAATTACATTTCTAAGATTATTTGAAATAAGGAATATAATACATCCGCATGTTGATGTCTGAGTTCAGTTCAAAATGCAGGGTTGGATCATTGGAGATGTTTTTTAAAATGTAAAGTAACTCATCTTCCACTGTCCCTCCCTTATAATAGAACTGAACCTCAAGTCTCAGTGGACCCCCAAAACTACTGGTAACGTTAGTCTTTCGAGTAAAGCATTATGCTGTCAAAGTAAAGATAATCTGATAATAATCTCCCTGTTTGAATAAAACTGAAAAGTAATTTATCTTCATGAATGAAAATGGAAGCTGACATGAAGCAAGAAATTTACAGGTAAGAAAATTAAATTATCGCCCATTACGTTGATTATCTTCCCCTTTTTTCTTTAAAAAAAAAATGGCGAGTACCAAACAAGAAAGAAAAAAAAAAAAGAACTTTGTGCAGACTTCAAGATCCACTTGCAGACGTCTGCTGTACACGTAAACACGTGATATTGATTAGACTTGATAGCCTGGCTATTTGGATCTCCCTCTACCGATCATCTTTAACATTTGTTGAAATCCTGGGGAGGGGGGAGGGCGGTGTCAGATCGGGCAAAACTTTGTGAGATAAATAAACGTATCGTTGGGGAGACAAGTTGTCACTGCCTTGTGTACCTCGCTTTGTAGTGAAATGTCAAATCTTTTAGCATCAATGGGATCGCGCAATCGCGAATTGTCCATAACATCCATTAGGAAGCGGCCACTGCTGTTTCTTGAAATAACTGTTATCACGGTAAACCGAAGCCTTATATCTGAAACTAAACAGAATAGATAGTGGAACCATCACGGCTGTGCTGGTAGTGGTAGTGTTTTAAAAATAACTATCAAGGCATGAGTAATAACATATATAGGTATTGGAAAATTGTATAATATCTAGGAAAGCAGGCGAATAAAAAATTCCTTTTTTTTTCATATTTTATAATCATTTACAATATATAACAAAAGTTATGAAATCAAAAAAAAAGTTTCCACCAATTATGAAACATACATTTTGAATTTAATTAATTTTTATCACTAACTCTTTCCTTTTCAGGTCAACTTGTAAAAAAAATAAGTGCTTAATAGAGTA
Organism: Biomphalaria pfeifferi; assembly: GCA_030265305.1. Classification (NCBI taxonomy): domain Eukaryota; kingdom Metazoa; phylum Mollusca; class Gastropoda; family Planorbidae; genus Biomphalaria; species Biomphalaria pfeifferi. The sequence continues at coordinate 1,345,581 of JASAOG010000135.1, forward strand.
GAATCAGGAAAGCTACAGATGTTTTATCATGTCGGACAATTTTAAATTGAACTCTTTAGAAAAATCTGTATTTTTCAAAGTTCTCGACACGCTTGATGATCTAGAGGCTAAAAGGCCCAATTGGGGATCAAAGTGCTACAGAGAGAACTCTTTAAGAACAACTGAAACTTATATAAAAGAAAGAACTAGATCTAGTGTCTGCCCAGTTAGTTCTGCCTTGGAACCAGCTAAGCAGAGCGACCTACACCTTGGCAAGTACAAGATCAGCTCTATGTTGAGCAAAGGTGATGTCCCCAAGGATGTCAGCGTTTCTGACTGGTGTCCTACAGGAGACTTGGCTCAAGTTCAACGTACCGTCTGCTCTGCTACTGGTAAGACCTGGGCTACATGCTTGCTTTTGTCATGCGGCCTTGTGAGCAGTTTGACACTCACCAAGACTTGGCAGCAGACTAACAGGAAAACGTTGGGGACCCCGGGACCCAGGTTGGAGTCTTATGTTGAACTCTTGAAAGGATGCTAACTCTGCAAGGCTTACGAATACATGTACTAACTATTTAATAGCAGACTGTGAGGAAGTTTAAATTGATGAATTAATAAATTTATATTAATTAAAAAAAAAAGGGGGGGGGGGGAACATCCATAACCAACCACTAAAACTGGTTAAATTTACTTTTACACCCAGTCATAACAGACATTACAATTTTATCATTAAATATACGTAGTCTTAGGAATAAGCAAAAATACATTGTTCACATATCAAGAAAATACAGGCCATACTTTATATTCATTCAAGAAACAAATATAGACACACATTATAAATCACGCAAATACACATCCGATATAGGGCTGAAAGAGGGCTGGTTTAGCTTAGGTAACGAGTGTAGAGGGGTAGCTATTTTTCTAGTCTCAGATAGGTTTAAAGAAGTGCATGCATTTAAGGACACCAGGGGAAGAATAGTGATCATTAGAGTAGAATCAGGAAATCAAACATTTACACTTGCAAACATCTACGCACCAGCAAAGAGCGCGGAAAAACAGGATTTTTATGAAAATTTAATCGATATACTAAATAACAATTATAGAGAGGATACGCTAATCATAGGGGGGGATTTCAACTACATAACTTCTGCATTAGATAAACAGACTACTTTGGCAGTGGGCCTTGCCTCTCATAAAACCTTTCCGAATCTTAATTTCTTAGAGGAGATAGAGAGGAATTTTCATTTAGTTGACGCTTACAGGACACTAGAACCTATGGGTCGTGACACTACCATGGTGCATAGATCATACCCCGTCTCGACACGCTTAGATAGAGTGTATGCTCCTAATCATTTCTATATATGTCGGGTGTCGCATTTGGAAGAAACATTAGAATACACTGACCACAAGGCGGTGTTAGAGTTACTTTGGACATAAAAAACAAAGAAATTAAAAGAAGGTCATCCCACTGGAAATTTAACAATTCGCTGTTGGAAATTCCCCTTTTCGTGAACTTCAGTTTCTGCTAATCTAAATTCTTACTTACAAGATATACATGATTCACATTTCGATTTAACACAGACATGGCCACTCCTAAAAAGTTCTATCAAGCAGCAAAGCCAGTTAACATCTAGATTAGCTCAGGGACGTAGGAGGCAAGAATATGAACAACTCAAATCCACATTATTACGCACGGATGATGAAACCGTTAAAACAGAAACTCTTTTAAAACTAGAAGAATTAAACAAGTATACTTATATAATGCTGAGATTAGGTGTAAAAATTACTTAAGTAATGAAGGTCCTAGTAAACTATTCCTATCGTTTGAACAGAATGTGCAATCAAGTAAAATAATAAACAACATCATAGATATTGAGGGGAATAAAGTAGATAATTATGAGGATATTAAGAATATTTTTACAAACCACTTCACTACTATATACAGTGAAGAACCAGTATATACTGATGCTCAAGATAATTTTCTAAAATTTTGCAAGCAGCTGGACAAGACAGATGAAGATCTTTTAGGGAATTCATAAAAATTCATAAACAAGCTAAACAAGTTAATTAGAAGCTTTATATTTAAAAACACTATTAGGAGCATTAGCACTCATTCAAAACAAAGAGGATGGGGGGATAAACTTACAAGATGTCAAAACAAAAATACATTCGCTAAGGCTAAAATTTGTCAAGTAGTTAGAAACCCAACAAACTTTCCCTTGACAATTTACTATTATGGTTTAAGATTAAGTAGTCTTCTTCCAACACACAATGATACTCCTCACTATTTTGGTACAGTCACTCATCCATTTTACAGGTCTATTTCCAGAATGGTAATGGTAATGAACATTTAATACACAACAAAACCAAAGACTCATACACAACACTTAAAAAGCTGTTACATGAAAGTCTAGTGAATAGGATTAAGTGGGTGAGAAAAAAAAAAATCAGGAAATCAAACATATACAATTGCAAATATCTACCCACCAGCAAAAAAACGCAGGAAAAACAGGACTTTTTTTGGATAACTTGAGCGATATACTAAGCAATAATTATACAGGGGATACGCTAATTATAGGATGGGACTTCAACTACATATCTTCCTCATTAGATAAACTGACCACTTTGGCAGTGGGCCCTCCCTCTCAACAAGACCTTTCCGAATCCTAATGTCTTAGAGAGACAGAGATTTTAAATTAGTTGATGCTTACAGGACACTAGAACCTATGGGTCATGACACAACCATGGTGCCTAGGTCATACCCCGTCGTGACACGCTTAGATAGAATATATACGCCTAATAATGTCTATATAAGTCGGGTGTCGCATTTGGAAGAAACAGAATACACAGACCACAAAGCGGTGTTAGTTACTTTGAACATAAAAAAACAAAGAAATTAAAAGTCAGCCCACTGGAAATTTAACAATTCTCTCAAGGAAATTCCCCTTTTCGTGAAGTTAGTTTCTATTAATCTAAATTCTTACTTGCAAGATATTAATGATCCACATTTCGATTTAACACAGACATGGCCACTCCTAAAACATTTTATCAAGCAGCAAAGCCAGTTAATATCTACATTAGCTCAGGAACGTAGGAAGCAAGAATATGAACAACTCAAACACACATTATTATACACAGATGATGAAATGGTTAAAACAGACACTCTTTTAAAACTAGAAGAATTAAACAAGTACGCAGTGGGCTCCGCACTTTCATAGAACCCGCGCTAATTCTAGGTGTATAAATTATTAAATTATACCATTGTATAACTTATAACAGATTTCCCGCCGCCTCCTGTCAATTTACCAAGAGCTCCTGAAAATCTCCTGAAATTGCAAAATATACGAAAAAGTCCTGGAAATATCCGGAAATTATTAAAATCTTTAGAAAACTTGTACGAATCTCATGAAATATATAGACAAACATTGTCATTTTGGGGTGTCATTCAATAAGAAAAATGCCGATCCCACGCGCGATTAAAAAAAACGGCATTATCCCGTAATTTTGGAATCTGGTTAAAGAAGCTCCTCCCGCCTCAAACTAATGAAGAATTACTTTAGTTCAACAATTCTCGTATATAGATTGAAACATTTGTTAATTCTTGCTATTGAGCGTGATCTATTTAGGAAATAGAATTTTATGATATACTGTATGACTTCGCTACACGCAAGGTTCGTAAAGTTCGTGGGATAACTCTATCCGCAGAAATAAAAGAGTGATCTTTCCTTTACTTCTTCTTCTCGTCCAAACTCTGGAGCGAAGAAGAGAATTATATATATAGATAGATAGATATTTATAGGGGTGCTGAAATTAGGTGTAAAAATTACTTAAACTATGAAGGTCTTAGTAAATTATTCCTATCGTTTGAACAGAATGTACAATCAAGTAAAATTATAAACAACATATGAGTAACCTAATGAAACACTACAAGAAGACATGTCTTACTCCTAGGTTTTATTGTACACAAATAATAAAACAGTTCACAATAACACAGTACACACACACTAGCTGACCTAGCCATTTTGATACACAAGAACAGATCAGTTCACAACACACAACAAGAACATAATAACACAACAACATCATAGATATTGAGGGGAATAAAATAGATAATTATGAAGATATTAATAATATATTTACAAAACACTTTACTACTATATACAGTGAAGAGCCAGTACATACTGATGCTCAAGATAATTTTCTAAAATTTTGGAATCAGCTGGACAAGACAGATAAAGATCTTTTAGAGAGTGCATTTACGCCATACGAACTCAGGACTGCCCTGGACTCGACTAAGAACAATAAATCCCCCGGTCCAGATGGCTTATCCTTTGAATTCTACAAAACCTTCTTCCCTCTGCTAGGTCCTCTATTACTGCGACTTTATAGCGACCCCATTAAATTGGGGCAATTTCCGGCAAATACTAACGAAGCATACATCACACTTTTACCTAAGAAATCAGAAAATAACACATCACATAGCGACCATATGCCAATTTCAATTTCAACAGACTACAAAATTCTCATAAAAATGATTTCCCTAAGGATGAAACCACTCATTAACCAAATTATAGGACAGGACCATACTGTTGTAACCCTGACAGAAACATAGACGGCTTGACACATTTTTTACGGGATTTTATCATATACAGTAAGGATAAAAACATCAATGTGTCTTTTTTAGCTGTAGATGAAGAAAAAGCCTTTGACCGAGTTAGCCATAGCTTCTTGTTCAAGGTGCTTGAGAAATGTTAAGTAAATTCCCTGTTAATCAGATATATATTAAAGCTTGTCTATACAAATGCAACAAGTAGATTGATAATTAATCATTCTCTCAATAGGAGTATCCCCATACAAAGTTCTGTCAGACAGGGCTGTCCCTTATCCCCCTTCTTGTATATCCTTTGCTTGGAACCCGTCTTGAAATCTGTAAGATCTGACCCCTCTATTATTGGGATAAATATACCGGGTCGCCCCTTCTCAACTGTCAAAGTTAAAGCCTACACGGATGATGCAATTTTTTTTCCTTCTTCTGAGGAAGATATTGGAAATATACAATAGAAATTTGCACTTTTCGGGGAAGCTAGTGGTTCAAAATAAATATAAATAAAACCTCAGTAATGGAATTAGGGAAATGGAAATTCAAAGAGAATTACGCTTTCAAAATGGTAGATAAAATCAAGATTTGTGGTATTGTCTATACCTGTAATCCTTTGTTCTATTGTAAAGACCAGTTGGAGAATATTTTTGTCAAAGCCTCAAACTTGATTAAACTTTATCAGCACACAGGTTCTACAATATTTGGTAGAGCTGTATTGATAAATAGTTTGACCATTCCAAAGATTGTCTATTTAGCTAACATTACAGAGCCACCTCCGAAATTCATAAACAACCTGAACAATTTAATTAGATGCTTTATTTTTAAAAACACTATTAGGAGCATTAAAAGCATTCAAAACAAAGAGGATGGGGGGATAAACCTACAAGATGTTAAAAGAAAATACTTTCACTTAGGCTAACTTATAGGTCAAGTAGTTAGAAACCCAACAAACTTTTCACTTGACAATTTACTATCATGGTTTAAGATTTAGTACTCTTCTTCCAAACACTCAATGACACGCCTCACTATTTTGGTACAGTCACTCATCCATTTTACAGATCTATCTCAAGAATTTTACCTGGTAGTGAACATTTACTACACAAGAAAATCAAAGAATCATACACAACACTTAAAAACCTGCTTCAAGACAGCCTAGTGAATAGGATCAAGTGGGGGAGAGTTCTTGATGTAACAGAATTCAAGGATACATTCAGAAACCTACACAGCAAACATATCACACCAAAAGCTAGAGAAATATCTTATACACTTATCTTTGGCATGACCCTTATGGTAAAAAAAACAGACACATGTCCATGAATGTAAATTCTGTCATCTTGAAAATGCTGATAACGAGAAGCATATGTATTTGGAATGTCCATTATTCCTTAAAGCTAAAAATACTGTAAGAGACTTGGAAGCTAACTGTGGCAACTATGTGAATCTAAACTTGTCAATTGTTTTAAACAAGTTGCCAAAACGGAAAAATAAAATGGTTCGTAATTTCAATTTTAATTATTTTATCTGAATATCGGAATCTTATTTGGACTAGCAGGCTCAAAGCTTTACATATTAATAAGATGTTTGATTCTAATTACTTAGAATTGACATTTAGGAAAATTATTAATTATAGGCTAGAGAATTATTTAGTTTGATTTTTTAAATGGTTGTACAATACTTAAGCAGTATTCCAAAAATGGTTTTAATGATATTTGATATTATGATATTTGTTTTAAGGTAGATGAAAAGAATGTGTGTTTATATATGTATGAAGAGTATGTGTGTATAGTTATGCATGTATTAATGTGCAAGTATATTTGCGTATTTACTTTTATTCCCAGTTAGTTATTTATTAGTTTTATTTTGCAAAAAATTTCAGTATGATCCAAGATTGGGTGTGGGAGAAATCACGTGTACAAACTTTTGACCAGACAGACAGAAAAGACAGAGTGAGTTGATATAAGCGTTGTAAAAAGGGGGGGGGGGGGAATTATATCACACGGCCAGCCATTTACCCACATATCCTCCCTGTTGTCACATGTGACAAGAGGGACAATAAGGATAGCTACTTTTATTTTCAATAAGAGTTAGTCCCCTTTAGTACTTGATTGAAGTCCCTGTTAACTGTTTACAATTGCCACGCTCTCTTGAGTCTTTGAGCTGACCAGTGTAGTTTGAACTAAAACTCAATAATGTTTAAGTAATACTTGTGTTGTTGTTTTATTACTGTGTTACTCAAGAGGAGTGTGCCACTGTTATGGGAAGAGTGTTTCGATAATGAGCTAAGTAGACTTTATTTATTTGTAAGTAATACGTTGGCTTATGTAAATATTATATGTCTACTTTGTTTCTTATCCTCTCCTGTACATTTATTTGTAAAAGACATCTTTTGTTTTGATACGAGACAGTTGTGTATCTCGCGAATGATGTCATTTCATTGTTAATGCCTATATGATATTATTGTAAAGCTTCATTTTGGTTTTTGACATAAGACATTATTGTGACTCTGTGATGATGGTTCTTTAATTATTTAGACCTGAACCTGTCTTACTACTTTAATTTGTTTCATTATTTCATTTCCTTTTGTGAACCTTTATTTGCATGAATACTTTCCATGATCTTTTTCTTTTGTTTCTAATTAAACTCTATTTTTTTTTTGTTGCAACTGAAATCTCAGACTTATTACTTGTCCGTCTGGTAGTTTTGTACATCTAGAGGCTATAGTTATTAGCCTAGATAATATAATTGGGACCACAAAGTACAGCAGAAGTCACTGGTCTTATGGCCTATCCTAATACAAGGTCACATGACCACATGTCATCCCTGTCGTCCTGTTGTGCTAGCTACCAAAAGCGTTGTACTTATCGCATGGGCTTCAAAAGTATCATTGTCTATGTGTCTATGGTAATACGATTGTTGCATTAACCCTCACACCTTACAGTCCCTGAGTAAAGATTCAGCACTTGGACTAAGGACTTGATTTGAACTTTGTAAGGCCCTAGGCTTTTTTAAGATTGGGGATCCTTTGTAATCAACATGGCCACCTGATCGTTGTACATGCGCTCTGGAATGTCGTTCGGTGGTCTCGACTGTCCCGGGTTCGAACTCTGCCAGCTGCCATCTCCCGTCGTCCTGCGGGAGGTTTGGGCTAGGATGTAATTATCTTCAAATCTTAAGGACCATCCGAAACATGTCGAACATTTCACAAACAAATGATTTACAATATCCATAGGGTTATTTGTATTGGTGTATGTGGGGGAATGGGTTAACCTATATCTTATGCTGCTTATAGATAAAACCAGAAGTGGTTGTGTGTTTCAGCAAGAATAAAAATTCTTACATTATTTTCTTGTCAGGTTTGTTTAGCAAAAGATGGTTTAACTTATTAACAAAAAAAAAAAAGTGTTTTTTTTTTCCAAACACTCCCACATTGATACACACTCTCACACACAACTGCCCCCATTTAGCCAGCACAATGGCTGAGCTGCCAGTACACGCCTGTATATGTATGTATGAGTTTCATGCGCGTGCGTGTGTGTGTGTGAGCAAGGTTATGGCACGCGCGAGGTAAGTGTTTCAAGTTCTTACCAGTGAACGCTCAGCACGAAAGGGAAAAAAAATGGCTGACAAAGTAAAGGGGGCGGGTAGGGGGAGGCGGGTACTCCTGATTAAAGAGTATATCACTTCCCCTTAACCCAGTATACTCACGCAAAGAATTCCCTTATCTTCCATATAGAGTGTACCTAGCACCCACCTCTGCTACCCCTGTCTGCCATTGGTGGGACACTGGGATTTCAGCCAATCCAGTGAGCTCTTACATAACTTGCCAAGAGGTCGCCAGAAGACTGAGGTATAAAAGCAAAGTGTTGAAGTGAAAACCTAGAACAGCCCAGCATCGTAAGTAGTTAGTTTCTTTCCCCTTCCTAAATATTTTTTTTTTTTTGGTTTTGGTGTGCAGTGTTATAATGAAATTTAGATATATAGTTTTTTTTTTCACCTTAAACGTAGCCAACCTCACAACCTTTCACCTTTATATGTAGCCCAATACATCCATATTTAAAAAAAAATAAAATTTTTGTTTCTCATATAATTTATTTATTTTGAATTAGACTTTTCAGTTGTTTTTTTTTTCGTTGATTAACTACATTAGTCGTGGGAAAAGTGAGTAGCCTTTCAGGACAAGAAAACATTTTATCTAGTCTATTAAACATAGACTAGATTATATTTCTGAGAAAGGGGAACAACTCAGTCCACGTTAACTAGAAACAGACGATTGATTGTGTTAAATATGGGAAAGAAATAACTTTTTAAATTCTTAGACTGGAACTAGAAGTAGTAAGTTATCTTGTTTGGACTTACATAGAGCTCAGTATTAGACATTGTAGATATGGTGGGCAACCGCGTTCGACATCTATATCAAGAGTAGTTAAAAATGTTTCCAACCAATTTTATAATTTAATATAGCTAATAGTTGATTAACATAACACACTTACAATTTAAATTTATAATTTCACATACCATTAAGTTTTCTCTAAAAGTTTGTTATACTTAAGTATATTACACAGCAATGCACTTTATTAAAGATATTAAATCTGATATATTTTTTTTACTGTTTGACCTACCTGTTTGCCCTTGTCAGTGTCGTTTTCGCGTGTGTTCTCTCCCCTTGTTTTTTGGATTAATCGCCTCATCCACTGTGGATTATTACTTTGTTTCTACTGACTTCCTGGATTACCTAATACCAAAAAAAGATCGGCAGCCTTTATGAGAAATATTTCACTAGGATCTGATGTGTTTTTTTGTTCTGTGTGAGTGTTTATTTTTCTTGCATCTTGAAAACTTTTACCGGAAGTGACGACGAAGTTTCGGTAATGGGCTGTTGTTTTTTTTTCTTTTTGATCTTATTACTATTATAAAGATTTCACAATATTTATACACATGAAAATATTGTTTCTTTAAAAGTGTTTGGTAAAAAATTTGGAAAATAGGTATATATATATTTTTTTTCAATTATTGGATTATTCACGGATATCAGAAATATCAGGTCTTGAAAGGAAATTTTTTTTAAAAATCGGATTCTTATGGAGGAGTTCGAGAAAGAATTCTTGTTTTTCGAAACATCTTTGACCTTTTCCTAATGAATGTAATTAGTAAAACGAATTATTATTGACACACAACACACCTGTGTATATAAGTGGAGGGGTGCTTAGCCTGCAACCTCCCCTCCTCCAAAACACGTTGAATTTTTTTTTTTTTACTTTTATATCTCCCTCGGCGTGTATTTCGTGTGTGTGTGTGTTATCTACCTGCATGGCCGAGCACCGTGTGCCAAATATGGGTAGCCGGTGAGGTCATACGCATGCGCAGGCGGGGATGCACGTGCGGGGGATGGTGTGCTCGTCAGTAACGTGAGCTCAAGCACCTCCCCCTTTCACCTTATACCCGGGCCCCCCCCTCCCCCTACCTACCTATTTGATAGCGTGATAGGAGAAATGTGCTTACCTATTTTTAGGCCACGAGCAAAATAATTCTCTCCCTTGTGAACATTGTGGAGGCGCCACTTGTGTTGTTTCTTTTTTTTTTTATTCCATCTTCACTTCTGCTCGTTGCTGGATTACATGTCTCGCTGCTGGTGCGTACTTATAATTAAAGTTTGTCTTCTTTTACTTGGGACAACTTTATATATACTTAGTGAAATCAAAGATATTATTTGGTTCGATGCTGCATCGAAAGACAATAACATAGTTCGTTGTAATATACTGTTTTTATATTCAAACCATCACACACCTTCTGATATCTTTAAAATATTTAATTAAATATTTTCATTAAATTTCTTAAAGCGTTAGCCGCAGCATCATACTCTCAATACTTTTGCATTTCCGAAATCTTTTTCATTGAACGGTACACTTGTTTCAGAAAAGGTATTGAGATTTATTGTTTAGGTTTTTTGACTTGAAAATGCTGGCCATATCAGTTTTTTATTACTAGAGATAAAAACAGCGTATATTCAATTGTTTTTTAATTTATAACTCACAAAAGTCTGACTTCTTAAGCAATGAAGTTGAAAGGTCAGGAGTTGGTTTACTTGAAGACGCGCAGGAATTATTAAGATTGTTTCAAGATCCCTGAATTTAATTTGAATTTCGGGTTGAGCAACTAACTTCAGTTGGTGGAAGTTGCAGTGTTGGCTTACACATAACACCCTCTTTAACTGTTTAACCTGAAACTATATGAAACATTATTTGGTCTTAAAGAAGGTGAAGTTTATTTATTAGATCAATACTATTTCAATCATAGTTTAATACTAGATCAAAATTAGTTTAATGCAAGTCCAATATTACATCAACACTAGCTCTAGACTAGATAAATACTAGTTCAATACTACATCGATATTATTTATACTAGGTAGATATTAGTCATTAGGTAACCTAATATATGTCCATTATTGTGAAACAAATATGACTTCATGACTCATATATGATACAAGCGAGTTTTAAATGCATCCGTTGTTTACTCTTTTGTAAATAGTGTTACAGATCCTTTTCGGCTTCACTTTGAAACTATTAATAGATTACTTTAAATATGAAACACTATTAAGAAGGATAATCACGAAGTGTAAGGATAGTTAGCATGACTTTCGCTTAAAGCAAGTAATAATTATGGGAATAAAGTAAAGTTAGTTCCCCTTCCAGACCCTGCGATTTTTTAGGGCAGATGCTGTTAAGGTCATCTGTATCGTTGGCCAACGGTTAACGAGCAGGGCGTAATGCGGCCAGTTCCCTAACTAAAGTCAGGTACCCATTAGAGTTGGGTGGACTTGGTGAAATTCAAAATCCAAGTCTTCACCGAGATTTGAACCCAGATCCCTGGTTCGAAAGCCACTTAGCCACCTAGCCGATGTGATTTGGCACTAAAGTTTGCGTGGGCTTTCAACAATTAAAAAAAAATAATAACGAAACAAAAAGGGTGTGGGAGTAAAGGAATAATTTTTTAGGTGATATTCAAGAGGTTTCTTTAAGTAACTGAACATCCTCATAACCTAAAACACATGAGAAAATGTGATCTACAACTAAATAAATTCACATTGGTAAATAAGTCAAGAAGTGATAGGCAATCACGTTGGTGCAGTGCATTCATGCGTACATAAATATACACGTCAACTCCGATAAGTATCTTGATCCAAAGTAAAAAAATTTGTGTGTTTGCGTGAGTGTGTGTGTCTGTTTGCGTGAGTTTCGGTGCGTGTAAGTTTGGATGCTCTGTGCTTCCGGTCTCAAGGTGAATTCAGGGTTAAGACAGGTAGGCAGAGAGGATCTACGTACCTTCTGGTATTTTCACCTTTCCAGTATGTCTGTTAGGAAAAAAAACGGGGGAGGGGTATATTTCATCAAGAAGAAAATAGTTCGGGCAGCAGAAATGTAGCACAGTTAGGAGTGCCCTGTTTAACAGTTAGGAGCGCCCTGTTCTTTGTACATTCCACTTCTGTGTTTAGAATGACTTTGTTGTTCAACAGTACTTGTCAATACTCATTGTCATGGTCATACTCCCAAATTAAGGTATCGTACATTTGTCGATTTCAAATGGTCATGACCTTTTCAAATACTTGGAGATTCAAACCCTAACCCTCCACAAAGGCACACAGCTGCTGTATTAAAATTATTTTACTCTGTTTCATTCATTATAATTCAGTCCCTAACCATTAAAAAAAATGCTGCAAGTATCTAAGCTGCGAGCATCTAGGCCGATGGTATATAAGACTGCAGCTGAAGCCATCTAGGCAGAGGGCATATAGACTGAGGGCATCTAGAATAATCTTTAGCTAGATTTTCTTAAGAAGTCTGTGAACACCAGTTGATGTCTTCATCTCTTTTATAATGACAATAAATTATTGTTCCGAAGTTGTTTGGGTCTTAATGTAGACTCTAGGGTAATACTTCAATAACATTCAATTTAACAAGTTCTAATAATATGTATATATATATAATACATAATTGTTTTTTTTTCACCGAAAATAAATAGTGTCTATTTCCTTCTTGTAGTCATAATTTTATTATACAAACTTGGCCAAAATGTTCTGTTCCATGTGGTATTTGTTGTAGAATAGTATGCTACTTGACGAAGAACTAGATCAGTATTTCTCAAATTTTAACAGTGACACACAAAGCTAAACAATGTACATTCGCACCCCCATTAAGAGGATCTGGGGGACAAGTTGTAAGCTGTCATGATACAAAAAATACACATTTGAACTTGTGGTCACTTGACAAGTGGACAACGATAGCCATCTTGGTAGCATACTGCTGGCTACATTTCTTACTATTCTATTTTTCTTCTGCCTTTGGTCGTGACTACTATAAGATCACGTGATCTTAATCAGGACGCATTTTCGTGAAGTATTTTTTTTTGTTTTTCAAATCGAGTTAGCTGAAACATTCCGTTAAATATAAACGCTTTGAGTTACAAAGAAAAGTAAAGTAGCTTTTTCAGACTTTGTGTAGGCTATCTGTCTGTACACTCTACGGTTAACGAGGGTGTCACGAGGTCACGCGTTACGACAAGGGTCTATTTGTTGGAGATAATGACCAGTGACAGAAAAAATAACAAAAATATTCTTGTATCTTCTTATCATATCTTATCTTATCTTATATAATACAGACATTACTTCAAAAAAGAAGATGATTACGTCTTACGCGTCATGCATTCAGGCATGCATATTAACCAATGACTTAAATTCTGCCAGGTCACTGGTATTGATGACTAGATAAACTATATACACTTTTTAAAACTTTGTATCAGAAGTTAGTATATTCAATGTCTTATTAGAACCTAAGAGGACTTAGTGGTAGCCATCAGTAGAGCGCAACATTTAGATTTTTACTATAAATCTAATTTTTAGGAATATGGTTTGTGAAATATTTTCCATGTTTCGGATGTTCCTTCAGGGTTGAAGATAATTTACTCCCTAGTCCAAACCTTCTGCAGTACAACCGGGGATGGTAGCGGGCAGAGTTTGATCCCGGGAACATCGATAAGTCCGAACGACAGCCCAGCGTGCAAACGGCACGACCCGGCAGCCATCCTGGTCATGATCCTAACGCAAACTATAAAATGTTTTAGATTTTGAAACTTAAAAAAAAAAATATATATATATATATATAAACAACATCCTATAAAACAGATGTCATATATCTCTTCTCAAAAGATAACAATATCTGAAGGCTTTAAAACAGAACGTAATGTTATGACTTAGGTGATAAATGAGATGTTTAAAAAATGATAACAAAATAACATTAGTATTAAAAAAAATTCTGTGAGAATATCAAGAGATATCCTAAACATTTTTTTTTCTATTTTACAAAGCTTATTTCAACTCACTCCGTCTGTCTTTCTGTCTGTCTTTCTGTCTGTCTAGTAAATAGTGTTTCCACGCGTAATTTCTTCCACTACCCATTCTCGAATCGAAATGAAACATTTGAACACTTTTTGTTCTTAAAAAAAAAAATAGTTAATGAGTGATAATTATTTCATTATATTTGATAAAGAAAAAAGGAGGAAATAAATCTTACAATAGTGGGCTACATGGCTGTAAATGTACAGCTCTTTCCCTTATATAAGCGTTGCTGTTGTTTTGTTTTTAAGTTTCTTTCTTTATATTTTTTTTTTTTTGGGGGGGGGGGGGAAATAATAAATTAAATATAATATTATATAAGGAGTCTTTCGTAAAATTGATAAACTAAGAGTCAATTGTAATTTATCCATTGTCTCTTGGCGAAATATTCTTATGCTTTGGCTGACCAAACTTTCTTAGAGTTCTTCTAAATCCAGGCTGTGAATTTGTGTAGTAATTATCACATTCTTGGGATGTAATGACATTTTCTTACTTCAAAAGCTGACCTGTGCATTGAGTACCATATCAAGCAGCTCTCCTTATAGGTTTTTGGTCCATTACGTACATTCTAAAACGTGTATCCTGTCACGGGCTCTTGTTCTTGCAATTCTTGATTTTTTAAATTTATTTTTGGTAAGTGTGTGTGTGGGGGGGGGGGGGGGGTAGGGGTTCTTGTTATTTTCCTGCCCAATTTTTATTCCCCCCCTCTGTATCCCAATAATCTTGGGAATTATACATATATTTACCTCCCCTCCCACCGTGGTCATTTACAATCAGCCATGCTAATTTGTTAAACACGTACTGTCTAAAATGTTTGCGACTGACGCTATATAACAAGTGTCAAACCAGAGTTTCCGCTCATTCTGGAAAAAAAGCCTCGTAGTTAAACCAACACTCGGTATTGAGAACCAAACATGATACAGACACTATCAGATACTTGGTTACTCCAGTGAGAATGGGATGAAAGTATTATGGTAATAGAAAAAAAGAAGTAAAACCATGTACATTTATATTTGCGTGTTATCAGCTTAAGATTGTATAAATTACAATTCATAATTGAACGTATGAAATTTTAATCAGAATTTCAAACAACAAAAACATTAAAAAACAAACAAACGGGCACACGCGAAGTGTAATTATATCAATTTGTTTGGATAAGCCGTGTAATTATATAAGCACTTCAAATAGACATAAATCTGTGCGATTTACCTAATTGTTTAGCCTTTATTTTAGCTCTCTCAAAGATCTTTGATCCTATCACTTGTCTGGACCAGTTGTCAAAGGGGGAGGAAAGAAGGGGGTATCTCTGTGAACGTTTACATGATCGTTTTTTAAATAAGTAAAAAAAATGTTCACTCAGGGTTCAATATTCCTCACGAATTCAACTTATACTATCACTCATGTTAAGGACAATATCTTTACCTTGTTCAAGATACCTAACAAAAACATTAATTACCAGGTAAAAGAAATAATTGTGCAAAATTTCAGCTTAATCCGAGATTGGGCGTGGTAGAAAAAACGTGTACAAATATTTGACCAGACATACAGAGTGAGCTGATATAATCTTTGTAAAAATGTCAAAATCTAATTTATGATATTTTCCATTTATCCATTTATTGAATTAATCATAAATTTTGACCATAAAAAACCTGTTTATTGATTTTCTTTTTATTGTTAACTTATTATATCAAAATATTAAATATATTGTTCTTTTTCATGTTTATTCCTTTTAGGCTGTTCTGAGTAGGTCTTGAACTAACGGTACACCCGAAGACCTCACAGATCCAAATCTCTGTACTTTTGAAATCAAAGTTTCGCATCGACCTTCAGAGACCTTAGAAATTGAGTTCTTTGTATCTGTTTAACATACGGTAGACACAGTGAGCTAAAGAAAATGTCTGGATTAGACGTGAGCGACCCAGACTTCCAGTACCTGGCTGTAGACAGGAAGAAGTTGATGAAAGAACAGAACCAAAACTTTGACGGCAAGAAGTCGTGCTGGGTGCCTGACGCCAAAGAAGGCTTCTTGGCTGCTGAGATCCAGAGTACAAAGGGTGAAGAGATCACTGTCAAGATTCTCAAGAACAATGAGGTAAGCGGCTGAAGCACGAGGGTTCGAATCCGAAATGTAAATATCTTGGTTTTTTTTAAGTACCTTTTATCCCTAAGTACTAGAGAAGCGGTCCTCAAAGACTGAATTTGGTTTTGCTTAATGTCTTACAGTCTTATTTTTATGAACAAAAGAAGTGGGTATCTTTGTGAATGTTTACATGATCGTTTTTAAATGCATAAAGATAATGTTTGTTAAAAAATAATGTTTATGAAATTCTCCTTAAGGGTAGACACGTTTTAACAAACGGCATGTTTGATGCATGGATATCAGATTTTTGGTGTCAACGTGGCTGATAGAAACGTTTCTTAAAAATTAAAAGTAAATAAATACAATTGTAAAGAAATAAATTCTAGTAGATCAACAAGATGATGTAAAGTTTGAAGAACACGAAAACCAAACATGAACTTTGCCATAAACATTTTGCTGAATATCGCAGTCTATGATGAACACAAGGATACACTCCGATAGTACTCACGAGTATAATCCCATACTGTGGTTGCATGCACTTGAAAACCAGGCAAATAAGGTCAATATTATAATAATATTTATATCATAACGCGGGGACATCTACATATAAGCCTTAAGTAAAAAGAAAATTTTTTGTATTTTTTTTAAAGGGATCTAGTAACAATGCTATTGTAATCAATACGTTTTAATAGGATAAATGCAACAAGATGGCGCAAGCTCAAGATGGGGGAGGGGATACACGTAATGTGCATGTCTTTTGGACAGAGTGATAGCACAAGATTGGGTCCAATGCGTTGTTAGGGGAATTCAAATATGTATTAATATTTGTATATCTAAATATCTGGTATGTATGTGTGTGAATCAGAGAGAGAGAGAGAGAGAGAGACATTCGAAGAGATTGGCAAAGTATCTTTAATGTGTGTATGTTTGTGTGTTCAGACCAAGACTTTCAAGAAGGATGACATCCAACAGATGAACCCACCCAAGTTCGAGAAGATCGAAGACATGGCCAACATGACCTACTTGAACGAGGCCTCTGTCTTGCACAACTTGAAATCACGTTACACCTCGGGTTTGATCTACGTAAGTTCTCTGACCCTACTCTTACCCCCTGTCCTACGTAAGTTCTCTGACCTACTCTTACCCCCTGCCCTACGTAAGTTCTCTGACCTACTCTTACCCCCTGCCCTACGTAAGTTCTCTAACCTACTCTTACCCCCTGCCCTACGTAAGTTCTCTGACCTACTCTTACCCCCTGCCCTACGTAAGTTCTCTGACCTACTCTTACCCCCTGCCCTACGTAAGTTCTCTGACCTACTCTTACCCCTGTCCTACGTAAGTTCTCTGACCTACTCTTACCCCTGTCCTACGTAAGCTCTCTGACCTCCTCTTATATCTGTCCTAGTCTACGTAACTTCTCTGACCTACTCTTATATCTATCCTAGTCTACGTAACTTCTCTGACCTACTCTTATTGCTGTTTCTGACTAAGTCAAGTTTCTTTTATTTAAAAGTAACATTTACTGTATTTGCGCTCTTCCTTATCGTCAGCTTTACTGTGTGGAAAAAGTACGTTACACTTATATATCTCAGTCTAGATCCTCTGTCCGTCTTTCTGTTTGTCTGAAGAACTTTTGGCATAAGAAGCTTTCTATAGAGTTTTTTTAAAAGCATGTATGTCTATCCAAACCACTGAAAACAAAGCAGGAATGTCTATTATTCAATACGACCCCATGAAATATTACTTTTTTAGCACAATGGGATTATGGTAGAAATGTAACGACCATGAGGTACTGTCTTCGATTCTAAAAACTAAGGACGAGTCCAATATTTCATATGACCACGCAGACCCAGCTGCGACCTACATAGTTTGACGCAACCTAATTGAAACAAAGCCATTGTCGGTGGGGGGGGGGGTCTACTTATACTTTTAAAATATTGTTCGCCTAAAAATGTAACGAAATGTACCCTGTCGCACCCAAATACTTTGTTAGTTAGTTACTTAGTATTCGTAAGACATCATCCAACATTGTGTAGCTTCCTTGTAAAGTCTATGTGGATTTTTTAGTCTTACTTTGCCTTTGTTCATCTTGATTATGGCTTTCTAATTTTTATGCAAATTTGTCATACTTTATTTATTATTGTAATATTTACACTAAAAAAAGCATGCTATTATTTCCTCACTATTCCGGAGTACACATAATTTCTCCCACTCTCCATCTTCCTTGCTGTCTCTGTCTCAATCAATCATGTTCTCACTCTCTCTCTCTCTCTCCTCTGCCTTTATTCTCTAGCTCTAATAGGCAATATCTAAGCATAAAGTAACCTAATCTCTGTTCTCCAGACATACTCCGGACTGTTTTGCGTGGCCATCAACCCCTACCGTCGTCTGCCCATTTACACCCAGAAGATCATCAACGTCTACAGAGGCAAAAGGAGGGCTGAGATGCCCCCTCATCTCTTCTCCATCTCTGACAACGCCTACCAGAACATGTTGCAAGGTAATCACCACGTTGTCGACCTTATGCGATTCAAAGTTAAACAAAACATAATCAGTAGATCTATTACTTTCATTTTCATTAAAGACAAAAAGTAAAGCTTCGGATTAACTCCCTTATTTCGTAAAAATAATATAAAATATATTTTTTATAAATTCTGCAGTATATATAAATAGTTGTTTCTTAAATATTGAAAATAACAATATAAAACATGTGAACACATAAGCAATGAAACAAAATGAAACATATTAATAATTCAACATTCCGAAAATTAAAACAAGAGAGACTTATTATATATATATATTACCATGTTAAACAAAATATCATAATGGGAGATTTTGCTATAAAGCTGGTTTTTTTTTTTTTTTGGATTACCTCTCTTGTGATATCTAGCTTGGAGAATGTCAAACAGACATCTCATTTTTTTTCTTAAAGGCTAACCCATGACCTATGACGTCCTAAGAGAAAGTTTTGTTTGGGATGAGACCAGATTTACTTGTTTTTGAATTTCTAATATGATTTTTTTAGCCTGGAAAAAAACTTGAAATATTATTCCACAAGTTCAAAGTATTGGAAGTTTTGGAAATCGGAGAAAAATGTAATCCATAAATATTTGTTCTTTTTTCTTTGGTATAATCATTGTCTCAATAGCACATACCTCAGCTAAAGTTGAATGGAAAAAAACAACAACTAACAATTTCATTGTGTTAAAAAAAAACGCTTTCCAAATTAATGTAGTCAGGATACATACATTTTTTTAATCCGCATCATGCTGTGACTAGAGGCGAACTCAGTGTCATTTACTTTGATATATAGTAACTTTTATATATTTTTTCTGGCATCTCAAGTTTTCCCTTTCTGTATTTTTCAGACCGTGAGAACCAGTCTATGTTGATTACGTGAGTGTTACGTTTTTGTGTTTATGATACTCTTTAGTCTAAGTTTTAAGATCCATCTTTCGCTTGTCATTCATCGAAAGATTATTTATACAAACTGAAGTTACTTTTTCTGTCCTATCGCTGAATTTATTTTACAAAAGATACAGAACCTTGACTATGGGTAAGGTACTTGTTTCTTTACTGTCACAAATATCGGTATCTTGTTAGAAGTTAATAAAATTACCAACAGATTTGATCTATGCATTGATCAAGATGATGAAGTCTAGTTGATCTAATATTTACAATTGGTAATATCATACACACAAAGTAATGTATTAATGGTCTGTCACAATATGCTGCACATTAAAATGGCTGGTTCTCTGTGCCACTTTTTGTCAAGCAAGTCACTATGGAATATTTTTGTTCCCATGTATATATATATATATGGCTCCGTCTGTCTCGTAAGACAATGGATGCGGCCAGATGAGTCACTGGCTTTGGTTTCGTCTTGAGATGGGGAAGAATCTGAAGTGGCTGATCAAGCCAATTCTGGAGCGGTAGAGTTTGTCACAGTTCCTGCATGTATCTGCATCTGTTCTAGGTCTAGCTGACGGGGCATCCTTCTTCTTTTTCTCTCTCGTGACTGATGCAGCTTCGTTTCTTTTCACTCGGCAAAGTTCCTACCAGCACGTACAGTCTGTCTCCAAGCTGCCCCGGTCTTGGGCTATCTCCTCCCACATTCTTGGGTCGATGCCCGTGGTTCTCATAACATAAATACACACATAAATATATTTAGCGAAAAATACCCCCAAGCCCAACTATTGTTACCATGGTTACCTTCTAATACACCCAGAGGCGAGAGCGGAGCGGGTAAAACAGAAAGCACTAAAAAGGTAATCCAGTATTTCGCCCATGTGGCGGCAGATCTGAGCAGGGAGCGGGATAAGACGATACACAAGGAGTGCCCCCTAGTAAGTCTCTTGCACCCGAAAAGAGTCAAACGTGTACTCTCTGAATCTTTATCTCTTATATATATATTATATTTCACTCTCCCATACAGTCTTGACCCGTTACGCCAACTCCGCAATTTTATTTTTCTAACGCTGTAATATAAAAATTTTCACCGGAACTAAATACACGTCACATATGACTAAAGGCTCGTGACCACAGACCTATATACATTATATATGTAGACAGGACATGGAGATCTTTTAACACTGCAAAAAAATGTCGTGAAAATCTTTTTTAAAAAAGATAAAAGAAGGCGTTGTTTTGTAAAGTAACGTACAGCTTCTATTTTCAACCCTAACCTATGTAACATATAATTTAATGTTTAGATCTACATCTAGTAATCAAACACCGAAAATAAGAGCACTTTCATCTCATAATTATTATTTTGCAATTTTCATATGCCTTAAAATAAAATTAATCTTTTTAAATGTACATAAGATGACTAACATCAATAGACGTCAATTATTTCGATTTAGGATTTAAATAATCACTATCTTAATGAAAACTAACAGGAAATGGCTTTATTTCATGAATTTGCGTGAATATATGGTTCTATGATTAATACATAACAATCTCTCTCTATATAGGTCTGTGAGTTGATCAAACGCGGATAAGAATTTGTTTCCGTTTTCCAGTCTAGATATAATATATATAGGTCTGTGCTCGTGGCATTTCCTTTTCTCATAGAAAGGGCTTAAAATGTGAGCGTCTGTTGGGTAAAGAGCTGTATTCGAGGTCCAGGCTGTATTACAATCTTTGATTGGTTCTATGTACGCTAATTGCCCGTGCAATCGACTGTTATCTATCTTCAATATTTATCTTATAGCTTCTTTATAATTATCTCTGCTGTATCAACGCACAGCGGCATAATGCATATGTAATGGCATCGTATTATGAGCTGTTATGAACATGTATATTGGTATGGTATATTATGTTGTGTGTAGATACATGTTATATGGTTTGTTATCGTTGACGTTGCAGGAAACATTATTAGTTTTAGAAATATTGTTATGTCCATATGTCACATTGATCTGGGTTCGGAAATATGTTAAATCTTTAGGGACTGCTAGATTCGTAATTCTCAACTAAACGTTATTCATTGCATTGTAAAATAAGCGAACACAAATTTATGACATACTACCACGATTAGTGATCTATATGGTGTATGCCCTATACATATAAAACTAGAAATTTGAAGTCTTTAAAAAAATATTGTATTTAAAGAGGTGGAAGTGTGCTGTCTATCTTAATAAATTTGGGATGTTATGTTAAGAATTAGATTGGCATTGAATAATTTTATTTGATTGTTTCTTTTTATTTTGGCCAATCATTTGTGTCGTTGTGTTGTATCTTGTGCTGCGTATCTTCTGTATCATGTGCTACGTATCTTTTGTATCTGCGAGTCTCACGGGCTGTTGCTCAAAGGCTGAATTTGTTTATAAATAAATGAGTCACCTCTCTGTGATGTGTGTGTTGGCTTGTGCTAGCTGGCACATCCGATTGTAAGGCTGCCAAAGATGTTGGTTTCTTTTTATTATCCAATTAACTCCTATAGCATATAATAAAAACAACTATTTCGGTTATTATTTCCATACAAAATGTAATTTCTAGCATTTTTATGATTAATAATCTTTTTAGTATCAAAATTGTTTTTTTACGTAAAATTATCACGTGTGAACCTAACAAAGTTAACATACTGTACTATTATATTATATTGAAATGTGCAAAGAATGCACAAATGATAGCTCAAGGCAGACCAGAACTTCATATTACGAGAACTATCCATTTAAAAAGAAACAAACTGAAAATTTGGCAACACTGACTCACAATCTATTGCCTCCATGTATCTGTTCTGTCCAGTCATTTTACTAATATTATCTTCTATAACTCAAAACCTTTTACTTCGCTTATAAAAGGCCAGGTCTCATATATTCTTGGTTTCTAATTTACTGATGTATATTATATGACCAAGCTGTGTTTTGTATGACATGAGAATGCTGGACTCGGTGATAGAAATATCAAAGGTACAGGTCAAAAACATCCAACAAAATAAACCAAACCACGCCTTCATGCTTTTAGTCTAAATCCCTTATGTCCACTTATGTCCACTGCAGTGGCGAGTCTGGTGCCGGAAAGACTGAGAACACCAAAAAGGTAATCATGTACTTCGCCAACGTAGCCGCTGGTCAGCAAAAGAAAGACGAGGCTAGTGATGAAGCCAAGAAGGTAGACAATCTTCTGACTCGCAGAGTGACCCTCCTCCCATGTAGTTACCTCCCTTGCAGAATCCTAATTCCCCTCCTGCATGAAAAAAACACCATTTTTAAGGGAGACATTTTTTAAAATTTTTTGGTTAGAAAACCTAGAAATATTTACTTTAACAATTTTTAGAGAGTAATCAAAGAGATTTTCTTAGGCCAAACTTTCTTGTGGCTAAAGTAGACTGTCTATTGCATGAGTAGCTTTCCTTGTGTGAACTATTATCTCGAGTTTTGGATTTAAAAAGAAAAGAAATTTTAAGTACCCCTATAGCTCTAGACAACCCTACTAAACACCTCTAGTAGAGACACTAATATGCAGAATTTAGAAGTAGGCCCCTAACGAGGGGTTGAAATCTTAATTTGTAAAGGAAATTTTAAGTGCAACATAGCTACAACCCTACCAAACGCCTCTAGTAGAGACTCTAATAAGTAAGGTCAAGCAATAGGCCCCTATCCAGGGGTTGAAATCTTTAGTTATACCAGGCCAAAAGCATGATCTCTAACGTAGAACTAGGACACGACACTAAATACAATTCTAATATGTCTTCACACTAACCGCACCCTAGCTTGCCTTTGCCTGCTAGTTACCTTAAATTTATGCTACTTGTTACATAAATTGGATCTGTGATACATATATATGATTTTATGTATTTTAGTACTGTATTATAATGAATGTTTAGTATTATATATTTTAAAATTATTAAGTTTTTAATTATAATTATTTTTAGAAACACTGTTGATTCAATTGCTATTTAGCATACTTTCTTAAGTATAATAATAATTATTTTAATTTTGTAATGTAATGTATTAAATTATTTATTTTTATTATATATTTTTATATTTTATTATATTCTTATATAAATAACACAATGAAACAGAAAACAACATAAAACATACTTTCTATATAACTCCATCTATACACACATTGTCTTACACAATCTTTCTTGCCTTCGTAGTAATTGAAATGTCACTAGGACTAGATCATCTTATGGCAAAACTTTCAGCTTAAAGTCGAAACCATTTTAATAATAAGGAAATTTATTAATCTGTGTTTTCTTTTTTTTATTGTTTGCCCAATCACAACTTTGATGCCTTTAAATCCCGAACAACTTTCAAACTGACAACTAAACCTTTTTTTAATCAATGCTTTTGTCCCGTTTACGCCCTTTCGTTTTTTTTCGGGACACTTATTCCATGCCCCCGGCCCCACCTTCTCTATACCTGGGAAATTAGGTAAAAAAAGAAGGCACCCTCGAAGACCAGATTGTCCAGGCCAACCCCGTTCTGGAGGCTTATGGCAATGCCAAGACAACCCGTAATAACAACTCTTCCAGATTCGTAAGTAGCCCTCGAGGTGTTAGGGAGATATGGAGCGCCCTGAATGAAACACCCCTTGTTCGCAACCCTACTCCAACTAGCGGCTCCAAGTTTAGTCAGACCTGTTAGAAGAATCATCTCCACCCCCTTCCTATTCGTCACATACGTGGGTCCTTCATCCTCCAGCATAAAGACCTAAAGACATGTCAATCATCTTTGTTTATCATAGCAACTTGTACAGACAGAACATGGGCTTCGTTAATCTATTCCTAGACTACATTGTAAGACCGCATGACGACATGAATATACTCGAACCGACCTACTGTCTACATAAGTAATAAAATAATAATAAAAAAAAACAACTTCCAGCTTACGAACCACAAGACCATCATTAGAGTAACTATTTGACGTGCTACCAAAAATGTTAGAGCAATTCTCATTCGTTGTGTTCAAAACAAACTTCTGTCCTGTTCTAAAAAAAAAAAGTCATATGTCACAAAAATGTTTTAATATTTATTTCAATGTTTTGTCTCTTTTTCATCTCCTCTCCCCCCCTCCCCTTCCTTCCAAAACAAACGCCACCCTCAACTTGCTCTGTTACGTGCATGGCACACTCACGTTCACCAAAAAAAAAAAAAAAACAACCATCACTAGGCGGCCGCAGCTGGAGGCGCCCCAGTGAAAAAGCAGGGCACCCTCGAGGATGCCATCGTGCAGGCCAACCCTGTACTGGAGGCCTATGGTAACGCTAAGACAACCCGTAACAACAACTCCTCCAGATTCGTGAGTAAACTGTCTCAACAGTTCAAAAGAAGAGATTCGAACCTTAATTCCCACTTCATTAACAGTGTTATAACGATTTCCCCACAGCCACCACCGATTTTCCATCAAACATGGCCATGAACCAAATCCTCTTGGATTTATCCTCAACTAATTATGTAACAAAATACGAATCATGCCCTAAAAGATATACACCCAAAAAACCAGTAACAATGTTTAACGTTTTCAAGTTTCTCCACCACAAATTTTGCTTCAAATCCCAATCATTCCTTAATCAAACTAAAACCCAAAACCTCGACTAGTTTATATTCAGTCTTCTGTTTGTACCAAGTGAAATGAGTTATACGACTGCTTATTGTTTAGGATTTAAAACTGGTCAATCAATTTTTAACATTAATGTTCTTACAGTAATTTGTTGTTGTTTTTTTTTAATTCAGAAAAAATCTAATAGTGATTGCAACATGATACATCATGCTTGAAATATTATAGAATAATCAGTTTTCGGCCTGACATGCGCAGTTGTATATTGTTTTCTTTTCACGCAAAGTGAAGAAAATGTATTTTAATAGACAAAATTCACAGAAAAAGACATGAAGTTAGGTTTCGAGGCAATCAGCGTCCGAGACTTTATATTCTAGACGTGATGTTAAGTTTCCTGAGGGACCAGATAGAATCTGTTTGACATGTTGATAGCCTCTGTTTGACAGGTTGATAGCCTCTGTTTGACATGTTGATAGCCTCTGTTTGACATGTTGATAGCCTCTGACATGTTTCTTGTATTGAACACCACTGATTACAAAAAATACAGATGTTTTGACTAACATGTTATATGACCTTTTAAACCTGACAGTTACACACCTGCGATTTACCTTAGTTTCGCAAAACCAATCATCAACCTTGTGTATCTACCTGGTCCGTAACACGCTACCTACCTCCCCCTACCTCAGTAAGCTGTCCATTCCTCGTTTTCCTTCTGAAATTGTTTGTGTACCATTTGCAAGTGGAGTGTTCAATGTATACCCCTGAGCAAGGCGATAACCCAATGATCCCCGAGCCAACCTTATGACCTTTTAATTTTCTATCCCCTATCCTGATGAGTCTAAACCTGTATTACGATAAACAAACCTCGAACTCTCGATTAACACTCGCTCTTACCCTACAACATTTTAAAACCTATCTATGACATTTTTTTTTATCCCTCATACCCTCATATCTTTCATCCAACAGACATTATTTGTTGAGAACCATTGCATTGAACACCTAATAAACCTTTTTGCTCTTTTTTTTCACAACCTCCTCGAACCTTACTTTACCTTCCCGCTCCCCCCCCCCCCCCCACTATCCTTTCTAATCCCTCCTGCTAAACATGTATGGGGTAACAGGGCCCCGGTTCCCTTGAGGATCAGATTGTACAAGCTAACCCAGTCATGGAGGCCTATGGTAACGCGAAGACAACAAGAAACAACAACTCCTCCCGATTCGTGAGTACTCAGAGACAGATGGAGAGTTAACTCTCTTGGTGGACGTGGTCTTAATCCGTTTTCATAGAGTAGATTCCTTTAGACCAAAGTCCTACCTACCTACCAAGCCACCTACCTACCAACTTACCTACCTACCAACTTACCTATCTACCTACCTACCTACCAATCTACGTTCCTGCCTACCCATATTTCACATACCTACCACCACGTGTGATTCCAAACCTCGTTTTAACCTTCCACACATCTTTGTTTTTTTTTTCCTCATTTACCTTTTTTAAATCACGAAAATATGAATATAGAGGCCAACATTAACCGAAATAGCAAGGGCAATATACAAACTCCATATAAAGTAAAAATATAGTAGTTTACATGCATAATATCTATTCGGTCTAGTTTCTGTATAGTTGCAAAAAACTAATGCGATATAAACATCCTTGATCTATATCCAGATAAATAAAACTAAAAAAAAATTAATAAGCCAACTTTTTCGTAATGTATTACATAAAAGAAAATAATTTCCATGAATTTTGAATATTAGAATTATCTAATATGTGATGAAGATTTGAAGTCGAAGCTTCTGAAGTACATTAACCTATTTGTAAAGTGTAAAGTTAAGTTGTTTTTTTACAACATAATCGACATACATACATAAGGGAATACCTGTACCTTGAGAGTTACAATTGCGAGAGGATTGTAGATCTAAATAGAAACCAAATCTTTATTGAAAAATTATTTTTTATTATTTCATTTCTCCAACATCTTTTGTTTTATTTTGACACCTGCACTCTATTAGAAATAAGAATCCAATTACCAACAAAAACCTTCCACATTACAACCCTTTGTTGCCACATCCTTCTCGTGACCTAACCATGTAGACATGAACAATAATCCCGCTGAGTCTCACCATTCATTCTGATTGTTGCAATGAATTATCTTATTTTTTTTGTCTTTTTTTTCCCCTCCCCACAACTTTTAAACCCTCTTTGCGCAAACCTGGAACCTATTTTACCTTGCCTTGTGGAAACCTATAAAACCTTAACCTCTGGAACCTTTTAAACCTTACCACTGGGAACGTGAAAATACCCGTACCCTAATACGACGTACCAGGTAGGAAGTCTTGAGGACCAAATTATCCAGGCCAACCCTGTCATGGAGGCATACGGCAATGCTAAAACCACCAGAAATAACAACTCCTCTAGATTTGTGAGTACCGGCCAGCCAAAAAGAGTCAAATGACCAGTGGTCTAGCTTGTGGTCACCAGGTCATAGGGTCCAGGAAGTTCTCAGTTGTTATTCCTCATGTAGTTTTTCCCTTAGAACCCTAATCCTAGTCCTAATATCTTCTGTTTGGATTGTGCGTGAACCTTGTTGTAATGCTTCCCCCCCCCCCCACACACACCAAATTTTATCTTCACCTTCTGTGTGACCATTGAATCCTCCAAATATCATTAGCAAACATTTCCCATCGCTTCTTCGTTTTGTCCTACACAATTGTCTCTTTATTGCAGAATACTTATTCAATTTTTTAAATTCTTTTAATTCATTCCCTGTTGAATACTTTAACCAATCCAATGATTGATTTGTATCCTTCAAGTCGGCTTCTGATTTAAAAAGAAATTGAGCAAAATTTAAAGTAAAATACTTAACGATTTTCATGATATTGTCTTTTTAGTTTTCCCATTTGAACTTTTATCGATAATACCTACTTTCATTTTGTTTTGTTCCCTCCTTCTAGCAATCCAACTTTTCACTCTACACCACACTGACCTATAGATCATAGCAATCCACAAAACTACTAACATAGAAAACCTTTTCCACCTAACATATTGATATATGAAATCTAATAAAAAAAAAAACATGATTAATTATAACTTTTTTAATAAAACTTCTTATGAGGGAAAAAAAAAAAAGATTTCAATACGACAAGTTACTTAATCATGTTTTTTTTCTAAAATGTTTGAAACCAATTGAAACTCTTGTTAATTCCATTTTTTTTTCCTTCTTGCCACCTGTCCCTCCTCCCCCTCTCCCATATCCCCTATTTTTTTTCTCATTTTTTAAAATCATGCCCTTTTACCTGTGAACCTTGACATGATGCCTATCACCAACGCCTTCCTGTGTGTGTGTGTGTTTATTTGTGTGTGCACCAATGGACCCTTCCAAAAAATCTACCTCGACCTTCTCTTATTGGGGGTTGACACATCTTAGAAAGGTAATCTGGAAGACCAAATCATCCAAGCCAATCCGGTGTTGGAAGCGTTTGGCAACGCCAAGACCATTCGTAACAATAACTCGTCTCGATTTGTAAGTACTAATGTCATTGTGACCTGTTACCCCCCTTAACCTTGGGGGCGATGCTGTCAACTGCTGACCTATTTTTGTTTGTCAACCTGTTGACCTCCTGTTTTTCAATTGTTAAAATCCCTACTAATGTTTGATTAATATTTTAGTGAAAAATAAATTACATAAGCTAAATTTTTATTGTCATAAAAAACAAAATTTTATGTTATTTATATTACCTTTTATTATTAGATAATTTATACGGCTTTTATAAATTATATTAGCTCTATTTAATGATTATAAATAGTCAATTTTTTTATTTTCAATGTCTATTATTTAATTAAAATCATTTAACCATAAATTATAATGTTGATTAGCTTCCTAGTATCATAACTCTTTAATCTAACCTTTTGTTTAAGCCCATTTTCTCATCTTTCCATGTTATACGCCTTGAGATATCAACATAGTTTAAGCTCGAATAGTAAATGAGATCTTAACACCAAATGAATAGGTCTAGAATATATTTAGGCTAGTGATTGTTTCTTAATGCTTGTACAACAGATATGTTACCATGTCACGCCTATTTCAGGGTAAGTTTATCCGTATTCACTTCGGTACCCAAGGCAAAATCGCTGGTGCTGACATTGAAACATGTAAGTATGCTGTCGTGATGAGATACTTCTAGATCAGAATGCGCCATCTTGTAGAATCACACATAGAGCTGATGTAAGAATCTAGCATTTATTAGATTCTTTTATTTAGTATCTATGTTACAATATATCACAATCGTAATCATGTCACTATAACAAGTTTGTCACTTAGAAAAGAAATGAATAAAGATGCGCATTGTCTTCTACACAATTATTCAAATTACTGCTACCTCAATATAAACTAATTTTTCATGTGTCTTTATTATTTACATATATCACGCACAGGTACCAAAATGTCTTTTCTTGGTTACAATTTCAGATCTGCTCGAGAAATCTCGTGTGACCTTCCAGCAGCCAGCCGAGAGAAACTACCACATCTTCTACCAGCTTCTCTCACCAGCCATCCCAACACTGCACGGTAGGTTGGATTCCGGGCCTATTGGTTATAACTGGCTTGTTTATTAAAAAGAGTACTACTGGAAAAAAACGATTCGACATATGGACCGATTACGTCTTTGTTCTATGGGCGTGGAGCTTAACCATCAAAATAAATGGTGTACAAAGGGTTCTCTTTATTTGTATTTTAATAATATCGAATGGGTGTCTATAATGGATTATTCTGTAAAGTATACTTTCAATTTTCATGCACTTTAGTAGAGATGTATTTAGAAAAAATATTTTGGAATGAATGCATTGTAGTAAAAACAGTTTTCCTATAAAATTATTAACTATGCTTTAGCATGACTTTAAACAAATTCCTATATCTTCTTGTGCTCTACTCGACATTGTGATCTCTCTTAGAAAGACATTGAAGCTAATCATTAGCACCCTTTCTTTGTAAAAATGCCAATTTTTTTTAGAGAAACATAAAACCATTTTGATTGATTATCGGAATGTGGATGTGAAATCTTAAAACGTCCATTTTAAAGACACTGAACTAGAATGCAGTCATTCCAAGACAGTTCTTCTAAAAAGGACTTATTAATGCTGTTAAAATTTGTAAAAATCCCCTCCCCCCACTCAGGCCACCCCTGTTCTCCACCCCCTTATGCCCACGTATGCATTACGACAAAAACGAAAGTATTACCGATTCGGTTTATAAATATAGACATTTAAAAGTGTTCTAAATCTACTAATTATGGCCCTTAGTTTCGCTCTAACTCTTCTTTTTTTCCCCAGAGAAACTGCTTGTCAGCCCTGATCCCGCCCTTTACGCCTTCATCAACCAAGGATCCCTAATTGTCGATGGTATTGATGATTTGGAGGAGATGAAAATCACAGATGTAAGTAAGCAGCCCCCTCCCCGGTTCTACTTACGTCTGGTGTTTTATAAGCCAGCTACGTTTTGTTAATACCAAAGAGATAGATGCCTTTCAGTGTAGTGTGCACACAGTAGATACATTTGTCCTCTCGCTTTAGCCTAACCTTTAGCCTATTTTAATATATTCATAATCACTTTTTTTTCACCTTCACCTTTAGTCTTTTGAAACTTTGGGGCATCACACAAGATCTGTTAACCTTTTTCCTCCATTCCTTTCTGTCTTTCGCCTTGGATAGAATTTGTTTTCAATTCAGGCCTGCTCATTCCTTTATATTGTCTTTCCATCGCTTTCTCTGTCTGCTTCTTGTTATTTTACCTGGTTCTGTTCCCTGAAAGACGGTCTATTTAAGCCATGTGATATGATTTTAAGCCATAGAGTTTAAGCGTGCGTTATTTGACACTATTTAGCAGGTCACTTTTTGTACGCCATAATGTTCTCACAATCACACCCCCCCCCCCCTCTTATCCTCGTATCTTATCAGTAACAGACCTAAGCTTAACCCCTTTTTATAAGCTCCTTTTGAAATAAAAAAATCCTTCTGTAACTGGCCTATATATTTATTGCAGGACGCTTTTGATGTTCTGGGCTTCACTCAAGAGGAGAAACAATCTCTGTACAAATGTACTGCCGCCATCATTCACTTCGGGGAAATGAAGTTCAAGCAGAGGCCCAGAGAAGAGCAGGCCGAAGCTGACGGCACTGCCGGTAAAGAATTCATTTCTAGTCTAATGACCCCCAACTCTTATCTTTTTTTTTTTTAGAGGACCCATTTGTGTGTGTGTTTGTGTGTAGTTATTGTTTTTAGTCAGACGTTAATGGAGTGACATCTGTATGTATTTCTTTTTTTCGATATCCAGAGGCTGAGAAAGTCGCTTTCCTTCTTGGTATCAACGCTGGAGATTTGTTGAAGGGTCTCCTGAAGCCAAAGATTAAGGTCGGAGCTGAGTACGTTACACAAGGACGTAACTTGAATCAAGTGAGTTTGTCAACGGAACCTCTGTATGAACAATGTTCTTTGTTATAATCTACACATAACAATTATTTTATTCATCAGTATCTCAACCTTTTAATAAATCTTCTAGAATGAACCAATGTGAGATTAGACCACTGCAATATGTCCTATATTGCAAATATTGTAAATAAACGTATAGAAATACTTTTAATAAACTTACTTATAATGTATTTATTTTAAATTAGTCTACTTTAAACAAAAAACAACTCTTTTTTAATTGCTTATTTTTAAATGAACAATATATTTGAAAATGAATTACTTTTAATTAACAAGTGGTTTCTGTTCTTCAACAGGTTACCTATTCCGTGGCTGCATTGGCCAAATCTCTGTACGACCGTATGTTCTTGTGGCTGGTCAAGCGTGTCAACAAGACACTGGACACCAAAAACAAACGCCAGTTCTTCATTGGTGTACTGGACATTGCCGGCTTTGAGATCTTTGACGTGAGCTGCGTTATATCTTTCTATGTCCAAGTCCCTCATCTAATCCTTGTTTGATGTGTTTATTTTAGCAAACAGCTGACAACGTATTTTCTTCTGTGTAGTTCAACAGCTTCGAGCAGCTCTGCATCAACTACACCAACGAGCGTCTCCAGCAGTTCTTCAACCATCACATGTTCATTCTGGAGCAGGAAGAATACAAGAAGGAATGCATCGACTGGGAGTTCATTGACTTCGGTATGGACTTGCAGGCCGCCATCGATCTGATTGAGAAGGTAATTAACTGGTGTTTCGTTTCCTGTTATTTAAAATCGAGAGCGAGAGAAAGAGAGAGAGAGTGAGAGAAAGCAAGAGGGAGAGAGAGATCACAATACACATACACATATTAGTCTTCATGTTTCCTGAAGAGACGAGATGACCAAACGACTGCTCAGCGAGCATGCCGCACGACCAGGCAGCCATCCAACATTACTATTCATTTACTAAGGTTATATATAAAATACTAATGTATGTTAGTACATTTTTTTCCCAGGATTGTTTGGTTTTGTATTGCCCTTAAAAATACTTTAACATTTTTTTCTTTAATTCAACTTAGCCCATGGGCATATTGTCCATCCTGGAAGAAGAGTGCATGTTCCCCAAGGCTGATGACAAATCCTTCTTTGAGAAGCTGAACAACAACCACTTGGGCAAGTCCAAGAACTACGGCAAGGCCAGCAAACCCAAGAAGGCTGGTGTCGCCGAGGCTCACTTTGAGCTGCATCACTACGCCGGAAGTGTAAGTTACCATCCCCTTCCGAGCAGAAAACACGATTCATTTGTAGAAAAAAAATATTTTATTAATCAGTAATGCCTTGTTCTATAGCGTAGGACTTGTTCAATAATGAAACCAATATGGTTTATCTCGTAGGGCGTTTCTTTGTGTGATTAATTTCCGTTATCCATTCAAAGACCACTCATTTTAATGTATAAATATACATCTTTTTAGGTGTAGACATGTTCTTATCGATATCGTGAATGTCCTCATATCCTTGATTCGTCAAACAATTATGGTTTATTATTATTATTATTGAGTCTAAGCAGCTCTAATTTGTACCTAAAGTAAATTTGAAAAAAAAAAAAATGAGGAAAGTCCTTTTAGCTGGTCATTGTAATGACCACTCTAATCTCTTGTAAAGAGTTGGACATAGAGATAAGCTTTCTCTATTATTTCCCCTCGACGTCTGAAAGAGTTATTGTACTTTTTAATTGGCTTTTTATTTTTTGTTCGTTAGAAGTTGTGTGTGTTGGTTGCTATTACCAACAGACTTCTTTATGCATGAGTTTGTGTCTTCTACTTCTTAGGTGCCCTACAACATCTGTGGCTGGCTAGAGAAGAACAAGGATCCCTTGAACGAGACTGTGGTTGAGCTGCTTGGTCAGTCCAAGGAGCCACTTGTGTCAATGCTGTTCGCCCCACCAGAAGGTGCCGGTAAGTAAGAAAAAAATTTAGTTTTTTTTTTTTTGTTTTTTTTTTTTAGCTTTTTCTATACATATCGTTGATTTGTAATCGAAAAAAAAAATATTTTGTCAAAATTTTGTTTTAACTTTCAAAATGAGAAGAAAAATATTTAAATGATTTTTAAAATTTGGATTTCTAGCACTTGTTATAAAATTATCATCTAAAAATTGAGATTTTATTGCTAGTTATCTTTTATATTAGAGTCACAATTTAACGTCGGAGCTTAACATAATTTAAAAAATAAAATTAAATGCATTTTTTTTAGGAAGATGTAAATAGATCAAGCACAACGGTGCCACACAAAGATCATTTTTAAAATTAGCTCTTAAACCTTCTCTAAAATATACAATATAAAGCTCTAATTTTCATAGACACTAGTATTTTATTGATTTGATAGTAAATGAAACCATTCTTGCGTAAGTTTTAACTTAAAATATCAATTTCAAAATACTTTCTATTTTCCAGATTCAGATAATAATATTTATTACTTTGATTAATATTCTTATGTTTTATATTGAAGTTTGTGTTGTTGTTTTTTCTCACGATAATTGTTAGTAATTACCTTTTAGCTAATTATTATTATTTTCTTAATAATTATTATTTTCTTTTAATGCTGTCATGCATGACTCTTTTTTTTTTTTTTGTTTGTTTTTTTGTTAAACATGAAACTCACTGTTTTTATCTTTTTTCTTCCTCTTTTATTGAATCCAATGTTTCGGTGATTACACAAACCGAATTGTTACCGAAACATAACAATAATTAACTTTAACACAAAAAAAAAAAAAACACAACAAAAAAAACCCCCAACTAAATCAGGAGAAGATGGTTCCACCACAACAAAAGTAACACAGAGAAAGAAAGGTGGCAGCTTCATGACTGTGTCGTATTTGCATAAGGTTAGACTCCTTGGGCATGAAAAGTCATACTTCTAACACCAACAAAGTCTCTTAACTTTTTGTTCTAAATATAGCGATATGGAAAGTCAAGGGACTTAACTATCTTGATTTGCCAGATATTAAAGAAACATATATGTGGCTTTTACAAAAAAAATTGTCAAAATTGAGTTGTTATTAATTTTGAATACATTTGTCTAATTTATCGAAAATTTATTCTGGGATTCTGAAAACATTTATATCTGGCATGATTAATTACAAATGTATTTTATTTCAGCCGCGACTTGAAGCAGCACAGAGCTTCAGCGTACTGCATCTGTTCATCTTTCTGTTTTCTTCTATAAGACCCTTCTATCGTGTCATCTCACTTTCTCTCTCACCAGAAGTTATATTTTGTTGAGTGTGTCGGTATCACGCCCGCTTGGGCTGAGCCTTCTTGGGTTGTGCCCTCTTTTTAAAAATAAGTGTTGCCAAATTTAAACCAATTTGTTTTCCCCCTGACATGGTCGAATCGCAGAGGGAGGTGACGGAAAAGGCGCCCAGAAGAAGAAGAAGTCCACCGCTTTCCAGACTATCTCTTCTGTGCACAAGGTATAAAACCAACCACCCTACTGCTCAACCCTTCACGAAAAAGCATGACGCCTACCTGAGATGTGAACCGGATGACAACCCCCTCACCAACCAACAAACCCAACTTTTGTGTGAACCTTAGCAAACCTTTTTAAATAAAACCCTCCGAGAACCCTCCCCCCAAAAAATTGTTTTTGCAGTGATTTCATTTGTGTGGTTCTAACCCGACAACCTCCCCCCACCCAACTATTCCTTGCTTGCTTACCATTTTAGGAGATTTAGAACCACAATCCTTTTACCTTTAACCTTTCCTTAATCTCATCGAACATGTACACAAAAGTAGATTACAACCCAACCCATTTGTTTAATTAGCCATTCATGTGTAATTAGGAGCATGTTTTTTTTCCCCCTACACTTTTTTTGTCAATTTCTTCTGTGGTGAAATTATCTCCTTTCTGTCTCTCATTATTCTAAAAAAAAAATAAAAAAAAAAAAAACAACTCGTAAAAATTCATGTTCGTATTATAGTTGAAAATACTTTGATTACTTTCAAATATTTTTTTTACTACATTACAATAAGATAACAGGTTAAAAAAACTTTAAATAACAATAAATAACTTTTTATTATATCAAATATACACACCATTATCTGCAATAACAAATTCATACTTTGTAAATGTTAAATGTAAATTTGAGTTTTATCCTTATCTCCCGACCTTAATCTTTCTACAACCTTCTATTATTCTGTCCAACCAAGACCTAATCAACCTTAGGAGTTAGTATCATAACTTTTCCAATTAGATAACTTTTATGACTTCCATTGTTTGTTTTTTTATAAGAAACTAATGAATTTCTTTTTAGTTGCACAAGAGTTCAAACAACACTGTTTGATACACTTTTTTTTGTGTTTTTCTTTTCGGTTTTAAGTTTAGGAACCAAGTCGGCGCTTGCAATAATGAGCGATAACAATGAAACGCAATACATTTAAATATAAGCACGAGTAATTTGTTTTGATAGGAGTACTTGTGTTCATCGCCCACATTGTTAGCGCCGGCACTGTTCTCAAATCTTACCATTTACATCTTATACATGAGTATAACCTATTTCTTCTACTGCTCAGATATAGTAATAATATCGTTTAATATATGTTAACATTTTTATTAATTCTAGACTGTCTATAAAGAATCTTAATTACTTTAGCCTAGTGACAAATATATATGTATACAGAGAGATAGATTCCTTTTATGTTTAATTTAAATCTATTGCGTAAAGTACTATGAAAAGCGACAGTTTTTAAACATAAATTATAATTTCTAATATTATTACAGTTTTTGAATTTGATGTTTTAAAAATGTTAACAGTTTGTTTCGTTCCCTTTCTGACCACGACATAGGAATCCCTGAACAAACTGATGAAGAATTTGTACAGCACTCATCCTCACTTCGTGCGTTGTATCATCCCCAACGAGTTCAAGCAGCCTGGTGAGTAGATGGTTGGAGCAACCAAAAGAGTATCCACATCGCTTCATTCAAGGAGAACTAGAATTACGTCGTGATACAGTTCTTCTAATGTAGAGGATATCTTGTCAGGTCGGGTGGTGGGATAGGCTATGTAAGGAACATCTGTACATTTGTACAGAAGCATCTCACTAGACCCGGTCTTCTTAATATTGATAAGTTGCTAATAAGTAAGGGAGTAATGTAAAATTTGGGGGGGGGGGAGATCTCCGGGGGGCATCACTGATAATCTTGTCTTTACCGTGTGTCGAGGGCGGTGTCACGAGTGGGTTGGGTAGGTGTAGTTTTCGTTCTCTCTGCTTTGTAGTTGTTTTTTTCCTCTTGCTCTTGGGGGGTGGGCTGCGTCGTGTGTTTTTTCTTTTAATTTGTTCACTACGTTATAGGGTCTGGTGATGTTTAGTGGTCATTCTTTTGGTCATGAGGCAGTTCACCTCTGGAAGTTAGCTGAAACTGTGTTTGGTCCGTACACGATTCTTTGTTTCAACTAAGGAACATATTTAGTTTTATTTTCTTGGTCGTATTTCTGTAAGACTTTGGGACCCCCTGGTTAGTTGTCGGAGTTGTTATAATGGCAGCCAAAGTGTTGGAGTAAGGCGGATACTGAATAGCCTTACATTTGTAGTATGATTGGATTGTTAAACCGCAAGGTGTGAATTGGTTGTTACAATCTTTGATTATTTATCATGAGTTGATAACATCACCAGTATTTTATGTAAACCATCACTATTGTCCTCTACATTAGTATTATTATCTTACATTGACAGTCATTTATCACGTTGTTTTAGGGTAATGTCAGAGCCTGGGTAAACGAGCGAAGGCTTAAAAACACACCTGACAGACGGCTCATATGAAAACCCAAGCTTGCTTAGTGTCTTGAACAAATATCATGGGTCCATTAACGCTAAGTAAAATATTACAAATAGAAATATGTATTCAAAGGGATTCGAACTCAAGTTTCCTGGTGCCGGAAGCATAGTTATTCAGCACTACTCAACCACTGCGTGAAATGTCAAGAGTTAATGGTTAAAATATCAAATTTACTTCTTGACTCAGACCGTGACCATTTAGCACTTTTTAATCCCTTTTTTTAATAAACGAATACAAACTTCAATTTGTTACATACGTTTAGTCATCACGCAACGATCATGCACTTTTTATTGTAAGACATCGAAATATGACATCTTACTATATGTTTCTAATATGTTTGTCTTATGTGCGCAGGTGAGATCGACTCCCACCTGGTTATGCACCAGCTCCAATGTAACGGTGTACTGGAAGGCATCCGTATCTGCCGTAAAGGTTTCCCCAACAGAATCATCTACTCTGAGTTCAAACAACGGTAAGTTTATATTTATATATACATCTAAGGGGCGAGAATCCTGTTCGCAAACCAGTTTTACTACATGATCGTTTTACAATAAGTACCAATATTTTACATTCTGAAGTGGGGTACATGTATAGAAAGATAGACATAATCTGTAGGGCTGATGATGTAATGGTCATCTGCTTCTGTGGCCCACGGTTAACAAGGGTGCTTGTATCCAGCACAATGACCAAATGCCTGTACATTTCCCCCGCTCGCTTCTGGCCGAGTCCCTCACAATGTCCCTACGTCGTGCCCATCTGCTTGGGCACAAACATAAACCGAGTAGTGTAAAAAAAAAATGTACCACATTCACATTAAACAGGAATCCGTATAACTAGATCCAATCCAAATATTTTTAGTTTAACAAATGCAACCAGTAAAGTAAAGTGAAGTGCTAAGAAAAGTTAAACGAATAGTAATGAAGGCACAAACTAGGCAAAGATTAAGCGAAACAATGTATATTCGACCTTCCGGTTTACAGTTACTCCATCCTGGCCCCCAACGCCATTCCACAAGGCTTCGTCGATGGCAAGAAAGTCACTGAGAACATTCTCTTGGCACTCCAGATGGACCCCGCTGAATACCGTCTTGGTACAACAAAGGTAAATATGATACTCTATTCGGAATATCAAATACAACCTTGAATATAAAAATTGTAGTTTAGTTTTCTCTGTTATTCATTGTAATCCTAAAAGATGCTTAATTAATTCCATACTCGACAGAAGAAAGAATAGTCCCGATTGCTTACTTGTTACTGATAATGTCCTGTAGTATTATATCAAGCTGTATATGCTAGAGACGATCAAAGCGTTGTTTTAATTTGGTGACTCGAGATGTCTGTTTATTATGAGACTCGATCTAAACTGTGCACTGTCCTTTATTAAGGTCTTCTTCAAGGCTGGTGTCCTGGGTACCCTTGAGGACATGCGTGACGAGCGTCTGTCCAAGATCATCTCCATGTTCCAGGCCAACATCCGTGGCTACCTGATGCGCAAATCTTACAAGAAACTCCAAGACCAGAGGTAAAATCATTAGAGAAAGTGTCTATCTGCTTTTAGCTATTAGACGTTTTCTACATAGGTTGAAACGTAAAGTTGTGAAACAAATAGATTATCATTATCTTAATTCAGGCAAGTCATAAAATAGGATCAATCTAGCAAACAAAGCTTTAACTTGCTGTTCTGCGTTCTTCAGAGTCGGCTTGAGTGTGATCCAGAGAAACATCCGTAAATGGCTGGGACTTAAGAACTGGCTCTGGTGGAGACTCTACGTCAAGGTCAAGCCTCTCCTGAACGTCGCCCGCGCTGAGGACGACATGAAGAAGAAAGAGGAAGAGCTGGAGAAGACCAAGGTCGAGCTGGAAAAGACTGAGAAACTCCGCAAGGAACTTGAGGAACAGAACGTCAGTCTGCTCCAGGTACGTGCCAAGCTCTTGGGAACGTGGGCATTGGTTGTAAAAGCATACACATATACCGGACACAAATCCTCTTTCCAAATACAGTTCGATAAGACCCAAACCCCAAATGTATTCGACTTTTTAAAATAGAAGATTGAGCTCGAAGCTATGTTTGAGTCCAGACCAATCGTTATGGAAGGCCTAAAAACTTGCAACGTCACAGCCTCTGGGCAGTTTAGACTAATAGGTTGTGACGTTGCAATAAGTCTTTAGACCTTCTAAAACGGTTGAACTCTTTTGATGAGACATCTTTTGTGTGCATAGAAAGAGAAAAATTTGCAATCTTTCATAAATTGGAACGGCTTAAGTCCTCGCATCTCAAATGTCTGTTTGCAACGATTCACACAGGGAACGTTTCTCCTCAATGCGAAATCATTAATGGTATACATTGTATTAGATACAACAACATTATTCGAGGACTAATTCGTAAAAGTGCTCCTTTTTCCATAGTGCAAATAGAGCATGGAAGGGGGTTGCTAGAACCAGCTTGTAAAACCAATGACTTAGTAAGGCTTAAGTCACTAATTAACACGTACGACTAGATGAACGCATGGTTAAGAGCAATTATATCATCTATTTTGAAGGAACCACTGTAATCTTTAGGATGTTTTAAAAGGGCTTCGTCTAACTTTATATTTAGGCCCCTGATTGTAAAAAAAACCAACCCATTCCAGTTGTAAAGAGTAATAACGCTCACGAATAGTACGTGAGTATCTTCTCTTTTGAAAAAAAACGACTGTAGATTATTTTGTAAGATATAGAAGATGGTAAATAGAGATTTAGTCTTAACTATATATTTAGTCTTAAGATTGAATAAAGTGGATTCCAATTGTGAACAATATTTTGACACTCATCTCTTTGTGTTTCCCAACAGGCCAAGAACGATCTGTACATCCAACTCCAAGCTGAGCAGGACAACTTGATTGACGCCGAGGAGAAGATTGAGAAACTCATCTCCCAGAAGGTCGAGTACGAGCAGCAGATCAAGGAGATGGAGGAGAGGCTCTTGGATGAGGAGGACGCAGCCGCCGAGCTGGAAGAAAAGAAAAAGAAGATGGAAGCTGAGAACAAAGCTCTTAAGGAGGACATTGAAGACCTGGAGAACTCTTTGGCTAAGGTAAGAAACCAACTCATCCTTAATGTGAAATAGTATGTACCAAAAGAACATCAAATAAAATAGTTGCTAACACAATTTTAAGGCTGCTTTTTACTTCTGAACAAAATTAATTAGACACCTGTAGCCTTGTGCTGGTTATGACAGCTGTATTAAAGCACTCTGCATGGTCTCAAAATCGAGTCTATGTGAAATGGTGAATGCTTGAATTTAAAAAAATAAAATCCTACACCGTTTCTAAATTCTCCAAAATTTTAACGAGAAAGTTAGAGCTGTCTGATATTGTGCTGGCAACACAATACCCTAGTCAATTGTCGGTTATTTCAATAGAAAAGCGTAGTGTTACCATCCTTAAAAAAGAGTCTTTAGAGTAAAATTAACTAAAGAAAAGTTCAAAATATGTGAATATGGATATTTCTAAAAAAAAATTAAAATTACTCGAACTGATGGGAAGAATTTATTCCATCTTATAAAACAAATTTCTTGATGAGAAAAGTATTAGCTAGACCAGAGGTGGCCTTAGCACTGGATTCTGGGCTAATGCTATATCCGGGCAACGAATATTTGTACGAAGTGCTGAAGGTGACAAAAGAATTCTCTTTATTGCGATCGCCCCACTCGCCATTCCTCAGGCCGCCTTTGAGCTAGATAAAATTCAATTAAACATCGTTTCTGGGTGCCCATGTTAAAGATGCCTGTGAACATTCCACGCTTTTTCAAATTTGACAAGTCAAACTGTGACGCTGTCTTTTTTTTTTAACAGGCCGAACAAGAGAAACAGACCAAAGACAACCAGATCAAGACACTCCAGGACGAGATGGCCGCTCAGGACGAACAGATCAGCAAGTTGAACAAAGAGAAGAAGAACATGGAGGAAGTGCAGAAAAAGACACTGGCCGACCTCCAGGCTGAGGAGGACAAGGTCAACCACTTGAACAAACTCAAGGCCAAACTGGAACAGACCCTGGACGAGGTACGTGCAGCCTAGCTAGAAATAAGTCTTCATGAAACGATACATTAGTTAAAATGTATTGATAGATAAGGAAAAAAAAAAATTTTGATCTCTTTGGAATTTTAGTTGGAAGACAACCTGGAACGTGAGAAGAAAGTCCGCGCTGATGTGGAGAAAGCCAAGAAGAAGCTGGAACAGGATCTGAAGAGCACCCAGGAAACTGTCGAAGATCTGGAGAAGGCCAAGAGAGAATTGGAAGAAAATGTCAGGAGGTACGAAAAAACCTAGAACTTTTGACCATTAGAAATATCTAGAAAGAATTTATAATTAACAGATGAATGTTACTTAATTTTAGGATTCGCGGTGGCTGAGCAGTTAAGTGCTTGGCTTCTGAGCAGGGGGTCACGGGTTCAAATACGGGTGAAGACTGGGATTTTTAATTTCAAGATATTTGACGTCTCTGAGTCCACCCAGCTCTAATGGGTACCTGACATTAGTTGGGGAAAGTAAAGGTGGTTGGTCGTTGTGCTGGCCACATGGCAACCTCGTTAACAGAAACAGATGACCTTTACATCATCTGCCATATAGACCACAAGGTCTGAAAGGGAACTATTACTTAATTTTAACTTCAAATTATCTTCATTTTAAGACATATTATTATTTTTTAAAAGACTTACTGGTGCGTAAGAAAAAATTTAACAGTTCTAAGAAACATACCGATTACGTAAAGAGAATCAGCTAACCACGTAACTTATTCAGATTATCTGAATTAACACTGCAAAAGTTGAATAATGAATACCCCAAGAAAATCAGCTAACTATCCAATTTGTTCAGATAATTTGAATTAACACTGCATAGTTGTGTACTGTTTTATTTTAATTCTTCGCCCTTTTCAATTTCCAGGAAGGACATGGAAATCAATGGTCTCAACTCAAAACTCGAAGACGAACAGAATCTCGTTGCTCAACTCCAGAGAAAGATCAAAGAACTCCAGGTAACTTATGAAAGTCACTGATTCATCTCAATAAGTCCCTGATTCATATCATTATCTCACTAATTAATTTCAATTCGTCACAGATTCATCTTAATAATTCACTAATCTATTCTTGTAAGTCACTGATTCATTTCAATAAGTCACCGATTCATTGCAATCAGTCATTGCAATCGGATATAACCATTTGTCAGTGTAAAGTAGTCAGATCATACTAGGTTTTAAATAAGCACATTGTTATTTCATACTTACATAGATACGCCATTGTTTTTACAACAAGCGCTGCCTCTACCGCAAAGTTACTTCAGAATCGTTCCATCTTTAAAGCGTTTTAAAATTTAACTTTAAAAAACCTTGTGGA
The DNA here is from genome assembly GCA_030265305.1 of Biomphalaria pfeifferi. Classification (NCBI taxonomy): domain Eukaryota; kingdom Metazoa; phylum Mollusca; class Gastropoda; family Planorbidae; genus Biomphalaria; species Biomphalaria pfeifferi. The sequence continues at coordinate 1,388,275 of JASAOG010000135.1, forward strand.
GTTCGAATTACTTATCTCTGTCCGGCTGTTTATATAAAATGCCAAATCCTATCGGACATATATGCATGGTACTGTATGTACATTGTTTGCGAGTACTCGTTCTTTTTCTTCCCTTCAATCACAAAACCGACTCTTACCAAGAACCGTAACCCTTTTACTTTTCACTAAGGTAAGTAAAACTGTCTGTTTTTTTCCTAATAAAATATGTGTACATGTCAAACAAACCTGTGTTTGAGTTTTCTCCCTTTTTATTTTATTTTCCTTCCAAATTTCCAATTTTAGTTTTGTTTATTGCATATTATATTAAAATTACCTTGTTAATTATGCATGCAGAAATGTTTTAATCAGTTCGTTAAGAATCATTTCCATGAGAGTTATATTATCTCCCTATGCTTTGTAAACCTACCGACCTCTAGATACAACCCATTTCTTATAGTTACTGTAGTATTTCTTAAACTTTGTCTTTGCTCGTTTATAGAATGCTACATTCCTCCTAGCTATTGTATACATCACTTTATGTAAATTATTTTTGTCTTTCGATCATGCGCATTACGTTAACCTTGTGAGTCGTCCTTCACCCTTAACCCTTCTGACGTGTGCTTCATACATATTGTTGATATTCCTCTAAATGTCTATCACCATTTTTTAGTATTCCTTTCTTTCTAAATACACAGCCCCCATCAATAGTTCAATACAAACGGACAATTAATACTGTTAAAATAGAGACGAATTGTCTAATAAAGCTTTTCAATTGCCTGGTTAGTATATGTTTGGATAAAGAGAAAATGCTTTATGGCAAATAAGGATGTAGTGGGTATTCCCGTAGTGTGAAATAGTCCATATCCATATAAAATTCGTAGATTTGAATAGGGTTATAGTATGCACAGGGTTTGTAAAGTATAATGCTAAAATAATTAGAAAATACTTGACCGCCAAACAATTTGATAATAATAATAGTTACAGAGGGTCTAGATCTATATAGATCAAGTTTTAAAGTACAACAATGGAGCAGTCGACATATTAGACATCTTGTTGGCACTGAATATAGTCTGTACTTTTGACAACTTCTATCCGTGAAGAAATATACTGCGCCAGTTCTGTTTGCTTTTTTCCGTTTGAATATATTAAATGAACAAAAACAGAAAACATTTGTAGTTTTTTTTTCCAGTTGTTTTGGTACACGTCTAAATATGTCATACACTTAACTCTTAAATACTAACTTTAACTGATCAACGAGAGATTAAGAATAATTAGTATTAATATATCACGTACTTAATTCTAAACTTTCAACTACATAATTAAACATCTAAAATATAGATCTTAAAAATATAGGTCTAATTCAATTTAAAAAAAAGAATCATTTCCTTTATTCATCTATCTATCCAAAATTATCATGTAAAAATAGTTCATTCTTATCTTATCTTACAAATTACAGACGTCACAATAAAATTACTTACTAAGCGTTTTTATGTGTCAATCTAGTCAAGTATATTATTCAGTGACTTGAACTCTGCCAAGTCTTTTTTTTTTCCTGGCTGATTCAGGCAACCCATTCCATGCTCTATAGGCATTAGGGAAGAAGGAGCACTTTAACATTTTTTTTTCATTGCATATGGTAACATTAAATACCATTCATTGAAAGGGTTGTTTGAATCAAATAGGGAAACCAGAATGTTTGTTCTAATTTTAAGCACCGGTCTGACGTGGGCTACTAATTATCACCTGCGACGAAACAGGTCTTCGTTTGTCAACAATACTCGAGCAGCTAAGGTGTTCCGCAGGCATATCATAACTTTCCCACCTGTTAGTAGCACCTGAAACTATTAACGCATAGTCGGAACAAGGCGTTACTGAAATTTACCTCACCCGTTGCTTATTTGGAACGCACTAGCATTGTTTATCTTTTTGACTAACATATTAGGGGAGAGAAAACAATTAAACAAGCGGTCCTAAAAAAAAACACGTCTAGCCTATGCGTTCATCTAAATCAACATACTTTAAAGGCTTCAATTATGTCTTTTATAGTGTATTGTATCTAAGGTGTCTTCAGTTTCTGAATTTCGTTTTGAAGATTTAAACAACAAAATATATTTAGTTTATTGGCTAGTAAATATTCACACAATGACGCAATATTTTAACATTAGTGCAATATATGAACAATGACATGATGATATTTTTTGTACTACGAAAATACAGATATAGAGTTTAGATGTATTGTGGTGGAACTGTTCTGAGACTTCCCAAATCTAATTCCTATTCCATACCAAACAGGACGTTTTGTTCTGTGTAGGTAGACTCATCATTTGCTGGTACGCGATTATCTCCCCTTGTTTATTCTTAACGTCTGCCTCTTACATTGGCCACCATCTTTTACCTTCCTGTATCTCTCACTTACCTATATACCTGCTAGGTCTGCCAAGTCTAAATAAGGACTAGGCACAGCGTAGTTTCTTAGCGCCCCGCCTACTCACCGTCCACACCCGCCCCTATCCTTTAAGTCATCGCGCGTGAACGTGCGCTGGGGAGGGGCGTGAGTTGTTTGCTGAGGTAAAGTCTGCAAAACATTGTATTTTTAAATCTGTACAGAAAACAGCAACAACTACATTCTTATTTGGAAAAAGAATATATATATATATATATATAGTTAGATTGAATTTCTTTGTTTACTAAGAATGTTGGGTTACAAAGCTATTTAGCTAATATAACCCTTGCATACTATTATTGTGAAAACATGTTGATGCCAGAATGATTTAATTATTGAGTTAATTCAGTTACGCATTACAATCTTCGCCCTAATATGTTTTAGAGCATACATATATTCATTAAACGGTTAATTTCGGGAGCCCTATTTTGACATAAAACTGCCAGCTATTTAAATAATCCTGTACCTGGAAGCAGAGCCCATGCATTCAAGCCGGTATTTTTCGACCTTTATCTGGCTATTCCAGTAGGTAAATAAAAAACAAAAGAAACAAAAATGTATGAACCGGTGCCAAAACTTTGTGTGGTTACAGACGTGATAGATCTAACAAGGTGGGAAGGGGGAATGTTGAAACTCACACACTAAAACTGTCTAGATCAGCAAAAAAAAAAAAAAACCTACTCTGGTACAAGCTAGACGTCTCTAAATATTTATTTCTTGTCATTGTACTATAGAGACTTAACAATCTTCATACAGTTAAGCGCTAGATGTACATTAACTCGCGTTCTTAGCGTACATTGGCCCAGAGATTCCTTCAACCTAGTTCTATGTAGATAGTTACATTATGTAGTGGCTCAGTGTTTGAAGACACACTCTAAAAGTGGATCAGTTATGAACATTGTTTCACAAAACAATAATATAATTATTTTGTTTGCGTCCCCAATAAAGATATAACGCTATTGTTTGAACTTTAAAATATGTTATTACTTCCAATGATGAGTATTCTAGATACTGGAAATTTTAAAGAGACAAAATTGCCGTACTAATAAAAAAGTTATAAAAAGTAATGTTTTCAATACCTGATCAGTTTAACAAGTAACCAATGGGTGTAGTTTATAATGTAATTCTTAAATATACGTCAGTAAAAGTAACATCTAGAACTTAAGAGATTAGTGAGTTTGTATTTTAGGTATGTAGCTAATTCTGACCGAAAACCTTAATCCCTTCCCTCGCCCCCCCCCCCACCCCAGCAAATTACTCACCACATACCGCGGACATACCTATACCAACAGATGAGTAAAAATAAATGGGAAGTGTTGCGCAACCTGGCAGACACAAGGATCACGCGCGCGCCTGACTCCTGATCCGAGTATACGTGTGCTCGCTAATAGACACCTGCTCCTTATGTCATGACCTGGTCTGAATTACAAGATGGTTCTTATCACAGCAGTTCCACCTCCCTCCCTCCAACCATAGCCCTGTTATACATTGTTAGTTCTTATTATTCCTGTTTAAGATCATAACATAAGCAGTAGGTCGGTCTTCTATTAAGTGTACAATAGTTCACTATTCATTTTTTTTAAACAAATGATTAGCATATTAAAAGAGACAACCAAACCGCGTCCTGTAGTAACAGTTTGTTAATGACCAGACCTTGGTTAAACTAGTATTTCATAAAACTATTTCACATGAGCTTTAATTCCGTATCTCATATCATTTATAATATACACTATAAACAACTACATTCTTCCAAACTACAGATTAACAAATGCTGACTTTTTTGTTCACAATTCTGAAACCCAATAGATGCCAACAGGGCTTCTTTTTAAGTATAACACACTGCCAAATCAGTAGTACTAGAATATTAGGCTTCTAACAAGTAGCTAGTTAGGACATTATCTTTTTTTTTGAAGAAACGTCTGTATGTTTAAAGATGAGGACCTAAGGACATAGGAACACGCGTAGGACGTGATCACCTTTTTTGAAGTAACGTCTGTATTTTATAAGTTAAGGAAACTAGGCAATGGGCTTGTACAGCAAATAAGACAAGGGAATATAGAGTCTAGCATGACCACAGACATTGTAGACAATCTCGGTAAAGGTCATGGACGGCATTGAAAAAACTGTGTCTTGGCTTACACATCTAAAATCTGAACATATTTTTCTCATTAGTTTCTGCCATGCCAGCAAAGTTTCTACAGCTATTTATCAAACACCTCCACTATTTTTTTCTTCTATATTTCGTCAGTTCTTTAAAAACTTTTCCCTACACATTCTTTTCAAGAATTAGAAGAAAAAAAAAAAGAAAGCTCAAGGCCTTTAACTCTCTTTACTCTCTCATATAAGTGTCTAGCTTGCGTCTACCTTGCACTCACCCATCCTCAGCGTGTACTCTGCCAAGTTTCTGTGTCTGCCGTGCTAGGTAAACAAAGTACCTGGGTATCCCTTCCCCTTTTCCCCTCCTCTCTTCGTCCCCACCCCAGCACGCTTTCAACCAGCCCTAGCAGGGCAAGGATGCTGTCTGGCACTTAACATTTGGCGAAGAAGGCGAGGGGCGCACGCCGTCAGCACAGGAAGAGGCTACATTGGAGCACAATAACAACGTCAAGGGGGGGGGGGGGCTCGGTTCACTTTCAGCTATAAAGTACTACTGAAGGGGACGCAACTGCTAGTATACCTAGGCCTTGTGTTGGAAGAGTGGTCGATTCTTTATCAAGTTTTTCTTCGAATGTGTCCGCTGTATTGAAACATTATATACACATATGCTGTGTATATATTCAACAAAAGTACTTTAAGAACACACCTGTTGCTTACTAGCCTTTGTATCATACAAGAGGATTCTAGTACCTTGCAGGATATTCTATTGTGTCCAGAGGTTTGCAAACCTATTTGTTCGAACCAAGCTATTACTAAAGGTAAGCGAGTGCCTTTTAATACCTAAGAAAGAACTTACCCGGATTTGACCCTTAATTTACAATCAGGACAAGACGAAATGGCATCAACAGAAGATGAGGTACCCCTTGTTGAGGTGTCCGCCCCAAGATCTGACGAAGTCATTGAAGAGGCTATCATTGTAACCAAGAAAACAGAACCCAAAAAGCCTTCGGCGTCTCCAGTGCCCAGGGATGAGGATCTGGAAGAGACGAGGCCAAGACAGTCCTCCTCAAAGCAGGCGTCGTCCTCTTCCTCATCAAAACACAAGTCGTCCTCGTCACATAAGTCTTCGACTAAGAGCTACCACTCTTCTTCACAACCTAGAGACTACAGCGACCGCCTCGGGATCGGAGGCTTTTCACGGGAATTTCGAGGAATGAGCCCCAGCGTCGTTGAGAACATCGCGACGCACCCCCTACTTTTCAACAAAGGCTACGAGCCTTTGATAAACCCCATACTGAGCGCTAAAAGCAAGAAAGTCATAAGAGATACCTCTGACCTGGGAGTATACGCACCTGGTTTAAAAGCTCTTTTGGAAGTATGTGTCTTAAAATTAAAAACAACAAAACATTACTTTGATGTAGTGTTTTTAAACGTAATTTCCTCGCTGGTGGTGGCGCTGCTTTAAGCAAATATCTGTGCTTTATTTTTTTCTTATTGTGTTAGTGAGCTTCTTACTATTGCTTGTCGTTCGTATCGCCAGGTAAGTCTTTCGCTTATTCCCCCTTTTGCGTGATCATTAACGCCCTTGTCGTTGTCTGCTACCCCTAACAAGGCTATGCACGCTTTAAATCACCAGTTCTTTGCTATAAAGAGCTACAGACCCTTTAGATAATACAATTTCATATTTCTATGTAAAATGTATTTTCTTGTATAAATATGCCTTTTAAGTCTATAACTATTGGTCCTAAAAAATGCATGCTGTTCTCAGATAGGTATAAATTAAATTCTTTGGGGCATGTATTTTATTTTGTATAAATGATGCTTAACACTTTGGAACGCATTAGGCACTATTTCGTTCGTTATATAGCTAGAAATAATCGAAGTGATTTAACTCTTTCTCTCCTTAATTATTTTCACCACGTTTCGACAGAATTCTTCATTTTGCTCATTACTATTTCACTCCCCATTTATGATTAAGCTTCAATAACTTTGTGAAATATTCTCGTATTTCCCCTTAGAAAATCTTTTCTTTGATACACAAGTTTTTGTGTTATATCGATTCAAAATGGCTGATTTACTACATCCGGCATTTGGGCTTAAATGTAGCATTGATGTTTACTCGCTAGAATGAGTAACTTGCTAGGAATGCTGACACAAGCAAAACATTTTTAGCTATGGTAGACTTAGTACCTGTCTGCACCTCCTTTTATGCATGCATATAAGTATGTCTTTGTGTCTTTATAATGAAATAAATAAAAGTAAATATATTTGCAAATCCAATACTTTTCAAAACTTCTATTTACAATTTAACTAAAGTGGCAGCATATTTTCTAAACTACGAATAGCATTTAATTTCTTATTGTGCTTACCTAAATAAAAGGTCGTTACAGATTATACCAGAGCTACTGAATTTTTACTTTTCAATCCTATCGCTTTTATACATTTTAACAATTTTAGAAAAGTTAAAAATGCAAGAAAATGCTAGAGATGTCGACAAGCTGCGAAGCGTTAGGTAGAGAAGAGATAAAAAAAGATTGCAAAAAAATGTTTCGTTCAGTATGCTACTTTTGTGGTCTTTAAATTCAAAACTGAAAACGCCAGACAGAGAGCAATGAAATCGACAATCACCTCAGAAATGTGTGGGGCAGTTCTAGGCATGGTGAGCTCACCAGGTGAAGTCAAGTCCGGCTCCTGCTCACCAAGAACGATGAGTCACCTGAGAGGTATGAAAGCAAAATGAAGAGAAAAGGGGGGATGAGGGGTGCGATGTTCGGGGGGAGGGGGGTGGATTGTAGATGCTGGGAAGAAGAAACACACACACATTATCTTGGTAAAATTTAACTTCGCTTGTGTGACGCGTGTAGCCTTTGAAAAAACTTAACATCGGAGTTTCCTGGTAAACTATTCTCTCAAACACAACAGACAGTCGTTAGACTCTGGAGCTTTTGTTAGCTGGTGATCGTCGGTATTCTTTTAAGTCTGTGGCCAAGATAGTTTTCGACTTGGACTTAAAGAAAAACACACATTTCCAGAGAGCGAAGAGACTTTATACTCTATGTCAAGTTTTGCTCGCTTCTTATAAACTTTTCGTTTCGTTTTCTGTTACCGAAAAAAACACACACACAGTTTTCCAACATATTATCAACAACTTTTCGGTAACGAAAATCACAGAAGGGAATTTCGAGATTGTATAACAATTTGCATTCGACGTCTTCACATTTTCGAAAGCGTGTTCAATTCGTATTAGTTGCATTCCATTGTAGAGGCTAACGCGAGGTGTTTACAAGTCAATGTTGTGTCTACACAAATAACATATGTGCTTATTTGATTCGCTGACCAAGAAGTGCATTCGTTCAATGAAAGCTTAGAGAAGAGCTTTTTTTTTTTGTTTCTTTAAGTTGCAATCACTGCTGCATTCCTGTTTTAAAACGCTACATTCAGTTAATATTATTACACACTAATCATCATTTTCGGGTTTAAAACTATTTTACAATCATCATTTTCATCCAATTACAAGAGGAACCCCTGATATAAATACAATGGAGAATTTAAAATTTGAAAATCGTAAATTGCAGGCTCGTATTGAAGAGTTGGAAGAGGAACTTGAAGCAGAACGTCAAGCCAGAGCCAAGGTAAGATCCTCCATAGATCCTCATCTTAGTCTGTGTCTGTAAGATAGACAATATAGAACTTATTTTACTTCTTACTCAGCTACGGTATTTCACTTTGTTTAGTGTAAAATCTCTTAACATCTTCAGCGGAGCTTCTCATTAGTCTATCTGTAAGGTCTAGACTATAGCACTTTATTTATTAAATAATCTTTAAAGTCAACACTAGAGTTTTAACATTAACATTTCGTAGCTACAATAGTTTGTCTCAAGTAAATGTCCTGTCATTAAGATCTAGACTAGTTTCGTATTTATTGTATTATCTGTAAGATTTACAATAGAGCACTTACATCTGCTATTATCTTTCAGACCTATAAAACATCACTTAGTTTTACTATTATCAGTAAGATCTACAAATAGAGGGACCCTTATTACTATATTGTATCTAAGATCTAAATTGTCGTATTTGCTGTGCTGTCTTTAAATGCACCTATATAAAACTTTATGTATAGTATTTTCACCCTCTATAATATGAATGTCAGTATGTTTGAGTGAGAATAGTAAAGCCGTGGCATAAACAATAGAATTTTCATAATATTCCGAATAAAGTCTTTCAATTTTAAATGATAATCATTCCAAATCTAATGTGCTAGATAGACACATTCTTTTGCTTGTGTTACAAACTTAAGAAAAGACATATGCGCGTTAAGAAGAAATGAAAATAAAACGACATGATCATATTTCTTTTATTTTAACCCATTAGGTTTAACTTTATAGTATGACACTCAAATGTCATCTGTGGGTTTGTGAGATGTTAAGCATTTAAGATTGTCAGTTGAGTTTTCAGTTCACACCTATATATCAAAATATATAAAAAAAAAACATAGATGTTTTGGCACTATGTGTTGCAGCTTGGACTATGTGAGACAGTATGCATTAAATTTGCTTTTATTCTCTTACCTGGCCAGGTTGAGAAGCAGCGCACTGAGTTGTCCAGGGAATTGGAAGAGCTGGGTGAGCGCCTTGACGAGGCTGGTGGTGCAACTGCTGCCCAGGTTGAGCTGAACAAGAAACGTGAACAGGAGCTCCTGAAACTCCGCCGCGACCTTGAGGAGTCCGCCCTCCAGCACGAGGCCCAGATCTCCGCTCTGCGCAAGAAGCAACAGGATGCCGCCAACGAGCTTGCTGACCAGATTGACCAGCTCCAGAAAGTCAAGACCAAGTAAGTTCTTTATTTAGACATTCATGCACATTGAAGACTGCATTTCGTAAAGTAGCTGTATCTAGAAGTGAACGATCCAAAGTCAGTTGTAGTTCTATAGAGTCTTGTCTAGCTTAGAGATTGGTGTAGCTCAGTATTGTCTAGCTTGGAGACTGATGTAGTTTTATAAAGTACTCAAGCTTGTCTTTATCAACATGAATTCTGTTTGCTTGACAGGATTGAGAAAGAGAAATCCCAGTTGAAATCAGAGGCCGACGACCTCCGTGCACAACTTGAGCATGGCAGCAAAAACAAGGTACGCTACTCTTTATGTTCGAGGTGGACCGTACACCTTCACAATGATTTCCCTTGCGTAAACTTAACATGCTATTTTTTAAACTTAATTAGCTTTGAAGTTTTATGCATTTACGTTAATGGAACAAGTTATTAAACTTTTTAGTTCTAAATAGTACAAATGTTATTTTTTTAAAAAGAACTAATATATACAACTATTTAAATGTGCCACCAACTTTAATATGCATTTGCCATGCGATAATATCAACCATCTATTGCATAGCAATGGATTAATCTATTCAGTAGGTGAATTTGAAAGCTAAATGACTATTACGGACAGTTTTAACTCTTTCTCTCCGTAATTACTTACCACATTCTGGTGGAATCAACGCTGGTATCGTCAGTTAGGAGAGAAAGAGTTAAGTTTTTAAAGAAAGATTCTGTTCAACAACTATAAGTTATTTTCAGCTAGATATACTTAAACTCTATCTGTAACTGAACAATTGCTCTTCCAGTAGTTGTACTCATGTTTTCTTCGTTTCACTTCTACAGGGTATGTCTGAGAAGATGACCAAACAAGTCGAGGCTCAGATTTCCGAACTGAACTCCAAGCTCGATGCTGCCAACAGACAGATCCAGGAGCTCCAGAGCCAGAAGAACCGTGCTGCCCAGGAGAACGCCGACCTGACCAGACAGCTGGAGGAGGCCGAACACAAAGTTGGCGCCCTCACCAAGGAGAGAACCGCCCTGGCCACACAGCTCGAGGAGACCAAGAGGCAACTCGAGGATGAGACTCGCGTATGTAGATAATCATTTGCCTTTCAAAGAAATACTATAATAATTAAAGTTTTTTTAAATTATGCAGCTTACAGGAAACTTATTTTAAAAGCAAACTAAAAGATCATAGTTAGTGTTCTTAGTATGGCAAGCAAGTGATGATTCTACATACACAAAAGCATGAACCTAATGCTTTATTAACTTTATCTTTGCCAGGCTCGTCAGAAACTTGCCTCTGAGTTGCGCAACTTGCAAGCCGACCTTGATGCCCTTCGCGAACAATTAGAGGAAGAGCAGGAAGGCAGAGCAGACCTCCAGAGACAACTCAGCAAGGCCAACAACGAGGCTCAATTGTGGAGATCCAAATTCGAGTCTGAAGGCACAGCTAAATCTGAGGAATTGGAAGAGGCCAGGTAAGACTTTAATCCGACTGGTAATCTAGTAAACTGAGTTCTTATACATATTTAGGTTTAGTCTTGGTTGCTGATATCTCTTACAAAAACAATTACAAAAATCGACGCACGAGGAAGAAGCCATTGAGCCATTGCAACCATACCACTTTTTTGCAGACGCAAACTCCAGGCCAAACTTAACGATGCTGAACAAGCTGCTGAAGCTGCCAACCTCAAAGTGGCTGCTTTGGAGAAGGCCAAGAACAGACTGCAGGGAGAACTTGAGGATCTTATGATCGACGTTGAAAGAGTAAGCTCTTAGCGTTATAATCACAAAAGCTTCTAGATTTACACTGTCTAAAGGATTACTATTAACTAATTAACTATGTTAATCTTTTATATTTTACTTTTTAATTAGAATTAGATCCGTGTACTCTTTAAAACTATATAAATGTTCTCCTTTGTTTGTGTCCAGTCTAACGCCAACGCCAACAACCTTGAGAAGAAACAGCGCGGTTTCGACAAGACAATCGCCGAATGGCAAGCCAAGGCCAACGACCTCCAAGCCGAACTCGAGAATGCACAGAAAGAGGCCAGAGGATACTCTGCTGAGCTCTTCAGACTCAAGGCTCAACTTGAGGAAGCTCACGATCAGACTGAAGCCCTCCGCCGTGAAAACAAGAACCTCGCCGGTAAGACCACGCACTAAAATGTACCAGTTTCTATATAGAGTTTCAGAATCGCATTAATTTTGTAGAAAGCGACTTGTTCAGGTGACACTTTATTGAAAACTTTCAACGTGTTTTTATGTTCTTGAAACTTGGAACCGACTCTCATTTGTCCCTATTTTCCAGATGAGATCCACGACTTGACTGATCAACTTGGAGAGGGAGGCCGCAGCACACACGAAATCGAGAAATCTCGCAAACGTCTTGAGCTTGAGAAAGAAGAGCTCCAAGCCGCCTTGGAGGAAGCCGAATCCGCCCTTGAGCAGGAAGAGGCTAAGGTCATGCGTGCACAGCTCGAGATTGCATCCGTCAGAACAGAGATCGACCGCCGCATTCAGGATAAGGAAGAGGAGTTCGAAAACACACGGTAAGCTCCAATGAATGAAGCTTCTAATTATCAATGTAAAAACTGAAGCTCTCTAGAGGTATGGTTCTCTAAATGCGTAGTTCTCTGGAGTTAGAGATCTCTAATGTTATAGTACTCTAATTTAATGTTTTTATTTTGGGTACTCTTATAATCTCTAAAGTTATAGTTCTCTAGAGTTCTAATTCTCCAAGTAAACAGTTTTCTGGTCACAGTCTGGTGTCGTAGTTACCTAGAGATATAGTTCATGAGTGTGCATTAAGATTCTTTTCCTTTGCAATTTCTCTTCAGCCGCAACCACCAACGTGCCATGGATTCCATGCAAGCCAGCTTGGAGGCTGAAGCCAAGGGTAAAGCCGAGGCTCTCCGCATCAAGAAGAAACTTGAACAAGACATCAACGAACTCGAGGTTGCCCTTGACCAGGCCAATCGCGGAAAAGCTGAATTCGAGAAGAACGTCAAGAAATACCAACAGACGATCAAGGTAAATATTTTGCAGACATCCAACAAGTTTAAGTAATTGAACATTCCCTAAGATTTTGCTTTGTCTCAATACAATGTTTCTATTAGGCTTTATAAAATGCTCCACTCTGGGCGTATGTTTTACAGGAGATGCAAACACAAATTGAAGATGAACAGAGACAGAGGGAGGAGGCCCGTGAAGCATACAATGCTGCAGAACGTCGTGCTACCATTCTTACCGGAGAAATTGAAGAGCTCAGAAGCGCCCTTGAACAGGTAACTCTCCTTTGAGTACACAAAGTAGGCTTCGAATTACCCAAATTATTCATAAATCAAGTAATCAAATATAAATACATATTGTTCACATTTTCTTCAACAATAATAGTTGCAACACTTCTGCATTGAAACTTCTTGGATATTATATTATGTAGCAATTGTTGAAATGATTAACTCCAGATTTTTTATTGTTAGGAAACATTAATTTTCTTAAAACTATGTTTTATGTTGAGTACTTTACCTTGAACAGGCTGAGAGAGCCCGCAAGGGAGCCGAGAATGAGCTCAACGATGCCAACGACCGTGTTAACGAACTGTCTGCCCAGAACAGTTCCATCCAGGGACAGAAGAGGAAGTTGGAAGGAGACATCCAGGCCATGCAGGTATTTATTTTCAAGACTTAATTGTAGATACAGTTGTTAAAATATCATCTTACTTTCTATGTTCTAAATGGGTCCCTAACTTTTGTTTGGGAAAATAAAAGCGGTTGCTTGTTGTGCTGGCCACATGACATCCTGCTCGTTAAACGTTGACCAAAGAAACAGATGCCCTCAACATCATCTGCCCTAGAGATCTCAAGGTCTTAAAGGGGAACTTTGCTTTTTTTTACTCTATGTTCTAACTGTTTTGTATTATAACATAAGACATAAAGAAGACTTAATCCAACTTAGGAAAGCAATGCTTGAAAAGATGACATTCAGTTAACCTTTTATTTTTACATTTACCCAGACCGACCTTGATGAACTCAGTAACGAGCTCCGTGCCTCTGAGGAGCGCGCCAAGAAAGCCATGGCTGATGCTGCCAGACTTGCAGATGAACTCCGACAGGAACAAGAGCACAGGTGAGAGATAGTAGCTTTGCTAGAAAGTGTGTATTCACCTTAAGATCAATTAGTAATTACCTCATTATATGTAAGGGGGCGCGGTAGCTGAGCAATAAGGCGCCCGCTTCCGAACTGAGGTCCGGAGTTCTAATCCTGAAGAAGACTGGGATTTTTATTTTCGGGATCTTTGGGCGCCTCTGAATCCACCCAGCTCAAATGGGTAACTACCATTAGTTGGGGAAAAGTAAAGGCAGTTGGTCGTTATGCTGGCCACATGACACTCTCGTTAACTGAAGGCCACAGAAACAGATGACCTTTACATCATCTGCCCCATAGTCCACAAGGCCTGAAAGGGGAACTTACTTTCTCATTATATGTATAAATGAAACTGTTACTGTACATATCAGATTATGTCTATAAGAAATTAATGCTGAAATGTCATTTTTTTTCAGTTTGCAAGTCGAGAAATTGAGGAAAGGTCTTGAAGGTACCCTTAAAGATCTGCAAGTACGTCTTGATGAGGCTGAAGCCCAGGCACTCAAGGGAGGCAAGAAGATGATCCAGAAACTTGAACAGAGAGTAAGTCAAGTCCGAATAACTACTCCTTGTTTATTTCTGCTAAGTATGATCTTCTTGGATCAAACTAACGATGTCTCTTTGTGTTTTTTAAAGGTCAGGGAACTCGAGACAGAGCTGGACAACGAACAACGCCGTCACGCTGAGACCCAGAAGAACATGCGCAAAGCTGACCGTCGCCTTAAAGAACTCGCCTTCCAGTCTGACGAGGACCGCAAAAACCAGGAACGTCTCCAGGATCTGGTCGACAAACTGCAGAACAAGATCAAGACCTACAAGAGACAAGTTGAAGAAGCTGTAAGTGACAGTATAGACCCGAGCACACACAAAAATATATAAGGCTCTCTCTGCAGACCAATGTCTATGTCTACACAGTCCCAAAAATATTGATAAAAGCTTGAACAGAAGCAAGTTTAATATATTTTTTTTTTAAAGTTTACACAACAGTTAATGTTAACATTGTTCATAAAACTGTCCAAACTTGACAATCTCTATGTTGACCATTGTCCCTACTGTAGACAAACGAAGTTTTTAGGATTGCTTTGGAAGGATCTGTCATTATATCCTGTCGAAACCTAAAGATTCTAAGAGATATAAATGGTTATTAACGTTTAATCCCTATTACAATCATCGAAACCTAATTTCCGTAATAGATATTTTTAGCTTCTGTGTTAAATAGTTGGTAGAATAAAGCTTGAATATTAGCCTCCTTTTACTGTGTACATAAACTGTAAACCTCCAATGTGTAAAGCCTGTCTACTTTGTCTCTGTAGGAGGAGATTGCTGCCATTAACTTGGCCAAATACCGCAAAGTGCAGACAGAACTTGAGGACGCTGAGGAGAGAGCTGACTCTGCTGAGGGTTCATTGTCCAAACTGAGAGCGAAGAACAGGAGCTCCGTGTCTGTTTCACGCACCAGTGCATCACCAGGGGTAAGCACTCATTGCTATCAATCCAATCAATCAGTAATGATGTATACACATTGATAAATATTAGCCATTTTGATAAACATTATTTACTGTATATGATTTTTTTGTACAATCAGTTAATACTGTATTATAAAAAGACGTATTTTACCTTTTACTTTGCACTATAAATGTCAGTCACCTTATCTACAAATGTATTTGTGTCATGTCCAGTGTTCCATGTCGAACCTTTCTTGAAATTATTGGAACCGTTAATAAATGTTTTAAAATATAAATTTTCGACAATCTGTACACATTGAATATTAAGTACCAGCTTTTTAATCAAAAACTTGTTAACCTTCCTACTTACATTAATATCCGTTTTGCGATATAATAGAGAACTATCAAAAGATTTTCTCAACCTCTAACACTGAAAGATATTCTTGTATTCCATCAGTAACCAAACAATAACGTATCTTCAGTTCTAATGGCCAGACGCTAATTGAAGCAACTCTTTCGGAAAAACTGTGAATTTTAGACTTTAGATTGGGTAGACTTTAGATTGGGTAGACTTTAGATTGGGTAGACTTTAGATTGGGTAGACTTAGAACTTTGGACATTTCACAAATAGAAATACAGTATAGCCTTATGTTAAAGCCTAAGGTAGACATTAACTAGAAGTGAATTGTTCATCTGAATTGCTCATGTATAACGCCCCTCCACAGTTCGCAGGTCCCAGCTCCGCCAGCAGAGGGCTAAGCACAGATCGCACCGCACGTGCGCCATCTCAATCCTAAACTTTTGTCCTTAGCTTTATTGCAAATTTGTTTGTGCGAGGTAATTATGACGTCACTGTCGTATGCTAGAGCTCTCACTTCCCAAAAAATTCTTTGGCAATGCTGGAATCCACTCTTCTGGATGTTGTAGATGTAAAAAACAACAAAAACCAATCACCGGAATGATAGTCTATACCTGGAGCTTGCTGCACGAACAGTAGTCTGCTATCTGATTGAACATCCAACTATTGTACTAGATTCTTTGGTTTTAATCTTAGGTCAAAAAAGTTTGCTCACAATTGAACTGTTAAATATGGTGCATATATGCATGGAGAGAACGAAAAAAAAAGATTGTGTTGTCCTAAACAAAACAAGATCTAGACTTTAATTATTTTTGTTCTATAGACATATTTAATAACTTTTTTAGATACTTTCTCTGCAAAGATTTAAATTTCAAAATAGCTGCTAAGCTTTCACAATGAAATGGTGAATAGTTTATCGCCATTTCATAAAAATATTAAGTCATAATCATTTGTTTCATCTTTTTTTACCATTCGAATTTTTCTTAGCAACCCGGAAGTGTCTCAGCTTCTGTCAGCAGAAGAGACAAAAGCGTTGAGTAAAAATACCCATAATACCTCTGTAAGCCAATCAGCGATCACATTCATCAAAAGCCTGTTCTGCTAAATGTGCAGCTTTTGTTCAGTTATTTCTAATTCCTGCCAGTTTTATTTACATTTGATTTTTTTTTTTTGTAACGCTGAATCTGGGTGCTGATTTGAACCCGCGAAATACTGTACTGTTTTCATTTCTAGTACAATCAAATAATTATGTGTAAAACTAATCGTCTAATCATTTTTAGGGAAGTTAAAAAATTAACTGATATATAATGGTGATATCGCAAATAATACGTAACTGTTGCTGTAAGTAGTTCTAAATTCAAAGCCAGATAATATTCTGCCTCAAGTTAAAGATTCTTAATCATGGACTAAAAAGATCGCAATCCAATGCTATTCGAAAATGCTCCGTTAGTTTTCAGCAGTGCCGCCCCCTACATGGTAACATGTCTTCCTCGCAGTAAACATTTTTGTAGCAAGTGTTACAAGACTTTAATTTTACGATGTCGCCATTATATTTATAGATATCTAGAAGCATGAAGACAGGGGTTGTTTTTTGTTATCATTGAATGTAGTAGCTATTAGCTGAATCGACTGTGAACATTTAGATACATGCACATTTAGTTTTGGAGAGACATCTCTTCTGCGTATTGGTGTATGGATTTATAGATATGCAGTAGATGCATTTGTTAGTGTATGCTCTTAACAGTGGCGGATCTAACATAGTCATCACCATCGTTGATTATTGTTCTTAAAATGTTTATTAACATTCTTATGTCGCGCTCGCCATGAAAAAAAAAACTTAGACCACAACGAAGTGGTCCTCCAACTGTTGATCCGCCACTGATGATTGTACATTACTGAATTATTGTTAATAACACATAAGTATATATTTACATAACCTGTTTATCTGTGACCTCTTTAATCTGTTCAGTCAAGTGTAACCGTCCAGAGAACTACAGAATCCACAATTATTTCTGGTTAAAAAAAAATGTACAAACCCAACACATAGAAAAAGATAAATCCTCGTAAGAAATTTTTTTTTTTAAGGCGTTCAAGTTTTGTGATGCCTTGACTCTCTAACACGTAACGCAGAGTTATCTCCCTTAATATACACAAGTCTAAAAAATACATTTTCAGCAGTATTAAAGAAAACAAACCAACTCAGATCCTCTTGCATAAACCTATGATTAGCTTTGTGTTGCAAGCTTTTCCCAGCTGCTCTGCAACGTCATAATCTACTTAACTATTTCTACGGTCAATATTATTTTTCTTTCCCTTCCTATTACTAAAACAATGAACAAATTTTCATAGAGAATGAAACTATAGAACAGTTACATAAAAAATGAACTGCAGACGACTACGATTTTTTTTTAATTTGACCTCACTATCCCATTTTCCACTTTTAATGTCAAGAAATTAAGAAGCAAGCTATTCATTTAGAATGAAACTATAAAACAGTTACAAAAAAAATGAACTGCAGACGTTTACGATCTTTATACTCTCTGTTGATGTAATGAAATTATGAAGAAAGCCATTCATTTTTTAACTTATTGTTCTCTTCTCTCTCTCTCTTTCAATTCCTCCACCTCCTCACTCCATCTGTCCCTCCAAAATTCAGACAAAAGAAACTACAGTGAAGAAGAGGGTGACCCAGTCGGTCTCACGTACGATTGTCTCCGCTTAAAGATGTAAGAGAAAGTTATCCATCCTTTTTTTCCCCCGCTAACTTTGTACCTCTCTCGGAAATCTAAATATACACCCTTAATTACTCCTTAATTTATTTTATTTTCGGAAAAAAAATTTATTTGTCCCCCCATGGATCACCCTCCCCTTCATTCTTCAACCCACACAAAATAATAATTCCCCCCCCCCCTCACTGAAATGATTTTCTAATAACACTACTCAGAGTATGGTTATAATGACGTCGTTACGGTACTGCGATGGTGCTAACCGCACCGGGTGAGACCTACCATAGCGACGCCTCTGAATTTACCCTTACTGACAAGAGTGAAGCCCAGAAGTTTCTTAATTGATGTGACGCTCAAAAAGATCCCCTCGTATATGTTTGTCTCAGTTTGAAGTGTTCTGTTTACTAAATACACAATATGAAGTATTCGTCCCAGTTTGGTCTGTCTCTCTCGGGTGCTACATGTATATACAATTCGTTTCTTTGAACTCCTTTCATTTACTCTTTTACTCTTTTAACTCATTTACTCTTTTAACTCATTTACTCTTTTAACTCATTTACTCTTTTACTCTTTTAACTCATTTACTCTTTTAACTCTTTAACTCTTTTACTCTTTTAACTCTTTTAACTCTTTTACTCTTAACTCTTTTAACTCATTTACTCTTTTAACTCATTTACTCTTTTAACTCATTTACTCTTTTAACTCATTTACTCTTTTAACTCATTTACTCTTTTAACTCATTTACTCTTTTAACTCATTTACTCTTTTAACTCTTTTACTCTTTTAACTCATTTACTCTTTTAACTCATTTACTCTTTTAACTCTTTTAATCTTTTAACTCATTTACTCTTTTAACTCATTTACTCTTTTAACTCATTTACTCTTTTAACTCATTTACTCTTTTAACTCATTTACTCTTTTAACTCACATACTCTTTTTTAACTCACTCTTTTGTCAGCAATGAGAGAAGGTTTGCAAAATGCCACTTTTAAACATTCGAATGATTTATAGCTAATCAAGCATGAAATGAATGTTATTCTTTCTAATAGGCATGCTGGATTGCAATCCTGTATACTAATAACATTGTATGTACATAAATTGCAAAAGATGATCTCTTTATATATATATATATATGGATGTATGATAGATTTATTAAAGTTTTATTAATAAGTTACTTTGTTTTCTTAATTTAAATATAGTATTACGAAAGAAAAAGTTGATAGTTTATTCCTTCTGTTGATAAAGAAATTGTAGGCATAATGCCTGAAGATGTTTGACGATCTCTAATACATGTGCATTCTTATCAACAGTCTCCACTACTTTATCAACTTACATGAAACCTTCAACTTTCAAAAAAAAACGTTCAACACCATTCGTTTACCGAGGCACATCACTCGAGAGCGCCGAGCTGGATCAAGAAGGAAATGACGTGATACTCGTCAAGATGGCGAAACATCCGGGCGAGCATCCCAGCATCCTCACTGACCCAACTGTCATGGCTGCTTTTTCTTTTTTCAAATTTCATTTTTATTCGTTTGTCTGTTGTTGTTTTTCTCTATGCAATCTTAACCATTCATCTTTCTCTTGTTGTCAAGATATTGTAAAATAATAGTAATTAAAAAACAAACCCCGACAAACTCAGAAACCGCCCTTTTGTGCCAAGGGAGGTAATTGTGTATAGAAGATAAACCAAGTATCAAATGATAAGAACTCTTTTATTATGAATGGATGGACAATGGATTTATTTTAATATTGTGAATATATTTTATTTCTTTATTTATATGACAAATGTTTTTAAATAAACTATTTAGTTTGCAACGAACTGTTTTGTTTTTTGGCTGTGTGTTGAGTATTAGAAGTTAAATACCTTTTTTTTTCCCGTTCATAATTGTCTTCGTTTGTTTGCGTTATATTTCTCTTTTGTAAAGTACTATATACATATATACAAAACATAAAGACGGTGTCTGGCCTATATACCAAGCAAAATGTTATGATATATGGGTCAGTTATTTTTTGTTTGATAATTATTTTTTTTAAAGAATCTCCCTTTATAATTGTATGCACAGACCCAGGCATGACTTAGTATTTCATTTCTTCATCTTAGACTTAGTGTTGTAGATATGTAATTGGTTAGGAAACAAATATGGCTGCCAGGTAACTTCTGCTGCGACATACTTCCGGTTACAATGCAAATTATCCCAGTGAGCTTTGCTTTCAAGACATTTGAATACAATATAACAAGCAGACATGGCTTTGCTTTATTATATATTCATAAATGTATATATGTAATGACATCATAAGTTATACAGATGTTAAATAATATGCTCGGACGTTGGCTAGTTTGAAATAACGAATATAAAATGACCATTCTTTTAAGACCTGTAACTACTAATACGTAATATAGTGTGCTGGCTTTGATTTGTATTGTTATAAATGGAATTGAATGCTTGCTCAAAGTTCACTGCGACTATTTATACCATTTCGGCACTTGCCACAGAAGCCTTATGTAAAGTATGAAGAGCAGACGTAGCTAATCCACCAATCAGATTCAGAGAAAGTTTTGACCTTTCGTTTCTTTATGACTTTTAACAAAAAAATAATTATATTTATGTACGTCACTGTGTATGCTGACAGGCGCTAGACCTGAACCAGTTTATTTATTGAATAAACACGATGAATGCAATTCTGGGATTAATTTTTTTGTTTCATTGTTTTTTTTCCATTTATGCACTCACTGTATTGTAGATTTAAAGTTCCTCATTTTCTATCCTGTTAATCGTCCCATTTTGTAGCTCATATAATTTATTGATTAAATTAAATCCTTAAATATATATATATATATATATATATATATATATATATATATATATATATATAATATCAATAATAATTTTCACTCATAGACATAAATAAATATACACTGGCCGATAAAAGAGTTTTATGAAACGAAAATTTGTGACTTAATTTTATGTACTTTATTATACAGCAGTGTAGTTTTGTTTAATCTCTAAGACTGAAGATCATTCTCAGAATTCAGAAATCCGACAACAATATACATGTTTTCAAGTTACATGAAGTTATTTCCTTTTTCCAGTCTATATTTATGTATGTCTATGTTTCTCTAAAAATTACACACAAAATTTTTTTTTTTAATCCTGCTACACCTCTGTCATGGCTACATTTTAGCATACTTGCAAATCTTGCAAAAAGACTGCTGGACTAGAGAGTAGGATCCATGTAATGGAATTGAGATGCAACAGAAAGATTATTGGCATTACAAACCAAGGGATAAGAAACAGGGTCACTACAGCATTGGACCTCATGATGACATGTCAAAAAACTCAAACTAAAACTCTATTGCTATATTACAAGGTTCACAGGACTCGCATAGACATTCCTTCAGGAAAAAGAAAGAGCCAGAGAAAGCGATGGGAAGACAACTTAAAAGAATGTTTTGTTTGTAAAATGATTTACATGTTTCGGATGTTACTTCAGAGTTGAAGATAGTTTACTTCCTAGTCCAAACCTCCCGCAGGACGACGGGGGATGGAAGTGGGCAGGGTTTGAACCCGGGACCATCGATAAATCCAAACGACAGTCCAGTGCGCAAACCGCACGACCAGGCAGCTATCCTGGGCGGGCTTGTCATTGAAAGAGATTCTATCCAATTCAAAAGACATAGAGGAATGGAGAAATAAGGTCAACAGATCTTGTATGGTGTCCCAACAGACTATGGGATAGGTAAAGGGTGTCATATTTGTCGCGGAATATTGCAATTAATTTCTTAAATTCATTTACAACTAATTTGGCACAAGAAAATATAGGCTAAATATAAACGACCTAACCAGTCTGGGCAGTCAAACAGAATATGAGGCACGGTTTCCTCTTCTTTCCCGCAGCGGAGCACCGTGAATCGAAATTTGGCCATAGCCGTGAGATATATGAGCCAACACTGTGCACTGTGCTATAATAGCTTGCTCAGGCCTGGACAGCCTCCACCACCGGGAAGAGCGGTCAGGGCGCCTCATGCGCTCCCAGACTCCACGGGCTTGTCCCAGCACTCAAACCACTTTTTCATTTCTGTTCTTTTAATTATGGCCAGAGCATGATAAAAACTTACAGCCTGTTCAGTGGATGGAATTTGTCCTCCCTGCTGGCCCGATGAGTCTGCAGTACTATTGCCAGTCACATTTATGTGACTCGGTACCCACTGCATTATTACAGGGGTGCCATAGCGTTGCTTTATGTTGTTTGAAGCCATGATAACAGTGTCGATATTGGGGCACCATGGTCCAGGGCTTTGCAAAGCCTGAAGTACAGATTTTGAGACCCCAAATGTCCCTCGCCGAGTTGAGAATCAATGACTTTTAAGGCTTCACAGACGGCCATGGTCTCAGCATCAAAACTGAAAACACTACCACATGGTCCAAAGATTTTGACTGAGTAAGAACCAAGAAAGTCGATGTAGTCTCCATAGGCTGCTCTTCCAGAATCTATTGATGCCGACCCATCAGTTTATGCAAAAAAAGCACTGGGCTTGAAAGTATTAATGGTCTCCAGTGCTAGAGTTTAAAGGTCTTTAGATGAACGACTTAGCTTAGTGGTATTAGGTTCTACTAGTTTCAAGCGTATGTCTGGGGTCGTTGGGCGACACCAAGGGGGAATGGGATGAAAAGGTTGAATTTTTTGTCGGTTGGTGGAGAGGCCAGCTTTATCAGATAGTCTAGTGGCGTAATGCATAAAAGTTTGCATCTGGATACTTCTTCTGCATCTCCAACCATCCACTAGTTTTCTAGCTGGCAGGTATTCATCCAGCCTTTTATACTGCGCAAAGCAAGTCAGTACTGACCTTTCCCTCCTAAGGTTTAGTGGACCTACATTAGCCATTATTTCAGCGGCATTTACTAGGCTTGTCCTAAAGGTTCCACAGACAAATCTTAGTGCTTGGGACTGTATTTTATCAAGTTGTTCAAAAGCAGTCCTAGAGCCATAAATTTGCACAGGTAGGCTGTAGTCTATCTGTGATCGGACTGCTCCTAAATACAGGGATCGGAGCATGTCTGCTCTGGCTCCCCACTTCGTGGATGCCAGCTTCCGCACAATGCAAAGTTTCCCTGAAGCCTTTCTTGCAACTTCTTGGATGTGCTCACGCATTTTTAATTTGCGATCTTAAGTTACATTAAGGTACTTGGGTAGCTTGGGATATTTGAAACTGACCATGGTAGAGATCACGTCATATTATTACTAGTCTAGATAGAATCTATAAGATGTAGATCTAGACCTAAAAAAGCAAGTACATTTGGGGATTTCCTTATTTTGATTTTTTTTTAGGTTTTAGCTATTGTGACGTAACAATAAAAAACATGGAATAGGTAAAGATATGAAATTTAAACAAAAGAGTTAATAGCATATCGACTTGTAAGTAAGTTTATTTCTGATCAGAAGTTGTTATCTCTTGCAGTGACAGCAACGACAATATCG
Organism: Biomphalaria pfeifferi; assembly: GCA_030265305.1. Classification (NCBI taxonomy): domain Eukaryota; kingdom Metazoa; phylum Mollusca; class Gastropoda; family Planorbidae; genus Biomphalaria; species Biomphalaria pfeifferi. The sequence goes on from JASAOG010000135.1 coordinate 1,411,765, forward strand.
TATCCACTACGTCGTAGCTATTTCTTGCTGTGATAACGACAATGACGTATCCATTGTCGTAGTTTTTTTTTTTTTTTAGAGACAACGAAACTCTTATTATTGATTTATAAAATGTGTTTGAATTGCATCCAGTGTTAGCTCACTTTTGTTGGTCTTCGCGTTATGTTCTAGTTCCACATGACCGCTCCTCGCTCGTTTGAATTAAGGAAAGCTTGTTACCCGAACTCATTTTAAAAAACCTTTTTTATAGTGACGAAAATGAGTGGTTGGGAAATGACTATACATCCGAAGAATAGCTTTATGTTATTTTACTTCTAAATGTCATTGTACATTGAAAGTCATTGAAAGTATGAAGTCCTACAGTCTAGAGCAGGGGTTCTCAACCTTGGGGGTCGATTAACAATTTGCCAGGGGTCGCCTAAGAGCATCGAAAATATGGATTGTTGTTGTCTATTCTTCTATTGCTGTATGTGTGTGTGGGGGCGGGTCGCAGCAGAGTGGGAGATTGTAAAAAGGGGTCGCCGAGCATAAAAGGTTGAGAACCGCTGGTCTAGAGTCTAGTACAACTGCAGCTCACGTCGTGTCGGTTTACATTGCATCTTTATCGTAAACCTATTAGCCTATTATTGGCTTGGGAAAAAAAAGTTTTTGCAGTGTAACTTCTCAAATGGTTAAATACTGACATTCAATTTTGCAGATAAATGTATATATATATATACATACATATAAGAATTGCTCGCGAGTAAAGGACCTATTTCAATTACCTTATGAAAGTTAGATGTTGCATCAACGCTTTCGTAGTCAACAGCCTACACAAAACAAAGCGGAGGGTCACAACATAAAGAAAAAAAAAATGTGGGTAGAAGTTTTCAAAGTAAAATTGTGCTAACTGCCCTCTCCTCCCGCCAAGTCTTTCATTTTAGCAACTTCTCTCGATAACAACATTGATCCTTGAGCCTTCTGTAAAGCTATTTAATAGTAGTTTCACAGATACATCTAGAGACTAATGAGCTGTTTCAAATCGAACAAAAACAACTCGGCTAACATCGTTTTTCTTATATAACACAATAAGAAGACGACATACAATGTAATGTATACAACATATCATGGAAAACACTTATAATGATATAGAATATCTCTTTGACTAATTTCATATAAAAAAAAAATAAAGCGTTATTAGTCCTAGTACATAGAGAACTATTACAATAGTGTCGATGATTCCTATCCCTGACAAAATAGCGCACAGATTAATCGTAAGTCGTGTCATATCGAGACCAATCGCCACAGTAGGGCTGAACACTGACCTGTGACGTAGCAACGGGCTATTGGTCTCCACAAGGTTGCAACGTCACACGTCAGTGTTCAGGCCTGCTCTGGCGCTTGATCTCAGTCATACGGGCGTAGAATGGAATTTTTCGAAGCCTATTATAATGCTGGATGTCTCTGATAAGTTCTCCTGCTTCACCGCGTAGTCTTCGTGCATATGATCCACTGTAGATTCTCCAAAGCTGGCCGTCTTTGTCTCTAAAGACAGCTCCGGTACCTTAGAGCCAAAAAGTGTAACAGCAATACTCTCTTTGGCTTCGACCTTGGAAGAGAAAGTACAAATACAACATCATATATATATATATATATATATATTATAAATTTTATTATTTAAAAAAATAACAACTTTAAACCTACACTCTAAAAGGTTTTCATTCAACGCTTTCAACACATGTTACGTTCTCAACTGATTTCATATTAGGAAGTTTCCCCTGTGACCTAATTAAAGTTTTCCCCGTGACCTAATTAAAGTTTCCCGTGTGACCCAATTAAGTTTTCCCTGTGACCTAATTTAAGATTTCCGTGTGACCTAATTAAATTAGCAAAAAAGAATATCTGAATAGTAGACCAGATAAAAGGGAGAGAGATAGAGAGAAAGAGAGAGATAGAGAGAACGAGAGAGATAGAGAGAAAGAGAGAGATAGAGAGAACGGAGACATAAAAAGAAGAGAAATAAAAGAGAAAAAAGACGAAACCAAAACAGAAAAGAGAGAGATAAGGGAAAGAGAAATTGGGGTTTATAAATACATAATGAGAGAGAGAGAAATAAAAAAAGAGATAAAGAGAGAGAGAATGAAAAAGACAGAGAGGGAGAGAGAAAGTGAGAGATGAAAAGAGAGAGAAAGAGAAAGTAAAAAAAAAAGAGAACAGAAAAAAAAAAGAAAGAGTAAGAGTGAGAGACCAAAAAAAAATATAAAAAAGAGAGGGATAAAAAGAGAGAGAGGAAGAGTGAGGGTAATAGAGAGGAGAAAAAGAAAGAGCACTAGAGATAGAGTAAAATGGAGAATTTGAGAGAGAAGATATAGAGAGAGAAATAGCAAGAAAGAGAAAGAGGGAGAGTGGTAGTGAGAAACTGAGAAGGAGTGAAGAAGAAAGAGAAAGAGTAAATGAGATTTTAAAAAAAGAGAGAGAGAGAGAGAGATTGAGAGAAATATAAATAGAGAAAGGGAGACAGGGGCAGGCTACTCACCATACAACAGCCATAAACATCATATTTTAAAGAGATGTACCGTTTTCGAAAGAGGAAGTCACTTAAATAGGACACACCAACAAGAGTTGTCAAGGAGAGAAACATACAGGATGTTCTGTACGGAAATTGAAAAGTTTGCGAATCTTCAGACCTATGCAAAAAATATAATTAAAAAAATGCAATGTTATTTAAAATTATCCACAAGACTTGTCCTTAGCCCTAGCTCTAACTGCATTAAGCCGTTACAACTAGTACAAAGAAAAAGAAACAAAATCACGCGCTTGTGTTTCATTGTAGTTAGCATTTCAAAGCAACATCATCTTAAAATGTAGTCTTGATTGCCGTACAAGTTTGGGAATTTTTTTGAAAGTAACGGAAATTACTACATCCTAGTCCAAAGAATGTAGGTGGATAACAGTGGACAATGTTCAAACTCTTGACCAGCAGTACAAAGCGCAAACCACTAGCTAAGATAGCATCAATCCATTTAGCAACCTGGCCCTCAGACACACAAGTTCTTCGAATGCTGGCTAACATATATATAGGACTTTTGGGAATGGCGGGCCGCATAAATAAATATATATATCAAACTTTGAAAAATAAGCTAGCTAACTGTATAATGTCTTTTAATTCATATTCATACTGTATTATACATTCGCTTTTCCTTTTTTTCACACTCCAAATTGAGGGATTACCACAAGAGTTAGAAATTTCTGAAACCAATTTAACGATTTTTTAAAAAAATTGCTATTGCCTTTTCATATCACACCATTTCACCACAAATGTACAGTTGTACTTAAAATTAATGTGAAGTATTTAACCGTTTACACTGGTGCGTAACGTTCCTGAATTGTGGAACTAGCTTTCTAGTTGTTATACTTGTAACTGCTGTCAAACTAGTCATTCACCATCAACCTGTGATTACAGTTGTTGTTTTTTCCAAAAAAAACAACAACAAAATACTTGTTCACATATGCATGTGTACCCAACAAAATACTTGTTTACAGATGTATGTGTACCCAACAAAATACTTGTTCACAGATGTATGTGTACCCAACAAAATACTTGTTCACAGATGCATGTGTACCCAACAGAATACTTGTTCACAGATGCATGTGTACCCAACAAAATACTTGTTTACAGATGTATGTGTACCCAACAAAATACTTGTTCACAGATGTATGTGAACCCAACAAAATACTTGTTCACAGATGCATGTGTACCCAACAAAATACTTGTTCACAGATGCATGTGTACCCAACAAAATACTTGTTCACAGATGCATGTGTACCCAACAAAATACTTGTTCACAGATGCATGTGTACCCAACAAAATACTTGTTCACAGATGCATGTGTACCCAACAAAATACTTGTTCACAGATGAATGTGTACCCAACAAAATACTTGTTCACAGATGCATGTGTACCCAACAAAATACTTGTTCACAGATGCATGTGTACCCAACAAAATACTTGTTCACAGATGCATGTGTACCCAACAAAATACTTGTTCACAGATGAATGTGTACCCAACAAAATTCTTGTTCACAGATGCATGTGTACCCAACAAAATACTTGTTCACAGATGCATGTGTACCCAACAAAATACTTGTTCACAGATGCATGTGTACCCAACAAAATACTTGTTCACAGATGAATGTGTACCCAACAAAATACTTGTTCACAGATGCATGTGTACCCAACAAAATACTTGTTCACAGATGCATGTGTACCCAACAAAATACTTGTTCACAGATGCATGTGTACCCAACAAAATACTTGTTCACAGATGCATGTGTACCCAACAAAATACTTGTTCACAGATGCATGTGTACCCAACAAAATACTTGTTCACAGATGCATGTGTACCCAACAAAATACTTGTTCACAGATGAATGTGTACCCAACAAAATACTTGTTCACAGATGCATGTGTACCCAACAAAATACTTGTTCACAGATGCATGTGTACCCAACAAAATACTTGTTCACAGATGCATGTGTACCCAACAAAATACTTGTTCACAGATGCATGTGTACCCAACAAAATACTTGTTCACAGATGCATGTGTACCCAACAAAATACTTGTTCACAGATGCTTGTGTACCCAACAAAATACTTGTTCACAGATGCATGTGTACCCAACAAAATACTTGTTCACAGATGCATGTGTACCCAACAAAATACTTGTTCACAGATGAATGTGTACCCAACAAAATACTTGTTCACAGATGCTTGTGTACCCAACAAAATACTTGTTCACAGATGCATGTGTACCCAACAAAATACTTGTTCACAGATGTATGTGTACCCAAATAATGCTCAAGCTGCGAAGCAACGTTTTGTAAAGTGTGGACATACAGCTTCTGGCAGCCATTCAGCTACCGTGGAAGTACGGACTTAAACTTCTCTTACAGGTCATAATTTGCATGGCGTTATGTTCTTTTGGAACTGGATCAGTTTCTGCACTAAATGGTGAGCTGATGGTATCGAAGACTGGTTCCTGACGTCTTAAAATTTGCCTCCCTAAGTTCCATAATTAAGGAATCCAAATAAGTCTGGTACTATTAACCATTTCTGTAGACACATTTTCACCTTTCAACAAAGGAAAATGACAAAACCTGTTTTCACCTGCTGGCCTGGAGAAATTAGAAAGCCTTGTTTGAATAGATTTAACATGCATTACATAAGCAAGCAACCCATTGCAATAGCTACCATGAAAAATATAAAATGTCTTAAACTCTTCATTAGACATATTAGTAGCAAGGTCACAGTCAATGTCCTTCAAAGAACATAGAAATTTCTTCCTTGAGAATTTATATTCTTCTCATTACCTTGTCAATGTTCAGCCAGCTGATACATCGGAATATTTAGTTTCTAAATCTTCAAGTACTTTTCTAAACTGCCTACGGTTAAGGCCCCCTAGCTCTGATGACTTCTGTGTTATGCATACTGTAAGATTATGTGAGGAAAAATCAAGCAGCTTTGTGCAAATTTTTCTGTTTAGAGTTTATGGTTGGGATATTCTTTTAAAAAGTTGAATAAAAACTGGCCTGAGATTGTGTCTTAGCCTTTTTATAATGAGAGTTTCGATAATGTATAGAGATATTTAGAGTTAGTTTTAATAGATTAGCATTTTTATATGTATTTACTGTTGGCACACATGATTTCTGTTGGTATTTCGGGCCGCATAAAACACTTCGGCGGGCCGCATGTGGCCCGCGGGTCGAAATTTGCCCACCCCTGATCTAGGATAAACACATTTTTAGCGGTCCCCAATAGGTGAATAGCTGCTATTTGTTTTGTGTGGAACGTCTTTCCGTCCTTCCGTCCGTCCCGTTTAGATCTCGTAAACTAGAAAAGATATTGAAAATCTAACATCAAGATATTTTAGACCTTTCAAAATTTTGATGAAACGGTTACATTTTTCTTTTCTGAAAGCGAAAAAATTATATAAGTTGTTCTTTACCATCAAAGTTTGAGATATGGCCTTTTTTACATTCAGAGTTCTCTTACATGAAATAAAATAATATTCTTACAGTTATCAATACTTGTATTTCTCTTATGGAGCGCATTTTTCTCATCTTTGCATCGCTATGGTCCAATGTCTGCTGATTTTTAACTAGCGGGGGTAGGGGGCAATCCAGGAGAAGGTTTCTGTGCTGTCATTTAGGCGCTCAGTAAAAACGCCTCTTGATAAGTAGCCAAACGTTTTTTGCCTTATAATTAAAACTCTGTGCACATTATTTCTGCCTCACATAATTTTGGACCAAGCAGAAACTTTGCACAATTATTTCTTTTACATGACAAAACAAAATTGATTGAAGAAACAACAACAATTAATTAATTACCTATTGGTAACTAATTATTTTGTCTGGTATCTCTAACAAGGGAATAAAAATGTACATGACTGATGCGGTATAAGCTGAATTAATTCCCTTTATACTTGTATGTTGTCACTTTGAAGTTTGAAGCCAACAAAAATAAATGTTTAAACCATCCAGTTTCATAAGCGCTCGCTGGCATAGTGGTTAGTTAATAGGCTTAAAGAGGCTTTTGCGAAATTTCAACTTGATAGGTGTGTAAGAAATAAAGTGTAAAACATTTTTACCATTTTTATAAGGTTTGAAAAAAAAAAAAAACAATGAGAATTCGCTGATTGAAGGAGGTACTTACCATGATGTATTTATGACTGCCTCGATGTTAAGTAAAGGCTCACCCAGGAGAAATCGTATTATGGTGCTCATGGTAAAGGCCACTATGGAGCCATAGGCGTTGGTGTCTCGGATGAACATGGCACATAACAATTGTGGGAATAGGACAGTGTAGATGATGTCACAGTTGAACAACCACAGGCCGTAAACGGAATCTAGTTGGAAGACCAAACCGCACGCTAGAGCGCTGAATCCCAGAATTGAGGCTCTCATTATTAAGATAAGCCACATTTGAGACAACTGGAAAAGGAAGGATAAGCAATACTGTTAAGGTTAGGGTTAGGACGGTGCATTAAAACGTGTAATATTTATCTACGATGGTTATTTGTGGCTACAGGAAGTTTGGGTCATCTTCAATTTAAAACTAGGTTACGAAGACAGTTTGTGTCTAGACACAAACTCAAAATCGGCCCCCAAAGTGGTCGAACCAGGCAGGTAAAAAGGCAGGTTTCAGAAAGAACATGAGAATGAAATTCTATCAAAGACAAATGACAGAGAAGAATGGAGAAAGAAGGTTGACGGATCTTGTGTGGTGCTCCAGAGGTCCACAGACCAAAGGATAGGTGAAAGTGAATGTGAAGTTAGATGTGAACCTGGCCTAGCTAATGTCTTATAATGAATATATAATTGCTCTAATTGTTTTGTAAAGGGAAAATCTCTTATTCCTCAAGAAAAAAAACATTTCCGTTTCTTTTAATTCAGTGTTCTGACATTCGAGGATGGCCCTGCAGTTCACGCGATAATATGAAAAACTAATAATTAATTGTTGTTTTAAATTATGTCCAACTTATATGCATACTAACTAGATTTTTTCTCTTTAAAAAAGTATTTTTTTTTCTCTGTAAATGAAGTAAATTATAATACAGAACTTCCTTAACTTAGCAATACAAATGTAAAAAAAAATAGTTTTAACAAAAATCTAAAACAGTTTGCATAAATGTTTTTAAAATGTGTTTCTCCCCTACTAAGGTGCATCCCGTGTTTGTTACTATTAGTAGTGAGTAGTTGTAATGTGGTGTATTTTTAAAAAAAAAACTGCTTGCATAAGTGATTTAAAAAATTAGGTTTTTCACTTTCAGAAAAGAAAAAAGTAGCCGTTGCATCAGAACTTTTAATGGTCTAAAATTATGATGTCGGATTTTCACTTTTTTAGTTTACGAGATCTAATTGGGACAGACATTCCACACAAAGCTAATAGCGTCTTTTCTCCTGTCGGGGGCCGCTAATAAATATTGAAAATTACGGTACAATGGCTTATATGTGTGATAAATAATTTTTAAGGGCTTATAGACATTGTTCATGACCATCTTATAAAAGGTGGCTGTCCCTGTGCATATGTCAATCTATGACAGATTTTCATACGGTTAAGAGTTATTAAAGGAATGTATTATTTTTATATAGAAACCGTCGTCACGGCAACGTTCTTAGAGCATCATTAACTATGGTGAAAAAAATGAGCAGATAAGCGTTTTATGGTCTATATGGACAGGGTTACAAGATCATAGTTGTTGTTTTTTTTTTTGTGTAAAAGTTCTTGTGTTCAACCACATCAAAATACAACCCTGAGTGTTTCTACTGGAAAAGCTCTCTAGCTCCAAGCATTATTAAGATATTCGAACAAAAAAACAAATAAATCATTTAAAAAAAAGCTTATCTATGGAAAAGAACTTTCGCACTAGCACCTATTTTTTCCAATAATGTAGTAGAAGTTATTTCCCTTATTTGATATCAAACAAAATAATCAATTACCAATAATTAATTGACTAAGATAAATTAATTAATTACCAACTGGTAAATGTTTTTGACTGATTCATATCTTTTCTATGCCAATAAATTATTTTACAAAGTTTCAACTTGATCCGAGAATGGGTGTTGTAGAAATAACATGAACAAACTTTTTGCCAGACAGACAGAAAGACAGACAGATAAAAAAGAGTGAGTTGATATAGGCTTTGTAATTAAAAAAAAATTTCAACGACACAAGACCTGTGATGATTTTCTTTTGGATTGTCTTCCTTCAAACATACGAGGACGTAATCATCTTCTTTTTTGAAGTAACGTCCGTATTATATAGGATAAGATAAGATACGAGAGTTATACCTTTGCGTTACCTTTTTATTGTAGTTCTTGTAGTAGCCCAGGCCAATGATATTCCTGGCAAAAATTCCTCCACAGGACAACAGAGTCGTGTTCATGGAAGAGAAAGCGCCCGCGGCGATGGCGACGACGCCTATGCTTGAGACCACGTCCGGGCTGAAATAATAGATCACTAAAGGGAGGGCATTATGGTGATCTTCCTGTTTCAATGTAGCAGAAGTGTAATCAGAGTGGTTCCAGTCTAGTGCAACAAAAAAAAAAAAATGTTCCCATTTAGGACATAGCGATATATAGGGCAGATGATGTAGAGGTCACAATTTTCTGTGACTCACTGTTAACTAGGGTGTCATGTGGCTAGCACAACGACCAACCGCCTTTACTTTCCCCAACTAATGTCAGGTACCCATTAGAGCTGGGTGGACTCAAGTGAACAGGTCTGTACGACGTGGCAACGAGCTATAGGTCTCCACCGCCCACAGGTTCAGGGGTGTGGCTAGGAATTTTCCATCGTTTGGGGGCCCTGGGGGTGGCTTGACCTCTTTGGTAGACCCTGCATTTTGCGTAATATTAAATTTGTAATGTAAAAAGCACTCATTGCGGGTCCCCCTTAAGCGAGTGCCCGGGGAATTTTCAAATTCTCCCCCCCCACCCTAGCTACGCCACTGCACAGGTTGCGACTTTGCAGGTCAGTGTTGAGGCCTTTAATAACGTAGGGTCCCAACTGATCCAAACTAATTAACACAGTTACAATTAATATACGTTTTTTTTTTACGTTTTCTGGTTTTATTCATTGAAAGGTGTGTCGCAACTAACAGGCTTAGGACATTTGACTGAAACTAAAGAGATGTGAAAATGAAAGATTTAGTAATATGTAAAAAAAAAAAAATTAGCTTAAAAGAGATTCTTTTAAACTTTTTCGAAAGGCTAGTGTCGTGTCTTCAGAGAACATTTAGAGCTGATGGAAAAGTTTAAAAAGCTCATTCAAAGGATCTAAATATAGCATTTGCGGTTACGAGAATCCAGATATTTCTAGAATTAATGGATGTGTGTTCCGGGGAAAAATATTCTGACTCAACCACCTTTACTGCTATTGGCTATCTTGTTACATTTAATCACGTGACAATGTCACAATGACAACGGGAAAAAATGAGAACATGTTTGCACAATGACAAGTCTCTATGTAACGGTCCACAGGTAAGAATAGTTAGCATCGTTTTAATACAAATGTCATATCAAGGTTTCTGTCATAGTATTCTTTAATATATATTATATATATATATATACAAGTCGGTTCAGTACGACGGCTCAGTACAAGTTCCGGAAGAGGTGGAGAGGCCAGTGCAAGAGTTGATACGGTGGTACGGTTGCTAACGATAGATATTTGTACAGTCTGTGTTACGCACTCCCAATTGTACAGTATGGGCTGTGTATTTGTATTTGCTGCGATTTTATCGGACATTAAACTATAACGTTTTTTTGGAGCCCTGAGTTGTCAAGTTCTTTAAGTTGGTGGCATCGTGTGCTGCAGTTTACAGAGAGCTTGGAATAAGAGAAACGTTACATTATATTGCCCACCAGCATTGAAGGCCGCCGCTCCCAACATAACGGATGGTATGGACAGCGTCAAGCACCCTAGAGCACCAAAGTAGCTGGCGAGTTTGGCGATGGCTCCAGACCTGGTCGATAGTGTACACTGCCAGTATTCCTGCCGAGAAAAAAAACATGTTTTAATAACCTCATAGCATGAGGCTGGAATCAACACTCTCAGATATAAAACACACTTTGTGAAAGACTTACGTAAATAATATTCCTAAGAATCTCAGATATAAAAAAATATTATCCTTAATTAAACAACCCTTGATGCAAGAATCACACACTTAGCATGCCTCTAATGCAAGAATTGTGGGAAGCGTGGTCGAAATGCCAGGTGCGCTTGAACTTGGCTTGGCTACCTGAGGGCACGAGGTTTGACACCCGACTCGAGCAGAGTTGTGTTTACTGAGAAGCCCTCTCCCAGATACCCCTAACTGGTCCACAAACTGGACCATAGCGCACTGAGCATGCGGTAAACATGAACGTAGCGCTATATAAAAGCTAAAATTAATTAAGATTTAAAAAAATTCCCCGCACCCGCCTTCAAAGCCTCTTGGATATAAAGTTATCCTGATGACACAACTGATGTAAGTTATCAATTCTTTCATTTCTTTTATTTCATTGATTAAACACTAACTTCTGGTCGTAACATGGTACTAACGTTTTTGCGAGAGACGTTTTGATGTGTTCCATATGCCAGGACAAATTTGTGCAAATACTCCTTCTTCCCTAGTGCTATTAGAGCATGGAATGGGTTGCCTGAACTAGCCAGGAAAACCAGTTACTTGGCAGAATTTAAGTCATTGGTTAATATGCATGTCTGAATGCATGACGCGTAGGACGTAATCATCTTCTTTTTTGAAATAACGTCTGTATTATATAAGATAAGATAAGATAAAAAGTCTGAAACAAATGTAAGGCTTATTTTCGAATGTAAAGATTAATGAGCAATGCAGTATTTTCTGTGTCTACACGGTTGCGATCTACATAGTTAGCCTCACCCAGATCTAAATTTTTTATTCGCCGTCTACGTCTGTCCTCTACAGTGGATTTTCTTCGCTTTATGAAGCGGGTCTTTCCAAATCAAGTCAAAAGTCTATATGAAGCGGGTCTTTCCAAATCAAGTCAAAAGTCTATATGAAGCGGGTCTTTCCAAATCAAGTCAAAAGTCTATGTCGGAGAAACTAAGAGGCGCAGGTAAAAAAAATCAAACAAAATGGCGGGTCCCGAGAGCGATAGAAAAGGAAAGAGATATCGGGAAGTGAAATTTCAATGTAACAGATACACTAATTCACGGGATAAAATAGTATGTTAGGTTGATTGTTAAAATGCAGCCCATTTATTAAAATTTAAAAAAAAAAAGGTGGGGGGGGGGGGGGTTTCCGCAACGAAAAACGATATAAACCTCGGAATAAATCAACAGGACGTAGCCGTTGGGTACTGCTAGTTATTTCATATGCATATTTTAGTAAATAAAAATGCAAATTTTTAGGGTTTACCCAATGTAGTAAATCTGGAGTACAATAAGAGAGTACGAATACGCCAGAAGCATTGTGTTGTATCTCTCTATCTTTCTCTCATTATTTATGTATAGACTACTATAGACCATAAACTACTGGAAAACTGCAGTCTTTTGTTGTTATTTTGCAATTTAAGGGACAAGCCCGGCATATCACTTATTAAGAGTCTAATTAATGAAATGTTTGGCATTTTCTATTTTAGAAATAAAAGAAAAGAAGAAATTTCGGCGCCAAAATTGTTGCTCCATTTACATTTTTATTTTTGAGAACGTGACCTTTGTGATCACAGCAAATTTCCATATGGATAAATAAATCAGTCTTAGTTTTAGATTGGGTACCAAACGTATTGCTTCACTTATCTATGAACCCGTCTACAAAAAAATGTCACATGCTCACCTGCCAAGGAATACCTCCAAAAATAAAAAGACACAACAGATCAATGTAAGTGGGGACCTTTCTGGCTTTGATATCTCCTATCCATGAGGTATTTCTGAAGATGGACTCCACGTGATTGTCGGCGAGAACGAATGGAATGGAGAACCACTGTGATAGAATGTTCATAGCAGGTCAGAATATGCAACCATGTAACAGAATGTCCATATCTTGTTAAAATATATTTTTTCAAAATCTGAACCATGTGTTACAATGCTCAAAGTATGTCAAAATATGAACTCTTTCAGACCTTGTGGTCTTAAGGTCATCTGTTTTTGTGGCCTACGGTTAACGAGGGTGTCATGTCACAACGACCAACCGCCTTTACTTTTACCCAACTAATGTCAGGTACCCATTAGAGCTGGGTGGACTCAGAGGCGTCCGAAGATCCCGAAATTAAAAATCCCAGTCTTCACCAGGATTCGAATCCCGGCGATTGGTTCGGAACCCAAGCGCTTTACCGCTCAGCCATCGTACCTACTATGTACTCTGGTGCTAGAGTTATATTAAGTGAGCATGCTAAAACGCCAGCATAAAGTATAAACACAACTAATCGCAATGAAATATTGGTACCAGGTGACAGGAGGCGCGGTGGATGAGCGGTAATGAGCTTGACTACCGAACCGGAGGTCCCAGGTTCGAATCTTGGTGTAGACTAGGATTTTAAATTTCGGGATCTTCGGGCGCCTCTGACATTAGTTATGTAAAACTAAAGGCGGTTGGTCGTTGTGCTGGCTACATGACACCCTCATTAGCTGACCCACAAAATATGGATTGTTTTCTCTAGTGTAAGGACCTTTACTTCATCTGCCCCCAAGTGATAGAGTATGGTCTGAAAGGTAACTTGACTTGCCAGGAGACAAAGCCTCGGTTGAATGATTAGGGAAAGATATATACCCGAACGAACGGTAGGCAAACGAATACTAATCCTAATTGTTGCTTTATGTTCTCTTAGTTCTAGAGATCACTCTATATGACGATTGGAATAGACAGAGGTGCCCCTACAGTCTAGAAAAAAACGCAGCTCGCGTAGTGTCGTTTTACATTGCATCATTTGTGTAAAACTATTGACCTATTATTGGCTTGGAAGAGTCTTTGCAGTGTACCATCTCAAATGGTTACGTTTAGACATTTAATATTGCAGTTAGCGTATTCATTACTACGCAAAGTAAAGGTCTATGGCCATGTTACACGATCTTCGGGGCTCGCAAAGACCTTCCTTCGGGGAACAGTACCAGGAAAAAGGAGAAGTGGCAGTTTGAGTAAGCGATGGGAGGATAGCATAAAAGAATGGACGGGTCTGCTATTGACAGAGGTTCTATCTCATGCATGGTGCCCCAATGGTCAAACAGACTAAGGGATAGGTAAAGGTAAAAATATTCATTATGGCTTTACTACAAAACTACTCTAAGGCCACCTAAAGCGAACAAAAGCTCCCTTCCACCGGTCTGAAGTGGGCGGCGACTTCCTCCTTCCAGCCACCGTGTCTGCCCGGGGTGGGGGACACTCGGGGTTAAACTTAGAGTTTGATTTTGCGTTCACTTTCAGTGGACACGGACACTCCGGACTCGCGGACTAGAGACGCGGCCCGCACCACAGGGAACACCCGCCATGTTCCTTTAATCTACCAGGCTAACCGTGTGGGACACGCCATTTATGCAATGGCCCCTTGAAGGACGGCTGCTGGACGTTGACAGATCTCTGCGGGACCTCTCATGCACCCCCGCACCGCTCTCGCACCCTCTTAGGCACTCTCGGCGGGAGCCTTGTTTTGCTACACTTTGGCCTAGCCGTCCCCTCCTCACGACCGTTTCCACCCGGACACCACGATGAGGCAGGGCAGCAAACTACCTAATCAGCTGACACTTACCAGGCCTCCAAAGATAAGAGCAAACAGTAGTGCACCACCATAGGCTACAAAATACATCCCTCCTAGCAGCGTTGTTGTAGAGGTGAATAGAGCGGCCAGGAGAAAAGCCCATTCTTTACTAATACTCAACAGTATCTTTACGGCGTAACCTGAAGGGTAGGTGCATTTAAGGTTTCAAGTATTATTAGACATAGAGAAACACATTCTCTTTCTCTCTCTCTCTTTCTCCCTCTCTCTCTACTGTCATTGTCAAATAAACGATAACATTTGATAAGAAGTGTGTATTACTCCACTTCATTCAGAGGAAGCAATGTCAAAGTAAATGTAATTTTGGGAACTGGAATAGATGTTTGAAATATGCATGTTTTTCTTTCATGCCTGAAATTAAAGGTCTAAAGAAATATTTGCGGTGTCTAATATCGTACAAAGCTTGCTTTGTAATCAAAAGATGGAAAAAAAAATGCGTAAAACTAAATACGCTATACATAGATCTACAAAGCTAAAAAGTGTGATTACGTCCTAATTACTACTAGGCTTGCATTTTAGTTGGGGATGTAAAATCTATGAAATCATTTGATTTCCTGGCTGATTCAGACTACCTGTAACATGCTTTAAGTCTAATGGCATTAGCGAGTGCGCGTTGTATAGGTCGTATGGAATTACACATTAGCATTCATCTAGCGTTTTTCTGAGTTATTAGGTATTCGTTATTTGAATAAATCACCTAAGCTGCTAAGTAGTATGGTTAGCCAGCATATCTCGGAAACGAGAACTGGAATATACAGAAGACAGTGCATTATCACCCCATATTTCCAGAGAAACGGGTCCAAGATGCATCTGTACCCAGAGTTCCGCATTTTGGAAGCGAGTATTGCGCCACCTGGACAGGAGAAAAAAATATACTTTTAATCAAATAGACATCTAATGTACCACGTAAACAGGAGAAACAGGATGGCTGCCTGGTCGTGCGGTTTGCGCGCTGGACTGTCGTTTAGATTTATTGATGGTCACGAGCTCAAACCCTGCTCGCTCCCATCCCCCGTCGTCCTGCGGGAGGTTTGGACTAGGAAGTAATATTATCTTCAACTCTGAAGGAACATCCGAAACATGTAAAACATTTTACAAACAAACAAAAACAATTTAATCAAAAAGACATCTTACTTACCACATAAACAGGAGAAAAATAATGTTATTCGATAGATATGCTATGCACAACATAAAAAGGAGAAAAGGTTTTAGCTATGTAATCTCCTCAAAGCTGAAGAAGTAGTAAACCCCAACCTTTATTTAAAGTGAGCTAAACTCACAACAACCTTAGATCTTATAGTGAATTAACCCAACCTTGTACTGAAGAAATAATATCCCTTCTAGGTATCAAACATAATAATCAATGTTCCAGTTAGTAATTGACTAATTGATTAATTGTTTTCGGTTGATTCATGTTTCGTCTTCGCTAATGAAAATAATTGTGCTTACTTTCAACTTGATGCGAGGATGGGTGTATAAGAAATAACTTGTTCAAACTTTTCACCAGAGTTGGTATAAACTTTGTAAAAATGATGCCGGACAAAAGGCCTTTTCTGCCTCAATCATTTTCTTCCTCAAAACACACATTTCCCTTTCAGAAATGTAGGCATACTTTACTCGTGTTGACTAGAGTACTAGGCTATTCTGTTTATTACACATTTTATCTCCGTAGGTATACACGTTTTTTTCATGCGCCATGATGATATTCCTTAATAACTTTAAAACCTAACAAGTAGTAACAAGCAATAAACACAAACAATTTTTTTCTAAACAAAGCTTATATAAGAAAAAAAAAACATATATATATATATATATATATATAAATATATTTTTATAAATATATAACTATGATGCAGGAATAAGCTCCCTTTTGTTTATTATACAAAAGTATTTATTACCGATAAATACAAATTAGCGATAATTATTTCACTAATTAATTAATGTTTTATTTTTAATTTAATTTTTGTTAGGTGCAATATTATGGTGCAATGTTTAAACTTTATCAGAGGGTGCAGGAATATAACAAAACAATCACGTACAATAAGATTTGTGATTTGTGATTTTGGGCACATCGGCACAATTTAGGCCATGTCGTGCCTGCAGTCTCTCAAGGGCCACTCTCCCTCCACAAAACAAGGGCCAAATTCCATACAGTCAAATCATTTAAATCAAGGTCTATTCAAAGTTAAAATAGTAGAGGTAGTAAAAATTTAATAATTTGGTAAAAATTTAATGTAAATAGTACAATAAGTGTACCAAACATATAAAGTGAGAAAATAGAAGGTTTAAAAAAAAAAGTTAAATCTACACATTTCAAATTGGTTTGCAATACAATCCAAATGACCACAAAAATGAAGATGCTAAAACTTAACTACAAGTAGACTCAAACTGTTTCCAACGGGTGCTAGGAACCAGCCCATCTCGTCTTGTAGTTGTACGCTTTCGGCTGCTCCGTGAAGAGTTCCCCCAACCCAGGTCACTGAAATGGATAGGTCATGGTTAATGTGAGAGACCCATGTCACTGAAATGGATAGGTCATGGTTAATGTGAGAGACCCATGTCACTGAAATGGATAGGTCATGGTTAATGTGAGAGACCCATGTCACTGAAATGGATAGGTCATGGTTAATGTGAGAGACCCATGTCACTGAAATGGATAGGTCATGGTTAATGTGAGAGACCCATGTCACTGAAATGGATAGGTCATGGTTAATGTGAAAGACCAATGTAACTAGAATGGATAGGTCATGGTTAATGTGAGACACCCATGTAGCTAGAATTTATAGGTCATGGTTAATGTGAGAGACCCATGTAGCTAGAATTTATAGGTCATGGTTAATGTGAGAGACCACCCACGTAGCTAGAATGGATAGGTCATGGTTAGAGTGAGAGACCCATGTAGCTAGAATGGATAGGTCATGGTTAATGTGAGAGACCCATGTAACTATAATGGATAGGTCATGGTTAATGTGAAAGACCAATGTAACTAGAATGGATAGGTCATGGTTAATGTGAAAGACCAAAGTAACTAGAATGGATAGGTCATGGTTAATGTGAGAGACCCATGTAGCTAGAATTTATAGGTCATGGTTAATGTGAAAGACCACCCACGTAGCTAGAATGGATAGGTCATGGTTAATGTGAGAGACCCACGTAGCTAGAATGATAGGTCATGGTTAATGTGAGAGACCCATGTCACTGAAATGGATAGGTCATGGTTAATGTGAGAGACCCATGTCACTGAAATGGATAGGTCATGGTTAATGTGAGAGACCCATGTCACTGAAATGGATAGGTCATGGTTAATGTGAGAGACCCATGTCACTGAAATGGATAGGTCATGGTTAATGTGAGAGACCCATGTCACTGAAATGGATAGGTCATGGTTAATGTGAAAGACCAATGTAACTAGAATGGATAGGTCATGGTTAATGTGAGACACCCATGTAGCTAGAATTTATAGGTCATGGTTAATGTGAGAGACCCATGTAGCTAGAATTTATAGGTCATGGTTAATGTGAGAGACCACCCACGTAGCTAGAATGGATAGGTCATGGTTAATGTGAGAGACCCATGTAGCTAGAATGGATAGGTCATGGTTAATGTGAGAGACCCATGTAACTGAAATGGATAGGTCATGGTTAATGTGAAAGACCAATGTAACTAGAATGGATAGGTCATGGTTAATGTGAGAGACCCATGTAGCTAGAATTTATAGGTCATGGTTAATGTGAGAGTCCACCCACGTAGCTAGAATGGATAGGTCATGGTTAATGTGAGAGACCCACGTAGCTAGAATGATAGGTCATGGTTAATGTGAGAGACCCATGTCACTGAAATGGATAGGTCATGGTTAATGTGAGAGACCCATGTAACTGAAATGAATAGGTCATGGTTAATGTGAAAGACCAATGTAACTAGAATGGATAGGTCATGGTTAATGTGAGAGACCCATGTAGCTAGAATGATAGGTCATGGTTAATGTGAGTGACCCATGTAGCTAGAATTTATAGGTCATGGTTAATGTGAGAGACCACCCACGTAGCTAGAATGGATAGGTCATGGTTAATGTGAGAGACCACCCACATAGCTAGAATGGATAGGTCATGGTTAATGTGAGAGACCCCCCAGGTAGCTAGAATGGATCAGTCATGGTTAATGTGAGAGACCCACGTAGTTAGAATGGATAGGTCATGGTTAATGTGACAGACCCATGTAGCTAGAATGGATAGATCATGGTTAATGTGAAAGACCCATGTAACTGAAATGGATAGGTCATGGTTAATGTGAGAGACCCATGTAACTGAAATGGATAGGTCATGGTTAATGTGAGAGACCCATGTAACTGAAATGGATAGGTCATGGTTAATGTGAAAGACCAATGTAACTAGAATGGATAGGTCATGGCTAATGTGAGAGACCCATGTAGCTAGAATGGATAGGTCACGGTTAATATGAGAGACCCATGTAGCTAGAATGGATAGGTCATGGTTAATGTGAGAGACCCTTGTAGCTAGAATGGTTAGGTCATGGTTAATGTGAGAGATCCATGTAACTAGAATGGATAGGTCATGGTTAATGTGAGAGACCCATGTAACTGAAATAGATAGGTCATGGTTAATGTGATAAACCCATGTAACTGAAATGGATAGGTCATGGATAATGTGAGAGACCCACGTAGCTAGAATGGATAGATCATGGTTAATGTGAGAGACCCATGTAACTGAAATGGATAGGTCATGGTTAATGTGAGAGACCCATGTAACTGAAAAGGATAGGTCATTGTTTATGTGAGAGACCCATGTAACTAGAATAGATAGGTCATGGTTAATGTGAGAGACCCACGTAGCTAGAATGGATAGGTCATGGTTTATGTGAGAGACCCATGTAGCTAGAATGGATAGGTCATTGTTAATGTGAGAGACCCATGTAGCTAGAATGGATAGGCCATGGTTAATGTGAGAGACCCATGTAGCTATAATGGATAGGTCATGGTTAATGTGAGAGACCCATGTAGCTAGAATGATAGGTCATGGTTAATGTGAGAGACCCATGTAGCTAGAATGGATAGGTCTTAGTTAATGTGAGAGACCCATGTAACTAGAATGGATAGGTCATGGTTAATGTGAGAGACCACCCAGGTAGCTAGAATTTATAGGTCAAGGTTAATGTGAAAGACCACCCATGTAGCTAGAATTTATAGGTCATGGTTAATGTGAGAGACCACCCACGTAGCTAGAATGGATAGGTCATGGTTAATGTGAGAGACCCCCCAGGTAGCTAGAATGGATCAGTCATGGTTAATGTGAGAGACCCACGTAGTTAGAATGGATAGGTCATGGTTAATGTGAGAGACCCATGTAGCTAGAATGGATAGATCATGGTTAATGTGAGAGACCCATGTAACTGAAATGGATAGGTCATGGTTAATGTGAGAGACCCATGTAACTGTAAAGGATAGGTCATTGTTTATGTGAGATACCCATGTAACTAGAATAGATAGGTCATGGTTAATGTGAGAGACCCACGTAGCTAGAATGGATAGGTCATGGTTTATGTGAGTGACCCATGTAGCTAGAATGGATAGGTCATGGCTTATGTGAGAGACCCATGTAGCTAGAATGGATAGGTCATGGTTAATGTGAGAGACCCTTGTAGCTAGAATGATAGGTCATGGTTAATGTGAGAAACCCATGTAGCTAGAATTTATAGGTCATGGTTAATGTGAGAGACCACCCACGTAGCTAGAATGGATAGGTCATGGTTAATGTGTGAGACCCCCCAGGTAGCTAGAATGGATCAGTCATGGTTAATGTGAGAGACCCACGTAGTTAGAATGGATAGGTCATGGTTAAATTGAGAGACCCATGTAGCTAGAATGGATAGATCATGGTTAATGTGAGAGACCCATGTAACTGAAATGGATAGGTCATGGTTAATGTGAGAGACCCATGTAACTGAAATGGATAGGTCATGGTTAATGTGAGAGACCCATGTAACTAGAATGGATAGGTTATGGTTAATGTGAGAGACTCATGTAGCTAGAATGGATAGTTCATAGTTAATGTGAGAGACCCACGTAGCTAGATATGATAGATCTTAGTTAATTTAAGAGACCCATGTAACTGAAATGGATAGGTCATGGTTAATGTGAGAGACCACCCATGTAGCTAGAATTTATAGGTCATGGTTAATGTGAGAGACCCATGTAACTGAAATGGATAGGTCATGGTTAATGTGAGAGACCCATGCAACTGAAAAGGATAGGTCATTGTTTATGTGAGAGACCCATGTAACTAGAATAGATAAGTCATCGTTAAACTGAGAGACCCACGTAGCTAGAATGGATAGGTCATGGTTAATGTGAGAGACCCATGTAGCTAGAATGTATAGGTCATTGTTAATGTGAGAGACCCATGTAGCTAGAATGGATAGGTCATGGTTAATGTGAGAGACCCATGTAGCTAGAATGGATAGGTCATGGTTAATGTGAGAGACCCATGTAGCTAGAATGATAGGTCATGGTTAATGTGAGAGACCCATGTAGCTAGAATGGATAGGTCTTAGTTAATGTGAGAGACCCATGTAACTAGAATGGATAGGTCATGGTTAATGTGAGAGACCACCCAGGTAGCTAGAATTTATAGGTCGAGGTTAATGTGAGAGACCACCCATGTAGCTAGAATTTATAGGTCATGGTTAATGTGAGAGACCACCCACGTAGCTAAAATGGATAGGTCATGGTTAATGTGTGAGACCCCCCAGGTAGCTAGAATGGATCAGTCATGGTTAATGTGAGAGACCCACGTAGTTAGAATGGATAGGTCATGGTTAATGTGAGAGACCCATGTAGCTAGAATGGATAGATCATGGTTAATGTGAGAGACCCATGTAACTGAAATGGATAGGTCATGGTTAATGTGAGAGACCAATGTAACTGAAATGGATAGGTCATGGTTAATGTGAGAGACCCATGTAACTAGAATGGATAGGTTATGGTTAATGTGAGAGACCCATGTAGCTAGAATGGATAGTTCATAGTTAATGTGAGAGACCCACGTAGCTAGAATGGATAGATCATGGTTAATGTGAGAGACCCATGTAGCTGAAATGGATAGGTCATGGTTAATGTGAGAGACCTATGTAACTGAAAAGGAAAGGTCATTGTTAATGTGAGAGACACATGTAACTAGAATAGATAGGTCATAGCTAATGTGAGAGACCCATGTAGCTAGAATGGATAGGTCACGGTTAATGTGAGAGACCCACGTAGTTAGAATGGATAGGTCATGGTTAATGTGAGAGAACAAAGTAGATAAAATAGATAGGTCATTGTTAATGTGAGAGACCTTTGTAGCTAGAATGGATAGGTCTATGTTAATGTGAGAGACAGATGTAACTAAAATAGATAGGTCATGGTTAAAGTGAGAGACCCACGTAGCTTGAATGGATAGATCATGGTTAAAGTGAGAGACCCACGTAGCTTGAATGGATAGATCATGGTTAATGTGAGAGACCCATGTAACTGAAATGGATAGGTCATGGTTAATGTGAGGGACCCATGTAACTAGAATGGATAGGTCATGGTTAATGTGAGAGACCCACGTAGCTAGAATAGATAGGTCATGGTTAATGTGAGAGATCCATGTAGCTAGAATGAATAGGTCATTGTTAATGTGAGAGAACAACGTAGCTAGAATGGATAGGTCATGGTTAATGTGAAAGACCCATGTAACTGAAATGGATAGGTCATGGTTAATGTGAGAGACACATGTAACTGAAATGGATAGGTCATGGTTAATGTGAGAGGCCAGTGTAACTAGAATGGATTTGTCATGGTTAATGTGAGAGACTCATGTATCTAGAATGGATAGGTTTTGGTTAATGTGAGAGACCCATGTAACTAGAATGGATAGGTCATGGTTAATGTGAGAGACCCACGTAGCTAGATTGGAAAGGTCATGGTTAATGTGAGAGACCCATGTAGCTAGAATGGATAGGTCATGGTTAATGTGAGAGACCTATGTAACTAGAATGGATAGGTCATGGTTAATGTGAGATACTCATGTAACTAGAATTTATAGGTCATGGTTAATGTGAGAGACCCACGTAGCTAGAATGGATAGGTCATGGTTAATGTGAGAATGATTTTTTATTGTATAATGTTTTCTTTATTGGGCGAAATGCAATTGGGTTGGGGAGTGGGGCTGACCGCCCACAGGAATATAAAGATTACTCTAGAAAGATTTCTCTCAGATGAGAGGCGTGCCCTAGGAGTGCTTCTTTCCTAGTCTTATGGGAACGTCCTTTAACGGTATTTAACCATTCTGTGTTTGGGTCAGTCCTTCTGTGACTATTACAGTTTTGGTGCCGATTCGTATGGGTACTTTGCCTCTAAATCCATTTCGAGACCGAAGTACAAATATCTACGAGTCCAAATTACACTTGATTTCAAATATCTAACGAGCCCAAATTACACTTGATATGTTAATACAATAGTTTCAATAGAGTTGTTTTCCCAATTCATTGAATATCTAAAAGGTAAAATAGATTTAAGAAACGTAGAGAACCCCCCTAAAAAAATCACTAGGTAATGCTTTATGTAGATGAAGGGCTCAAGAAATGATAATAGTCACAATTAAAGGAGATGCAATCGATCCGAATACAGTACGTAATTAAATAAATAATTTAAAAAAACAACAACAAAGTTTATATTTAGCATACTTGTATCAATTAGTTTGAATCAGTTTGTAAATTTGGAATAGATCTAGACTAACAATAAAAAAGAAGCGTTTATAAATATAAAAAAAGGGGGAAAAGACCTGAATACAAAACTCATGGCTCAAGCCTTCACAGCATCTCAAGCCAACACGCTAACCACTATGCTAGTGGAGAGCTTATAAACATGGACGATTGCATATTTATGCATTGTTTCTATCGCTTCGTCCTTTGGATTTCCTGGCTGACTCAAGACTACTTCAGACTAATTTAACTTAGACCTCCACTTCAGTCAATTACAATTTCTTTCCCTTGTTAGAGATACGAAACAAAATATTTTTTTTACAAATAGTCAATTAACTAATTGGTTAATCTTTACTTAATTGATTCCTGTGTTGTCAGGTAAAAGAAATAAATGTGCGAAATTTCAGCTTGATTGGAGAAAAAATGTCTACTAACAGACAGACACTGAGTTGATATATGCATTGTAAAAACCGCATCGTGTTAATATAACTGCAGCTGTGAAAACTTACCTGTCAATGTACAAGCACCTATGAATACACCTAGAGATCTGTTAGCTATCAGGAAGCCGTCCAAGTCGTCACTGGAGATATTCTTTGTATAACCCCAGTAGGATAGATAGGCAAGAGTCAAGATAATTGCCAGGACCAGAAACCAGCTTAGGAATTCATGCATGGCTTATCAATCTGAGGACACACAGATTTTATCTTGTAGCATCTTATCTTATCTTTGAACATGTTAGTTATCTCCTCTCATCTCATCTTATCTAATGTTATCTAGCTTTATCTCCTCTCATCTCATCTTATCTAATGTTATCTAGCTTTATCTCTTCTCATCTCATCTTATCTAATGTTATCTAGCTTTATCTCCTCTCATCTCATCTTATCTAATGTTATCTAGCTTTATCTCTTCTCATCTTATTTCGTCTTACTCATGGGCATAGCCAGGATTTTTTTCAAAAGATCCCCCCCAAGCACATCTATATATTTCCTGTATTTTAAACAAACAAGGTTACAAAGACAGTTTGTGTGGAAACACAAACTCAAAATCGGCCCCCGGAATGGTCCACTCAGGCAGGAAAAAAGACTGGTTGCAATATTTTCAAAAGAATGTCGGTATTAAATTCTATCAGAAGTTGTCCACCCAGGCAGGTAAAAAGACAGGTTTTAATATTTTCAGGAAGAATGACAGAGAAGAATGGAGAAAGAAGTTTGACAGATCCTGTGTGGTGCCCCAAAGGTCCAGCAGACCAAGGGATAGGGGAAAATGAATGTGAAGTTAGATGTGAATCTGGCCTAACTGATGTCTTATAATGAGTATCTAATTCATCTAATTGTTTTGTAAAGGGTCAATCTCTTATTCAAAGCCTCGTTTTGTGTTTAGCACAAACTGGTGCCCCCTGCAGTTCACGCGATAATATGAAAACTACTTATTAATTGTTGTTTTAAATTATGTCCAACTTATTTGTATTGTAAAAAGAAATTTTCTCTTTAAAAAAAGTTAACCTTTTTTTTTTTTGTAAATGTAGTATTTAGTATGGCAGAACTTACATAACTAGGCAATACAATTGTAAAAAAAAAATATTTTTTGACAAAAAATCTAAAACCGTTTGGATAAATGTGTTAAAAATATGGTAAATAGTCATCTCCCTTACTAAAAAGCCTCCCGTGTTTGTCACTTTTAATAGTGCATAGTTGTAAAAATGATGTATTTTTATCAAAAAAAACCTTGCATAATTGATTTAAAAAATTAGATTTTTCCTTTTCTTCTAGTTTCTGAAATCTAAACGGGACGGACGGACAGACGGACGGACAGACGGACGGACAGGCCACACATAACTAATTGCGCTAAAAAAGCATACTCTGAGGTATCTACAGTGCATTATCTTGCTATTAAAAATTTTGTTTAAAAGCCCAATCTGGCAGAAATTTATAAACTCTTAGCTACGCTCTTGGAATTAGGTGACTGAAGTTTGCTTTAGTTTTATATCGAAAAGGGAAGTTTTATCGTCAAAACCATCTGTTAAGAGTTTTTAAACGAAAAAATATCTGGAGTATTTTTTTTAACAAACTCAAAAACCCATTTACAAACGCTCACAGAATTTCGTAACTGTAGTTTTCTTAAATTTTTTTATTGAAGAGGTGGTTTTTAGCTTCAAACTCTAATATTTTAAACTCAAATCACTCTGGAGGTTGTTTTTTTTTTAAACACAAAACCCCTCTTGGCTAAGCTCATAGAATCAGGAGACTGTTGTATGCTTTAGTCTTATATTGAAGAGGGGGGTTTTATCTTTTTAAAAAAATTAACTCAAAACCCCATTTGCCTACGTCCATGTACTGTGGTATGCATTCTTTTTGTTTTGTTTTATGGAGGGGAGGTAACCTCCAAACCCTGCAGAGGATTTTAAAAACTATCCTCCCCCCCTTTTCTTGGCTGGGCTGGTTTAGCACTAAAATTTCACCTAAAATAAACATGACTAAAGCTACTAATTAGTTACAAAATTCCAACACCCCCTTCCCCTTTGCAAAGGGTTTCGATTTCAGATGTTGCGTTTGAACCACTAACCCGACCCCCCCCCCCCGGCTACGCCGATGATCTTATCTCAGTCTTATCTCATCTTTTCTTATTGCACTTTGCGTAGCAACAGATGACACTAAAGATGTTTATTACAAGATATTTGTTTAGTAAACAGATGTATTTTACAGCGAATGTATTTTACAACAAAAGTACTTTACTTCAGATGTACTTTACAACAGATGTATTTTACAAGAGATGTACTTTACATCAGATGTACTTTACATCAGATGTACTTTACATCAGATGTACTTTACATCAGATGTACTTTACATCAGATGTACTTTACATCAGATGTACTTTACAATAGATTTACTTTAAAACAGATGTGCTTTACAAGTGATGTACTTTACAATAAATGTTTACAGCAAACTACTCCTAGAGATGTACTTTACAATAGATGTACTTTACAATAGATTGCTTTACAAGAGTCGTACTATACAAGATTTGTACATTTTAAAACCGACGCATTTTTCAAGAGATGTACTTATTACTTAACAATAGACGTACTGACTGTGAGTGTCTAGATGTAGGAGTCGAAATAAATCTACATCATAACTGTAAATAAGAGAGAATAATATAAACTTCTTATTTTATGTTTTACTTAATAAAGAGTATTTAAATTGACGTGTGCTAAATCTAGATCTAAACTAAGTCTGGTCTAGATCTAATTTTTTATTTTAGTGAGCTTAAAGTTCAATATTTTTTTTTACCAATGGAAACGCAGTTTCTTTTCATATAAATAAATAGTTGATATTTTCGACAAAATTTTAAATGTACAACTTAGGAACATTATCGGATTAATACAAGGAAACAATACAATTTAAATTTAGACGGCGCTTTTCCTAAACAGAGACTTCATGCATTGAACATTTTAAAAAGGTCATGAATAGGGCTTTGACATAGACCTGTATAGATGATATAGATCTATCTATATATTTATATATTATACCTAGACTGGAAAACGGAAACACACTCTTATCCGATATTGATCAGATCAATGATTTTATATATAGATTGTTTTGTACGTAATTCTTAATTCTTTGAAATGTCTCTAAGTGCAAAGAACTAATTACAAAATGAAAGATTAAGCCTATATTTAAATAATTAGATTATCCTGAAATAATATGACCGACATGCAACTTTGCACAGCAATTGTCTGAAACAAGATCAGCTCCAGAAGTTTTCTTTGGGAATTAATTTCTATGCATTTCCAACGCGATATTACCCGTGGAATCTTTTCGTGATACAAAAATTGTTTAATATATTAAACTGTTATTACAAACTGTCAATAGAAAGTATCTTAATACTGCCAGAACAAATATCAATGCAGACAGTACACATAACATTTCAACACAAATTGTCATCACAATGTGACATCACAAGCTATCATCAAAAAATCTGAACACACCGTCAACATAAACTGTAAACACACTGTCATATAAAACAATCAATACATCCTGTCAACGCAAACTGTTAACACGAACTGTAAACAAAATGTCAGAAACATCTGTCAACAAAAAAGTGAAAAAACGCAAACTGTCAACAAAAAAGTGACAATGCAAACTGTCAACAAAAAATCAACAATACAAACTGTCAACAAAAAATCAACAATACAAACTGTCAACAAAAAAGTGACAATGCAAACTGTCAACAAAAAAAGTGACAATGCAAACTGTCAACCAAAAAAGTGACAATGCAAACTGTCAACCAAAAAAGTGACAATGCAAACTGTCAACCAAAAAAGTGACAATGCAAACTGTCAACCAAAAAAGTGACAATGCAAACTGTCAACCAAAAAAGTGACAATGCAAACTGTCAACCAAAAAAGTGACAATGCAAACTGTCAACCAAAAAAGTGACAATGCAAACTGTCAACCAAAAAAGTGACAATGCAAACTGTCAACCAAAAAAGTGACAATGCAAACTGTCAACCAAAAAAGTGACAATGCAAACTGTCAACCAAAAAAGTGACAATGCAAACTGTCAACCAAAAAAGTGACAATGCAAACTGTCAACCAAAAAAGTGACAATGCAAACTGTCAACCAAAAAAGTGACAATGCAAACTGTCAACCAAAAAAAGTGACAATGCAAACTGTCAACCAAAAAAGTGACAATGCAAACTGTCAACCAAAAAAAATGACATCGAAAATATCAATAAAAAAGTGACAATGCAAACTGTCAACATAAGATCTGAACGAAGAGGTCGTCTCCTTTCCATTAGGACTAAAACAGAAAGATTTAAAAACTCCTCTATCCCACTATCGGTCAGAGTGTTACAAGATCAGCTGTCGTCATCGAGAAGTACATAGAAGTCAAATCCATAAAGCGCTGGTTGTGAATGTGTATGTGTGTGAGTGATTGTTGTTCGATTTTTTTCCTCCATATTGTTTTGGTACAGTAGTTACACTGTGGTTGTCAATTGTAGTCAAACTGAATTTCCATTTGATTGGATCTATAAAATTATCTTATCTTATCTTAAAAAGTGACAACGAAAACTGTCCAAAAAATCACATTTTTAACTTATGTACGTGAAGAAGTGAGAAAAGTCTAGATTTTTCTAATGGTTTACAATTTTTTATTAGCTCTTGTGAAATGTATATTTATACTATATACTATATACATTTCTGTATTACTGAGTTTAAGTACATAAAAAGAAAGAAGAAAACATCCCAACTACCGCGAGACCTACAACACGTGAGAGTTGGTGAGGATGTAAACGTCTGTTGAATCAGTTTTTGGTTTTTGTTGTTTCATTCTGTCTCTGACTTTTTACTAGTATGCCGTCGTCAAGCAGGAGGATTAACAAAATGTGTATTCTATCATAGATCCAGCACTGACCTACATATTTTGTTTAGGCAACATTTCTGTGCGATGAGGTCGTTGTCTTACGGGAAGGAAATAGGTCAACGTCACGGACCAAGTGCGCACAAAATTTGGTTCTTCAAATCACTCAGTAGAACTAAACGGTAGAACCAGGGCTGACCTACGTATATTAGTAGGGACTAAACGGTAGAACCAGCACTGACCTACGTATATTACGGTAGAACCAGCACTGACCTACGTATATTAGTAGGGACTAAACGGTAGAACCATACATTGAGGAGATGCTTTTCAACTTTGTAAACGACATTTCTTTAGTGGGTGACATGCGACCAGACTCTGCCTGGGAATTCAAGGTGATGCTCCTAAGGTCGCTAGGCTTAGTTTGCGGCTCCTGGCTCTGATCGGCAATGTCAGTCTTGTCTTCCTTGAAGTTGTCCACTGTGGCCATCGTGGTCGAAACAGTTTTCATAAAGACACTTTTAATCACTTCGTCTTGTAAGGACTCGCGTGTCTGAGAAATGACCAAATAAGAGGAAAAAAATTAAAGGTACAAAGTCATACAAACATTGTATATAAAAAATACGCCTCAAATTAAAAGTCATAATGTGTTGCTAACTGGCGTAAACCGCTAGGCTTCACAACAACCGTTTGAGTTCAAATCACGACTCGAGATGATCTGTGTTATCTGAGAATCTAAAGGCAGCGAGGAAACCTTTTCCAAGATGCTTAGAGGAATAGAGCTCTTGGATACATCTTGAGGGACTTGAGTTCAAATTACGACTCGAGATGATATGATCTGTGTTATCTGAGAATCTAAAAGCAGCGAGGAAACCTTTTCCAAGATGCTTAGAGGAATAGAGCTCTTGGATACATATTGAGGGACTTGAGTTCAAATTACGACTCGAGATGATATGATCTGTGTTATCTGAGAATCTAAAAGCAGCGAGGAAACCTTTTCCAAGATGCTTAGAGGAATAGAGCTCTTGGATACATGTTGAGGGACTTGAGTTCAAATTACGACTCGAGATGATATGATCTGTGTTATCTGAGAATCTAAAAGCAGCGAGGAAACCTTTTCCAAGATGCTTAGAGGAATAGAGCTCTTGGATACATATTGAGGGACTTGAGTTCAAATTACGACTCGAGATGATATGATCTGTGTTATCTGAGAATCTAAAAGCAGCGAGGAAACCTTTTCCAAGATGCTTAGAGGAATAGAGCTCTTGGATACATGTTGAGGGACTTGAGTTCAAATTACGACTCGAGATGATATGATCTGTGTTATCTGAGAATCTAAAAGCAGCGAGGAAACCTTTTCCAAGATGCTTAGAGGAATAGAGCTCTTGGATACATATTGAGGGGCTGGAGATCTAATTCCGAGTTAGCGTTAAATTAGATTCCCAGTTCATTTTAGTCTTACAGAATTCTCCCTAACAAGTAACTGTACGCTGAGGTTTTAAGAGCCAACACTTTCTGGTAGTGTTACTTACAAGTTAAGAATAATTTTTGTAATTAAATACAAAAGAACATATGACTTACATTTGCTTTTGGAAATATAGATCTAGAATTTTTTTTTCTGCTTTCCTTTACTAATATTTCTTCAAACTTTTTAAATGTATTTGAATAAAAACAATTTTATGATTTAAAAAAGTAAAAAAAAAAGATAAAATATTATCTTTTTTATCACGTTGACCTTTAACAATGGTTAATCTAGTAACATTTATATAAATTAAAAATAGATTTAATCTTTCTTACAACAGTTGACGATGATCTATAAGTATTTTATTCCGTAGTACAATGACATAGAGATCTCTATAGACTTTTTATGAACAAATATTTGCATTTTTTGTCCTGAATAATTCATTTTCTAAAGCAGAAATCCAAAATAGCATAACATATTTGTTTACATTTTGTAATTATAAAAATGTTACAAAACAAATTTACATTGAGATACATATTTAAAATTTAGTTTTAACATTTTTTAACTAGTACATTTTATTAAAATACCAGTCTTACATTAAATATCTTCTTTATATAGTTTTAAAGTGTTCAAATTCTGTTTAGTGCTACAGAATTTAAAAAAGTAAAAGATATCAATTTGTATATCATTTTAGAAAGTCTACCCGTCCTGGTAACCTAGAAACGCATATTGTCATAACGCATTTAAAATCTTAGAATGAGACAACGTATGTAACGGAAGCTCAAAATTGGAACCAGTGAAATCCGCCCATGTGGAGTGTCATTAAGGAATGTCCTCTAAAACCGCTCTTCTTACCAAAAGGCCCGTACAAGACAACGCCCCCAAAACACCACAATAGAAAGAAAACCATATGGACAGCTCCTTAATTTGGAAACCACTGCGCAGCACACCTCATATATTGGTCTAGTCGTCTGAACGTTCCAACATAAAAATGAGAACGAGGAAGAAGACGCTCCATAAGTTGTATCATGCTGCATAAGGGAGGTATTACCTTTAAAAAAAAAATATATTTCTTATGTTTACCTTGTTTATAGAAAAATATTTATGGTAATTAAAAAGTTGACTCTTGTTAGCCCTCTTGTGTACCGCTCTTCATGGGGAGGAGGGGGCGCTCCATAAAAAGAAATGTAAAGAACCAGTAGCTATATCAATTAGAATCACCTTAATGTAAGAAAACTATGACTCTAGAATGTTCTAACAATGATTAGAAAATCTGGACATAATAATATTATTTTTTATTAAAAACGAAAATTTAGTGACTTTCATATGTAATAAGACACTCATTGTGAAAGCATTCCAAGTCCTCCAGAAAGGTTCGGGATAATCCAAGCCCTTCGCAACCCTGCATACAACATCACAAGACAAGCCCACATCTTGAACACCCAAGACAAAAAGGAAGATGAAATAGCCCAGAAATACATGACGCTGAAATTTGGAAGCTGATGCTAAGAGAGTGGACAAGACCTGGTTACGAAGCTGGTTTGTGGCTTGTACCAAGGTCGTGAAACAGGGAGATATGATGAAAGGTATATATATCTTCCTTCGTTGTCGAAGATGAGCACATTTGTCATCTCCCATAGACTCGAAGATGGCTGTAAAGTCCAATCCTCGCTTTCAAAAGCCGGCCGCATATGTAGCTTGGTTGGGTTATGTCAGTTGCAGAT
Source organism: Biomphalaria pfeifferi (assembly GCA_030265305.1). Classification (NCBI taxonomy): domain Eukaryota; kingdom Metazoa; phylum Mollusca; class Gastropoda; family Planorbidae; genus Biomphalaria; species Biomphalaria pfeifferi. Next base: position 1,443,317 of record JASAOG010000135.1, read on the forward strand.
AGGCCTGCTTCTTCTCTCCGCTTTTTTGTTGGTTCGGCGCTCCTTCACCCTGGCCGCTCCTCCTGCTTCAAATGTTGAAACTCCGAGACTCAAGCTTCTCGCCACCAGGAGCGATCAAGAGCTAGTGCTTCCCAGCCGAGAATGTCGACACCGCAGGTATTAACGCATTTAATGAATCGCTTTGTTTCGGTCCAATATTTTGTAAAGAAGAATAAAACGCCTTGAACGAAGCTGGTGTGTGGTTTATACTAAGGTCAGGGTCACATGAAGATCAATAAACGTACTCATAGCTCTGATCCAATATCCCGTATAAAATTATATACAAAACTCTCTCCTAGTGCTAAATTTTAGTCAACAAAGTTGACAGGAAGACTCAGAAGAGATACACAAACGTAGATGTTTTACCTGGAAACATTTGAAGAAATCGTAGTTCATGGAGACGTATTGACCATTGAACAGAAAGCTGGTTAAGTAGGACACGCCAATCAGACTTAGGAGAGACAAGATCATGGAAAACGTTTTAAAGGGGAACAACTGGCACTGGTTCGTTTCATCGTACCTATTTAGATCAAACAATGTTTAACAATTATTTATATGGTATTTTTGCATTGTTTTCAATTGACTATATTTAGCGGCCCCCGAAAAGGGAAAGACGCTATTAGTATCGTGTGGTCCGTCCGTCCGTCCCGTTAAGACCTCGTAAACTAGAAAAATATAGTAAAAATTCGACATCATAATATCTTTGATGGTCTAAAGTTCTGATGCAACGGTCACTTTATTCTCTTCTGAAAGCGAAAATCTAATTTAAATTAGGTCTAATCATATAGTTTTAAAAAAGCTTGTAGTTTATATGTATTTGTATACTGATACGTATCCTCAACCAAGCTTCATTATGGCCTCCTTAAGTCGCAAAGTGGCGATGGATCATCTCATGGAAATGAGATGAATGTCTGGACATTAGCTAATGGTTGGAATGATGTCATGCACACATCAATTCCCCCCCTCCCCTTTTATTTTTTTCACGAAGCTGATGCATCCAAAAGAGCGGCTAGTACTGATACAGTTTGGGATCACCTGCGTCGCAAAGGCTCTGCCAGAGTGTAGCACTGACATAGCAAACTGCCTAAGGGTCGCCAGCTCCTGATTTTTCCTCAGGGTTGACTCAGGAAGACTTTCCCATGATTGGGTATAGCTGCAAGGCAGCAGAGGTATGAATTCAGAGCCATGCTTCATCTAGGCCAGAAATGGATTTTTTTTTTTCAGATCACTGGTCTTCTCATTGCTCATCTTTCTAAAGTTCAACTCTCCATTGCCCAGAAATCCAATGCTCATCTACCTATTGCCTAAATATCCATTGCCTATCTACCTATTGCCCAAATATTCATCGCTTAATGACCCATTGCCCATCTTTCTAAAGTTCAACTCTCCATTGCCCAGAAATCCAATGCTCATCTACCTATTGCCTAAATATCCATTGCCTATCTACCTATTGCCCAAATATTCATCGCTTAATGACCCATTGCCCATCTTTCTAAAGTTCAACTCTCCATTGCCCAGAAATCCAATGCTCATCTATCTATTGCCTAAATATCCATTGCCTATCTACCTATTGCCCAAATATTCATCGCTTAATGACCCATTGCCCATCTTTCTAAAGTTCAACTCTCCATTGCCCAGAAATCCAATGCTCATCTACCTATTGCCTAAATATCCATTGCCTATCTACCTATTGCCCAACTATCCATCGCTTAATGACCCATTGCCCATCTTTCTTAAGTTCAACTCTCCATTGCCCAGAAATGCAATGATTATCTACCTATTGCCAAAGTATCCATTTGCAAATCTACCCATTGTCCAACTATTAATTCCCGATTATCCATTGCCTATCTATCTATTGCCCAACTATCCAACGATCCATCGCTTAATGACCCACTGCCCAACTATTTACCTTTATCCAATGCCCAAATGCCCAACTACCCATCGTCCATCTATCTGTCATGCATCTACTAGTTGTCCTTTTACTACCCAGTGTGCAGCCGAACAATCCGGGCTGACATAGGTCTCACCAGCCACACAAAACCCCAGTGCAAAGCCCTCAGTCCCCTGGATGCCAAAAGTGGTCATCACCGAATCACGATGGAGGAACTATATAGTTGTCCTTTGCACACCTAGCCGTCGACAATTTTTTTTTCCATTACCAATAATTCCACTGCGTTTTAGCTCAACTATTTATGACCATAGTTTCGTGTTCCAATTCTTTCTCACTTCTTACAAACGCTTACAAAAGATAAGTTTTCTAAGAAAGAAGAAAAAAGCAAACGACTCACCAGGGGTACTTAATCAAAGCCCCAAAGAAAACCTTTCTCTCGCCGCCCAGCAGACGTAGCGTGAGTCCCGTGAAGAAGGAGACTAAGGAGCCGTATGCGTTAGACTTGCGCACGTGCAGGACGCACAGGAACTGTGGGAAAAGGATGACGTAGACGAGGTCGCTACTCAGCACCCACAGGTTGTACGTGGAGTCGACCAGGAGGGACATCACACACGATAGGCCGGTGATAATCACAAGGGCTGCTCTCATTATTGATATCTGGGCATTCTGGGATAGCTAATTGAAGGCAAAGGTAACAGTAGTTTAACTGATTTATTAGATTTCTGATAGGAGGAAAAGAGACATCAATGGAACCGATTTATAGGATATCTGATAGGAGGTAAAGAGACACTAGTTGAATGAAGTTATGGGTTATCTGATAGGAGGTAAAGAGACACTAGTTGGATGAAGTTATGGGTTATCTGATAGGAGGTAAAGAGACTCTAGTTGGATGAAGTTATGGGTTATCTGATAGGAGGTAAAGAGACTCTAGTTGGATGAAGTTATGGGTTATCTGATAGGAGGTAAAGATACACTAGTTGGATGAAGTTATGGGTTATCTGATAGGAGGTAAAGAGACACTAGTTGGATGAAGTTATGGGTTATCTGATAGGAGGTAAAGAGACACTAGTTGGATGAAGTTATGGGTTATCTGATAGGAGGTTAAGAGACACTATTTAAACCAAGTTATGGGTTATCTGAAAGGAGGTTAAGGGACACTAGTTAAACCAAGTTATGGGTTATCTGATAGGCGGTTAAGAGACACTAGTTAAACCAAGTTATGGGTTATCTGATAGGAGGTTAAGAGACACTAGTTAAACCAAGTTATGGGTTATCTGATAGGCGGTTAAGAGACACTAGTTAAACTAAGTTATGGGATAGCTGATAGAGTATATGAATATTTTATAGTTGATATACATTTGATTATAGATTTATATTCATTTAACAAAAAAACCTTATAGATTATTTACCTTTTCTTGAAAGATGCGATAATACATCAGTCCAACAATGTTCCTGGCAAATATCCCGCTGGAGGATAGAAGGGACGAGTCTGTTGAAGACATGGCACCAGCAGCAATGGCAGCCATGGAAATGAAGAGGACAACGGGCGGGGTGAAGTACTTCAAAACGAGCGGCATCACATTGGGGTTATCTTTTTCCAGTAGAGTATCCTTGGCGTAGTCGGTTTCCTTCCATTCTGTAGGTCAACAAAACACAGAGAAAGCAAAATCACAAGAAAAACAATATTTTATAATCGAAATATTTATTATTAACTCATGTTATAAAAATAGTATACAGTGTTTTAACCAACACTAGACATAAAGAGCTCAACACATCTAAACACAAATTCAACGTATTCAATACGTTAAAAAAAATCGACATTCAACGTTAATAATACTAATCAAGGTATCGATATTCATAGTCTCCAACACTATTCACTATTCCCTAGCCCTAACATTTCCAACATCATCTTTTTGTATCGGTAATCGCATTTCTTTCACTTAATATTCTTTGAACTATAAACGTTTGACAATATTCAAGATATCGATATTTAATATTCCAGCCGCTACTCATGGTATCGATATTGAAAGTTCCCAACACTACCCAAGGGGTTGATGTTTAAAGTTCCCAACTGTAGCTTAAGGTATCGGTATTGTTTTAAATCTAAGGCAAGCAGTCAAAGAAAGTAATACGAAAGGAATTGAATACCATTGACTTCAGCCATCAATACACATGGAAAATTGTCATTGGTTTCACCAATCCTTTCCTACCCAAACCTAAATCCAACCACCGACACACTCCCCAGTGTCGCTCCAGGTCCTTAATCCAGTTTTCTGGTAACACGAAGAACGGTTCTTAGCTCCAGACAGCTCAGAGTTCCTATCTCTTGCTGGTCACTTCAGACGAATCTAAAGCAGTCCTTCTCATATCAACATGTCCATCCCTCGTGCTGAACGGTGCGCGCCATTATAGGCGTAAGCCGAATTGGAACAGTATTACAAGTTTTAAAAAGTATTTCAAAGTAATTTTTTTTCAGTAGTAAGAAAGTTTTAGGCATAGCGTTGAGGAAAGTGTTACTCTTCATTAGCGTCCACGCTTGCATTTACAGACTTGAAATGCTATTAATTGTAGTCGCGAGTTCTAGATATAAAAATGGTAACAGCAGATAGAATAAAATAATACGGCCTTATAAGAAAGTAATGCTGTATTTTAAATAAGCTCACTGTCCACGTAGACAGCTAAAGACACAAGTTGTCTATGTCGTCCGTTAGTCTGTCTCTAATCTATATCCGTTCTAAGTTGCTCATGTTCTGTCGCGTCACTAAGGAAATCCCCGATTTAAACCAAACTTCTACGCGTCTAAGTATTCATTACAATAAGTTTAGGATTAGGTTCTTCTTTGACACAAACCAAAAACAGAGAATTAAATATCTTTTTTTTTAAAGAATTAGTTCACTGCAATTGCACAGCAGAAATGTGTAAATATTGAACAAGCTCTTTGATTACATTTTAACATTAGAATAACTTAATTTATTTTCTAGAACACCACCTCATCTAGTCAAGCCAATGATCCTCTGAATGTGTATGCTTCAATTATCCGAAAAAGTAATCTAGTTCTAATACAGTGACAGTTAAGTAGATTTGTATGTTGTAAATCCTTTCGGGCGTAAAGAAGATCCAGTTTTTAAGTGTTTGACAAAGCAGGGAGCAAGGTGGCAGCAAGGTAAAGAGCTAGGGTTCGAACCTATGGGGGGTCTCGTGTTTGAATATCTCTGATTTTAAAATTTTTATGGCGCTTAAGTCTACCCAACCCTGACATTGATTGGGAAAAAAGTAAATTCGGCTGGTCATTGTGCTGGCCACATGACACCCTCGATAACAGTGGGCAACAGAGAAAGATTAGCTTTAAATCATCACCCCCATGGATCGCAAGATTTGAAATTCTTTTCGATCAAATCATTATGGGCTATTGAAAAAAAAAGGATTTTGACTTTAGAATAGAAAAATTGGGGTCTAATTTACTATTTTAACATTCAAATTCATTCTGTAATGACCTACTTAAAGAAATGACTTACTTAATAAATGACCTACTTAAAGAAATTACCTACTTAAATAAATGACCTACTTGCATTAAAGGCGGCAGCGCCTATAAGTACAGCTGGAATAGCCATGAACAAACATCCTAGTGCCCCAATGTAACTTATCTGTTTGGCAATAATGCCAGACTTAGCGGCTAAGACTCGTTGCCAATACACCTATATAAATACAGTATATATATATATTGTTTAAAAATCTTCTAATTAATAATAAATCTATTTCTTCTTTTTTCTTTATATAATAGAATCTAAAATAATTGTTTTTGTGTATTGTAAATGAAAAATATATGTTGCAACATGTATTATAAATACCACTAACACACCCACTGATCAAGGAATCTCTTAAACTGTCGTACATATTCGCATGAAATTGTTTACACAGGTTCGTTTTACATCTTAGACGCTCACTAAGAACGGTTTTCGACAAAGTAATAAATGCAAAATGCAGAGAGGACTTTTACCTGATTAATAGTTTTCATTGTACCGCCCTTTACCTTAACGCCAGAGATATGACTTTAAAAACAGTATATTCCAATATGGCGATAATTGGTATGTATATCGCTCAGGTTTACGTTTTATTTCCCTGACATGATTTTGTCATGTTTATTTACAGAAAAACTTTATTTTTAGGAAATTTGACAATTTAGAACTCATAAGAAACTTTTGGGTATAAGTGGAACAAATGAGATGAATTTCGAGGCAAGATATTTGTTTTCTTAGTCACCTTTATTCCAAAATGTTTCTCAATCTCAGATTTTTCTTTTGTATAAAATTTTTTGACCCAATAGGTCACTATTCATATATGTGCAACCTTTTTTATCAGAGTTTTGCAAAGCTAGTTACAGTTGTGTAATAAAACGAAATTGCAATTACATATAGAGGCTGAACGTATTTTTCTAGGAAGAAATCGATTGTAGATACAAAAAGTACGGGTCTTTAGATTCATATTATAATATTTATTATGAGAAATAATTCTTATAAATTATACATTTCAATTTCTTTCCGTCTAAACAATTCGACACGTTTGACTGAATTAAATACAAAGTTTTCTTTATAATTGATTGATAAACATACAGTCTTTGATATAACCTTGACATTAACATGAGTTTTTTTTTATCTGTATTTACCTTTTAATTCCAATCGCCTTATTCTCTATACAAAAATTTACCCCCGCCCCCCTTAGCTCAGACCATTTGGAATAAACAAATATTAATAAATTATTACAAATATATTAACAAATCGGTTCATTTTTCGGCGTTGTTAATACCTGCCATGGAATGGCTCCAAACACTATGAGGGCAAACGTGTCCATGTAGACAAGAATTTCCTTAGTCTCTAGACGTCCTATCCAATCTGTATTCTCGTAGATGACGCTCACATGTTTGTTTGTCAACACGAATGGTACAGACAGCCACTGTCAGGAGAGGAAAGTAATTTAATGATTCTTTGCGTTTCCAACAAAATCTTCACTTTTTTTTTTTTTCAAAACCATTCCGAAGATAAAGGTGATTGCAGTAGTTCACGTGACCACAGAAAACCGTTGCCGACCAACATATTTGGTCACAGACGATGCAGACAAAGCCGTTGTCTGCTGATGGACTATTAAAGTTTTCTTCGTCTGTGCATGTCTTAGCCAAGAGCTTTTCTTTGGGGTCTCAAAATGTGTGTTCAGTCACCTTTGTGAGAGCTACCCAGCTGCCTCTTTCGAAAGCCATCTGTTTCCAGTTGCTGTGAGGGCGTAATGGCGCATGGATTGATCTTTATAGCCTTTCCGAATTGGCACCTCTGATACTCCATCCTCTTTGAAGCCCATTAAAAAAGATCGCCTCTTGCATGCGGTCACCCCCCTGCCCTTTAAAGGATAGGTGTCCAACCCAGGACAATTATGCCTACTTCTATGGGGTATATTTGCCAAGAACCAATTAAAAAAACAAACAGTCATAATATATACGGATGGCGAAAAAGAAACATATAGAAAACCACCAGGTAGGCAATGGCTTAGTGCTATGGAGTGTGTGTGTGTGTGTGTGTTTTTATGGTGACGGTGGGAAGAGGTTAGTGATTGGTTGTGAATGATGCAAGATAGGTGGCATTGTCGTCATTTCGTGTTAATTAGGAAACGACTCCAGAACATGAGACTGACTGGCTGTGTTATTGTAGTGATTTAGATTTTGTTAAAAGATATTATTTTTAAAGACTACTACATTTATTTCATTTATCTCAAGTTGATTTTGCTTATATTATAAATAAAGTTAGTACTGCACACAACAAAGGTATTCAAGTTATTTGAAGTTTTATGAAGATATATAACGCCAACAACGGTTTACTTGTCTACCAGCAGCTTAGCGCCACAGGTCAACGACCGGTAACAACACGTAGTCTGTGTTAGTTATGGCAAGATTTGTCGACCACATCTGGCTCTGCGTAGCCACATGGTAGAGTAAGGCTACAGTCCTCATTACTCAAAGACCTTATTACATTTTTTAACACTGACCGCTATTATAGATTATCTTTAGAAATGTTTTACACACCTATCTGCCCCCTTTTGATATTTCGATATTTAAATATTTAAGATACGGGCTACATTCATTAAGCCCAGACAAAGAAAAGAGAGTGAAATAGAGTAATGTGATGGCATTGTAGGTTACTTGAAAGGAAATATGAGACAATGATACGAGGATAGCTGTGAAACATTTGTGAAAAAATAGGACGCTTATTTCAAAACCTGTTGCCAACTAAAATGCCTCAATAAGAAACAGTTGATCTTCTGGCCAAAGCTGGATTACTAAGTTATCCTGGTTGCCCATAGCTTTAAAATACTTTTTTTAGTCACTGCTGCTATATTATAGTGAACTGCTAATACCTCGTCCCTGCTACAAACGGAAGAATTTAGAAATCTGATTCTGCAGTGCCAAAACCTACACAGAAATTAGTGAATAACTTTTTAAATAGTTTCAGCATATAGACAGTGGAGTTAAACAAGGATGTGGCCTGGCCCCAAGCACCTTTGTCTACTCTTTTCACTGCTAATCCATCACGCGTTTGACAAAATGTTTTGTTTGTTTGTAAAATGTTTGACATATTTCGGATGTTCCTTCAGAGTTGAAGATAGTTTACTTCCTAGTCCAAACCTCCCGCAGGACGACGGGGGATGGGAGCGGGCCGGGTTTGAACCCTTGACCATCGATAAATCCAAACGACAATCCAGCGCGCAAACCGCACGACCAGGCAAATTCACCGAAGGCATCTAACTCGATTCCTGATTCAATATGGCTCTTCTAGCTAGAGCCATATCCATGCCAAAAAAATCAAGAAATTACTGACACTGATAGAGCCTAGCTAAAGCTATATCCCTGCAAGGAAGTCAAGACTCTACTCACCTAGCTAAAGCTATATCCCTGCAAGGAAGTCAAGACTCTACTCACCTAGCTAAAGCTATATCCCTGCAAGGAAGTCAAGACTCTACTCACCTAGCTAAAGCTATATTCCTGCAAGGAAGTCAAGACTCTACTCACCTTGCTAAAGCTATATCCCTTCAAGGAAGTCAAGACTCTACTCACCTAGCTAAAGCTATATCCCTGCAAGGAAGTCAAGACTCTACTCACCTTGCTAAAGCTATATCCCTTCAAGGAAGTCAAGATGCTACTCACCTAGCTAAAGCTATATCCCTGCAAGGAAGTCAAGACGCTACTTACCAGACCTAGGCACAAACAGACCAACTGCAGTACGTCTGTGTAGGCCACAGCGTACATGCCGCCCAGCAGGGTGTAAATGCATGAGCAAGCAGCGGAGATGACAATGGCGATCTCCTGCTTCAAGTCGAGCACAACCTTTAAGGCCGAACCTGTTGACATGCAAGTTGATAGCCATGTTATTAATGTAAAAAATAAACTCTGTTTAGGTGAGTTTAATGCATTTTGTCTGTGACCTTTACAATTTCTCTCTTTTTCTGACTCTACCCACGCACCTCTGTCTCTCCCACTCTTACATACAAACTCACATACGCATACATTGGCACACTCTTTCTTTTTTTCTCTCTCTAACTCTTTCTCTAGCACTTTCTTTCAATCACCATCCCCTCTCTCCCTTTCTTTATAACTTACATCTCTCTCTCCATCCGTCTGTCTCTATCACTCTCTCGATTTCTTGATAAATTACTTCCTTATACTCTCTCTCTCTATTTCTTGTTCTTTCCTACTTTTATCTATCTTACTTTCTCTGCGTTTCCCCCTATTCCTTTTCCCTTAAGCGAGAGGCAATTTTCCCACAAAACCGCTCAACGGAAACAGATCTGGATTCCAACAGAGTAGACATCAAAAGATTATATTCTCCGACCGTTAAGAAATAAGACCAAAAGAAAAGCGTTTAAAAAAAAAAGAAAGACGATTGTAAAACGCTTTCATCTATATCCATAATTTTAGAGTATATCGTAAATTATATAATAGCCGATAAAATTAAAGCAACATCGCAAGATTTTCTCGACGACACGCTGCTTAAATCATAAAAGATGTCATGTCTTTGTATTGTAGGCCAAGTGACGCCATCAAAGTAAACAAAAAAATTCTTTCTAGGAGTTGGTTTTCCGTGCTGCCTTTAGGCGCTCAGTAAACGCAACACTGCCCGAGCCCCCTTTTAGGTAGCCGAGACAAGCCAAGTTCAAGCGCACTTAGCCTCTCGACCACGCTTCCCATTTATTGGTAATGAAGTATTTATTGCGTTTGGTATCTCAAATAATAGAAATAAATAGTAGTTGACTGAAGTGGTGGTATAAACTGAATTAGTCCCCTTTATAGATTGTCGTCTGAGGCTTGTTACAAATTTAATTACATGACTAATCCAAACTAATTGTTACACTTTGTTTTTTCTTGTTGTTTTTTTTAAGAATTTTTAACATTTTGGCTTTGTTTAGTTTAAACAGAGGCAAAGCCCTGTATTTCGGTTAATTTATTCTTCAAGTAAATAATACCTATTGCATTAAGTATTCCAGCACAGTACGTGATGTCACCAACCAGAGCTGGCACAAAAAGTAAACAATGCATGATGTCACCATACTTCCAAAGGAACGGGTCAAACATGGTCCTGTAACCAGAGTTGCGCATTTGTGCTGCGAAAAATCGGCCTCCTGGACATACAAATGACGTCTATATATATATATTATAAATGTTAATTGCTTTGAGTTTGTGTGGATCTGAGGTTATGTGGTTGGTTGTACGGTTCTAAGGTAATCGGGATGTTTAGTCATGTGGTCGCGTGGCTTATGGTAATGAGGTTGTACGTTTCTGTTGTTCTTTAGTTTTGCTGTTAGAAGACTGCTTGAGTTGATTAGCTACGTGGTTATATAAGGCGTTATAGTCAAGTGGTTTTATAGCTCTGTGGTTTGTTTATTTCTTTGGTTTCTTACGGTGTTCAAATGTATGCTCTGATGTTACTCCAGACAGCTCATCAAAGCTTTTCCTTGAAAAGCACGAATTTTAATAAAAGCTTAAAAATCCTTCCTAATAACAAAAACATACTTAAGTGTTTATTTACATATATCTGTAGGTTTTCAATATTAGTGCAGTAGTTTACAAAATACAAATGTAATCACAGGGTCTTAAAGGATTCAAAAATGTTTGTTATCTCATAACTACTTGTAATTGCCACATTTAAAAATGTTTGTTATCTCATAACTACTTGTAATTGCCACATTTAAAAATGTTATCTCATAACTACTTGTAATTGCCACATACAGAGAGGCTAATGAAGAGTCAATATCTCATTTATGGACTCTGGGTAAAGTACTTCCCACAGGTAAAGAGTTACAAGGGTCTTAAAACAAAGAGTACCGTAAAGTACCCCTTTACGACCTAGCTAAAAGGAGAAGGAGGTAAAGGTCATCTGTGAAAGTAATCTCTATAGGTCATCTGTTTCTATGACCGAAGGCTAACAAGAGTGTCATGTGGCCAGAACAACAATGTCACTTTCTTTTTAAACAAGCATAGGTGCCATAACAGATGGTGTTATTGTAAATCTAGTTTATCGAAACAGCTGCTAGATAAGAGAAAACAGCTATCCATATTTGTGTTCGTTTAAAAGAATTTTGATTGTTTTTAAATAATAAATTTGTGAAAAAAAAAGGTGAAACAAAATATATTTAGATAAGTATATATATATACAGTAATAACTTACCAACTATTAAACTGAGTGCATAGCCTATTGGTGCTTGACACCAAATCAATCCGCCTTCCGAGTGTAACACCTCTGCCGTGCCCAAAATGAAACTGCCACCAACCCAAGTAGCTGAAGACATATGTTACAACTTGTCAGAAGAAAAAAGGTCTTTTTTAAAAGCAAACCTAATCTAATGGGAAGAACTCCGCAATTACTACTATGTCTCTCAAAAATGTAGAAGTCATTTCCCTTATTCGATATAAAACAAAAGAATTAATTACCAAGAATTAATTGACCGATTGGTTACTTTGTTTTGTTAGATACAATAAATATTTGTTTCAAGTTTCAACTTCACCTGTGAATGGGTGTGGAAGAAATAACATGTTCAATTATCTAAGTGGACGTAGGATTAATTTCTCCTATTAGTATAAAAAAACAACTAATTACCAGTAATTGATTAACTAGGGGGGGGGGGGGCGCGAGGTTGTCTTTTATGTAGACTCTGCCTGTCAGTTCGAATGTTTGGACGGTCAAATTTCTCAATCAATATGTTTGTGTCTTTAGCTTCAAGAAAACAGACCCACTGCTGAATCTGTAGATTAAGGCCGTTACAGCTGTACACGATCCACTGTCTCAAACACCTCTCACATATGTCTCGATATGTAGAATCTCTCTATAAGTTTATCTCTTCTTACTAGGATATAATAGTGCGCAGTAGACACCTATAGAGCGAAAGTTTATAGAGGGGCTTGCGAACTTGTACTTTTTACTCCAAGGGGAATAACAAGCAAAACGTTTTTGATATGCAAGTGTAAAAGGAGAGGTTGACCTTCAGACAGATTGGTCAGTGAAGAGCCAATATCTCATTTCTGAACTATAGGTAAAATAATTTTCTCTGATTTAGAGTCCCAAGAGCCCCTAAACAATAACTAAAGTAGCACTTTCAGATCTAGCTGTCTATTGGGCATAGTATGTAAAGGTCATCTGTTTCTATAACCAACGGTTAACGACGTCATTATGTGGCCAGCACAATGACCAACGCCTTTACTTTTTCCCCAACTAAAGCCAGGTAGGCTATCATATAGAGTTGGGTAGATTCAGAGGAATTATACAATTTTCGTAATTCAAAATCCCAATCTTAATAGATATTCGAACCCGTAGCCTCGTGTTTCAAAAGCCAAGCACTTCCCCACTCAGCCACCTCGTACCTCAAGGGCCCCTGACTCGACAAAATAGACACTGAGGTAGGCGATAGGGGAGAGAACCGTTATACTCACCGGTCATACTCAGCAGTCCTAAGATCAGTCCGATGGACCTGTTGGCAAGCAAAACATCATCGACCGTGGTCTGGCTACTGGTATGGATGATTCCAAACTTCCTGGCCGCCCAGATTCCGAGAAAGGTAATGATTAGGTAAAATGATAAGAGGATTATGAAGAAGACCCACATAACGATTTGGCTGAGTTCTTAGTGTCGTGAACAGCCAGATAAATCTGTGAAGTCATGATAAAAGTTGGTATATCTAACATATATAATTGAATGTAAGGTATATATATATATATATATATATATATATATATATATATATATATATATGTATCTATGTGTGTATCTATTTATCTATATGTGTATGTATGTATGTCCCGCATAGAAATAAAAAAAATTTGACAAATCGTGATAAAACTTGGCCTAAATGTTCATTAAATCATTAAATCATGGCGGAAAATGAATTGTATGTTTAATGTCTCTTCCACAATTGGAGGAACCTAAAAATAAAAAAATAAAAAAATAAATTAAAAAAAAATAAATTTTTCCTCTAATGAAGAACAAACTTTTAAACAAATCGGGTAAACCCATTTTCACACTCTACTGGTTTTTTTTAAAGGAAAATCTAAAAATGTCATGGGAATATTCACACTACTCAATAAAGATTGAAATCCAATCCGCTAGATCAGTAATACCCAAACTAAGTCCCGCAGCCAGCATACGACGTATTGCTGCCTAGTTTGTCTATGCCTAAAGCAGGCCTTTATTTACCCCTATAGATCGCTAAGTCTGAAAGGGGGGTACTTAACTTTATTTTATTCCTCACGAGGATTTCAACACGAAAGTGTTTGGCTCGATGGCTAAGTGATTTCCTATCACGCCCTATCAAAAATTTTAAGTATAATCTAAATATAATAACAAAATCATGTGTAAGACTTTCTAGATTCTTCTCTTATCTTATAAGTTACAGACGTTCTTTCAAAAGCGAAAATAATCTTACTGTGTGAAACGAAGAGAAGGTAGATAGCTAGGTAGATGTAGCGTCCCGTTACGTAAGCCATGTCAACAAATTTCTGTCTTAACTTCTCATGCATAGGTCTACATTGTCTTCAAATCCAAATGGTCTTCAGAAAAAGAAAACAACTCAATAAAAAAGAAATGTTTGGCATAGTTCCTGTTTAATTGATTGCACTTTAAGCACTTCCGTGATTCTCGCACTGAAACAGAAAGTTTATTATGGGAAGTCCCGGTAAAATATGCAAGCAATGTGCAAGTTTTTTGCTTACAGCAATAGAGAGAAATAAATGTATTTGCCCAACATATACCTAGACTATCACACGCCGGATGACTGGACACAGAGGCCTAGCGAGCATAATGTGTGCCCTGGGCAAGGTACTTTATTGACCTCCTTCCCCCCCCCCCATGCCCCATGAGCATCAAACAGAAATATAGGCTGCGCCTGGCGCCCCCCTGTGAGTGGCCCCCCGGACATCGTGCCCCCCTTGCCCCTCCCTCACTACGCCAACTTCCTTTCCGGGAAGCCAACATCTGAAAGCCTAAATCATGCATATTAACTAATGACCTAAATTCTGCCAAGTCACTGGTTTTCCTAGCTAGCTCAAGCAACCCATTCCATGCTCTAATAGCACTAGGGAAGAAGAAGCATTTGTACAATTTAGTCCTAGCAATCAATAATCAATAAAAATAATTAACTTATTAATTTATTACTTAGTGGTAATTAATTATTTTTTGTATTACAAAGAAAACGGAAATTAAGTTTGCGATAATGAGATGCAAAAATGGAGTTGTGTAGTTATTTCTTTTGCGTGAATATTTTGTTATTGTTATAGTAGTAAGGCTGAGGTGAATAATTGTTGTCAAACTGAGTTTCAATTTGTTTGGACTAATAAAATTATCTTATCTTATAAGCTTTGTTGGTATTTTTTTTTATTTTGCAATACTTATCCTCTTATAATATACTTTTAGTTTTATAATACTATCATATCTTATCTCATATGAGAATGCTGTAGCAGTTCGCGTAACCGAATCTATACTAGAAAGCATTATTTGCAAAATTTCGGAGGCGGGTTCGAAAATGCCAGTGAGGTAATTTAAAATTTTAGAGACGGGATTAATTCGAATGAAAAGCAGAGTAATTAATTTTTATCGTTTCGTTTCCAGTTTAATTTTTTATATTACATTAGTAAACACAGCACAAAGACCTAGGTAAGTTACATTATAGGCTAATATTTACAGATTTTCCTAAATAGTCTTAATCTAGGACCATTTGCAGGTATACCAATAAACAAACCGAAAATCCATAGCTGATAGATTGTATTTCAAACCCTGTTAAATCTGTACAGAAACATAGAATAAGTAGATCGTGATGAAATAATTAACTTCAAATGGACATTTTCATAAGTAGAAATTGATCGTCCATTTCATAAAAAATTTGGAGTGAATTAACAAAAAAAAATTGGATTTTGGGAAATTTCCGTATTAAATGTGACCTACCTGAGATAGATTTTCCCTTTCCAAAATTATTAAAACAACAACAACAACAACAAGAAAATAATAATTTAAAACAAATTTTGAGGCGCCCGAGGGTTTTAGGTAACTATAATAAAAAAAAAATTCTTTTTAATAGATTCTGTTTTATGGATACTATACACATAATAGTTTATATCGACTTTCTTCGAAAAATAATGGTTTGTCCTCTTTAGTTGACAGACATTGTCCTAGTCTGTGAAAGACTTTCTAGTCCCATCATCTCATTGTCCGTTGACTTCCGTTGTAAGGGGCGCTGTCACAGTTCGCGTCATCGAATCTTTCCACTTTTTCCCGGTCAGCAGCTGTTCAGGATATCAAGAGCTAGGCCGGTCCATAGTTTTGCGTTGTCCAGCCAGCTTTTCTTTGTCTGTTGTTAGGAAGTCATGTCTGACCAAAATGACCGAACCAGCTCAGGTTTCGTCTCTTTACAGTTTTTAGGAGATACTCTTTTTTTTTTTTTCTGCCAGCCAGAATGTTGGCTTGTAAACTTATCTTGTTTTTCTTGATATCTGATACCCATCATTTCTCTGCGCCATTTGCTCTCAGAGGCTTCAATTCTTCTTTCAGCCTTAGCGTTCAGTGTCCAACTTTCATAATTATGTGGTATGGTAGAAATCATCATCGAATAATGCAATTTTAATTTTACTTTGAAGCTGAAGTAACTCTTCCAGACTTTCCATAATTTGCTCATGGCAGCGAATGCCAAGCTTAATTATGTTTACTGACTGACTATATATATATATATATAACCTAAAGAAACTCTTCCCTCAAATGTTGTTCTCACACATTGCATCTCTAATGTATAAGAAATCTACATAGATCACTTCAAAACGTTTAACGTCTAACTCTAAAGGAAAGGGTGATGTACAGTAAGCTCTAAATTGCAGTATGTCGGTGTGTAACAGCGCGCCAAGACAGTCATAGAATGGACTTCATCTTTAACTCCTATGTTATAGTTTTAAAGTTGACAACAATGTATTTTTACAGGATCCTTAATGTCTGTTAGTGTCACTCAGAAAGTGTGTCTATATGCGGCGAGTATGCGCACACACTACCTATAATTGTTACGTCCATTAATGTCATGAGTAGAAATATTAAGGGAAATAAATCTATAAAATATCTTTATAAATACTTTTAAAAATTATTTCCCTCTATTGTCCTTGTGCTTTTTCTCATCTATGATTATTTCTGTTTTTCTTTATAGTCATAAGTAAATTTTTTTTGTTCAATTGGAGTAATGACATAATTAGGTGCAGGAATGCACAGATATTACAGAATTCTACAACCATTTGACTTATGGATTGTAAGTAAATTAAAATACATCCAAAATGCCTAAATTTCGTTGTATTTAGCACTACCTATAAGTGCTACAGGTATATGGCGTAAAACACTTCATGAAATAAAAGAATATTGCCTTTGGTGGGTATCATATCTGACGTCTTCACTTTCTGATGAAAGGTCTTAGGGTTCTGTCAATGTACATGTTGAATAAATAGTGTTGATAATCCTAATCCATTCTTTATTTCACCTTCACCCTGCTTAATTTTAATACTTTCATTGTGGATTTTATTATTCTAATACATTGTCTTTATATCTCATGTGTCTTATCTTATGTCTTATGAGTGCATATCATTCTACAAATCAGGTCGAAGCTAAATTTATGCTACGTGAATTCTAATTAACGAAACCCCCAGCATTACGCTCGAATTTTGGGTATCTAGAGATGAATCTAGAATTGTTGCAATGTATCAACCACGCACAAAAGAGCGTCACTGCAATATATTGCTACGTTTTACCTTGGATTAACATAATTTACAGTTGGGAAAAAGAAGCACCGGAGAGATCCACATGGACGGGAAGCAGAAAGGAAGGGTCGAGATACACAACAGTAGTAGAAAGAAGGGTGAAAGTGCAACAGCGTCTTGTTATTACAGATACCCAACCTGGGACCACAGCTGCGTATCAAGGATTGGCCTCTTTACTCACACAAGAAGTTGCAAAGGGTAATGCTAAATAAGAACGCGATAAATAATTACGGAAAGGGTTAACAAACAAAATAAAAAGTTTTAAATATTTATGAATTGCATTATAATAATTGACTAACCTATTATAGTGCAACCTATAGCAGAGCGCTACTGTCTTATCTTTATGGTGGGGGATGGGGTATCTGGAAGCAGGTTTCCTTGATGTCTTTATAAAAGCCTTGTCTTGGAGTCCGATGATTACGGAGGAATGCAGTATATCCCGTGGCTACACAGCCCCAGCTGCGACCTACATATTTTGCCACTCTAGCGCAGGCATAACCATTGTCCGCAAGTTGTCGATTTAGATTCTCTTTTCGCCGTCTACGTCTGTCCTCGGCAGCGGATTTCCTTTTGGTCTGAAATGTGTTGCCCGCGGCCTTTTTAAATGACCTCCAGCGGTCTCGTTCTGAAGCCGCATGCAACCAGGTGCTCTCGTTACATTTGCTGCATATGTAATATATCAACCCAATAATATATATATATATTGATAAGATCTTCTCTACCAGGCCTTCTGCAAACACGGCTTAAAAAAACACAGCACATCTAATACAAGTACTTGACAACAAAAGCTTCAATAAACAATATGGCGTTTTAATTACAATTACATCGACAGCCAATTCAACACAAGTTGCTACACTAACTTCAAATGCGTTCTTGAACTTAACAGAACTGCCTAACTTAACAAGTCTTTCTAGCTCGTACAGCTACATTCTCGATGACTCACAGTCTCGCACCGTCCTTATTGCCTTGCTGACCTGGACTCTACTGTCTCCTTTCTTACACACTGTCTCTCGACCGTGAAGGCTTTCGGTCACATGACCATAATACTGGTCATATTTGCGTGAACTAGCAGTACTGTCCCTTGTCTATCGACAGCCGTTGACCCGTTGACCTGTGTGATTGGCCTGAGTGGTGTGTATCAGTAGGCTGCTCACATTAACCCTTTCAGTCCGCCACTGGAGTTAATACAATATATATATATATATATATATATATATATATATATAAATATATATTCGGGCAACTAGCGTCTGGCTAAGGAAAAACTGGCCGCCCCCACCTCAGTTACGCAGATGCAATAAAACGGGATATCAAAACAGTGGACATTGACGCTGACCATCGGGAAGACATAGCCCTAGACCGCAGTAGTTGGAGAGAGACAGTGACCAAGAAAGCTATGGACAGGGGAAAAAACATAGGACTCAGCTCTGGAAGAGAAGAAAGCCATACGAAAAACGTCCGGATCCTCCACCACCAAAGCAAAAGCCACATTAGCCTGCGATATATGTGGGGGGGGGTGGGAATGTCTCTTCAAAAAACGGGAACCACAGACACAAAAGAAAGTGTTCGAGATGAACCATAGTCGTTCCGCGACTGAAGGAGGCCAAATAATATATATATATATATATATACATATGTTAACATATTGTCGCAATATATTTATTATTCCAGGCGTTAAGTAATGAGAAACTTCTTTGCATTTCAGATCAAACAAAAATAGAACACATAAAAATGTGGAGCAACACATATTGACATCCTCTAGGAACACCATGTACCAAAGAAGTAGGTCACTAGAATTTCCAGAAAAACAGTTATGTTATCGAGTCTAACATGTCAGGAATTTTTCGACATCCTGAAGGCCATCTTTGTCCGGTGCATACTGGTCACCCACGCCCTGATGGCCGTCTGGAGAGTAACTGTAAGTTACAATAACAACTTGTACTGGATACTGGCCTGTATTCTAGTCCTACTCTTTGCCGAGTCGTGCTACACTATCATACGCAGGAGAGGGAAAGAGTATCAGAGGTAAGTAGTCGCAGGATTTTTGTTGGATGAGTCTAGAGATTCATCTAATATATAAAGCACAAAGTAAGGTGTATGTATGTATGTATGTATGTATGTATGTATGTATGTATGTATGTATGTATGTATGTATGTATGTATGTATGTATGTATGTATGTATGTATGTATGTATGTATGTATGTATGTATGTATGTATGTATGTATGTATGTATGTATGTATGTATGTATGTATGTATGTATGTATGTATGTATGTATGTATGTATGTATGTATGTATGTATGTCCCGCATACAAATCGAAACCGCTTGACCAATCTTGATAAAACTTCACATAAATGATCCCTAGGCAAAGATCATAGAATTTCTTTACTGTCCTCCCAGAACCGTGGGGCCTAAAAATAAAAGAAAATACCTAAATGTCCCTTTACTAAAGAGAGAAACGTTTAAAGTAATTGGGTACACCCTGAACGCAGGGTGCGGGTCTTATTCGGCTAGTTCAAAAAAAATATATATTCATTTTACAATTCAAGTGGTTTTTACATATAAAATTATGAAATAATCTAAATCTGGTTAGCTTTCTGTGAAATCTATTGAATGGAATATCTATTAAGCTTATTGCTATCTATGTGAAGTGGAGAAGTCTCTATTAGGCTTATTGCTATCTATGTGAAGTGGGAAAGTCTCTATTAAGCTTATTGCTATCTATGTGAAGTGGAGAAGTCTCTATTAGGCTATTTGCTAACTATGTGAAGTGGAGAAGTCTCTATTAGGCTTATTGCTATCTATGTGATGTGGGAAAGTCTCTATTAGGCTTATTGCTATCTATGTGAAGTGGGAAAGTCTCTATTAGGCATACTGTTATCTATGTGAAATGGGGCAAGTGTATAAAAAGTTATTTAAAGAAATACTTTAAAAGATAGCAACAAACTATGTATGTCCTTTTTCATGACCAATTAAATTAAATTAAATTATGGCTTTTATATAGCGCTACTTTCATGCTTATAGCATGCTCCCGAGCCAAGCCAAGGTCAAGCGCACTTAGCCTCTCGACCACGCTTCCCAATTCATCAAAACGTATATGCTCTGATGCTATTGTACACCATTGACCACTTCCCCTCTTTTCAAGGTTTATGCCGGCCTTCCTGTTTTACTTGTCCACGCTCCTGTCTTGTATCTGGCTCCTGGAACTGGACAAGACGGAGAAGTATCTTCTGGGTCAAGCTGAACTCCTGGACAAACAGATCAACTCTAGCCAGGACCTGCGAATTCCGGTTGGTACTAACAAGCGATGTGAACGATGTGATGTTTGATAATAATGGAGATAACTTTTTTTACGAAGCTTATATCAACTCATTCTGTCTGTCTGGTAAAAAGTTTGTACACGTTATTTCCCCCCCACCCATCTTCGGATCAAGTCGAAACTTTGCACAATTATTCTTTGGCATAGACATGACATGAGTAAAAAAAATAGTCAATTTATTTCTTGTTTCAATTATTTTGTTTGATAACAACAAGGGAAATGAACCCTTCTGTATTCACAGATACCTCTAAATATGTTGGCTTTCGTCTCCTTAGGTAATTGAGCAACGTCTAAATATGTAGGGTTTCGTCCCCTTAGATAAATGATCACGTTATTTCTCCCATACCAATCTCGGATCAAGTTGAAGTTTTAAACAATCTTTTATTGTATCTAACAAAACATGAATCTTTTTTTAATTAACCAATTAGCCAATTAATAATTGATAATTAATTATTTCGTTTGATACTGAACAAAGGAAATAACTGCTACATAACTGAGTGATATAGTTGTAACTGCAGAGTTCTTTCCCTTAGATAAGCTTTTTTTTAAAAAAGAGGTTTTTTTTTATTTTTGTTTTGTTTTGTTTAATAATGGTCTCTTAATCTGACGATGTATCTGTTTTTATGACTGTCTCTCTGTCTATTCTCTATTAACCGACCGATATACAGACAAAAAATCAGACTGGCAAATAAAAACTGAGAGATAGACTAATAAATAGTTAGATAAATGGATAGATTTTTTGAGATTTGAGGGGTCCCGTTCTTGACTTGCTAATGCCTTGAAGGCACGGCGCAAGCATGTTGCCATACAGGGACACTAAACGTCTCGAGACGGAATTTAGAAGAATAGATAGATAGATAGATAAGTAGGTAGGTGGGTGGGTGGGTGGGTGGGTAGGTAGATAGATAGATAGATAGATAGATAGATAGATAGATAAGTAGGTAGGTGGGTGGGTGGGTAGGTAGGTAGATAGATAGATAGATAGATAAGTAGGTAGGTAGGTAGATAGATAGATAGATAGATAGATAGATAGATAGAGATAGATAGATAGATAGATAGATACATAGATAGATAGATGGATAGATAGATAGATAGATAGATAGATAGATAGGTAGGTATGTAGATAGATAGATAGAGATAGATAGATAGATAGATAGATAGATGGATAGATAGATAGATAGATAGATAGATAGATAGATAGATAGATGGATAGTTAGATAGGAAGGTAGGTAGGTGGGTAGGTAGGTAGATAGATAGATAGATAGGTAGGTGGGTAGGTAGATAGATAGATAGGTAGGTGGGTAGGTAGATAGATAGATAGGTAGGTAGGTAGGTAGGTAGATAGATAGAGATAGATAGATAGATAGATAGATAGATAGATAGATAGATAGGTAGGTAGGTAGGTAGGTAGGTAGATAGATAGAGATAGATAGATAGATAGATATATAGATAGATAGATAGATAGATAGATAGATAGATAGATAGATAGATAGGTAGATAGATAGATAGATAGATAGGTAGGTAGGTAGGTAGGTAGGTAGGTAGGTAGATATATAGAGATAGATAGATAGATAGATAGATAGATAGATAGGTAGATAGATAGATAGATAGGTAGGTAGGTAGGTAGGTAGGTAGGTAGGTAGGTAGATATATAGAGATAGATAGATAGATAGATAGATAGATAGACATATATATTAATTTATAAATAGATTACTATATTGATTGATAAATAGATCTGTTTATGTAAAATAACTTTGTATCTCTTTCAGGCGCCCTCTCTCACTCCCAACACCTGGATCATGTTTGTCGAGGAAATGTTTCCTTACTTAGTGTTGCTCTCCAGGTGGATCCTGCCCAGGGGAAAAGTCA
Source organism: Biomphalaria pfeifferi (assembly GCA_030265305.1). NCBI lineage: Eukaryota > Metazoa > Mollusca > Gastropoda > Planorbidae > Biomphalaria > Biomphalaria pfeifferi. Next base: position 1,465,744 of record JASAOG010000135.1, read on the forward strand.
ACAGAAAGGAACTGGTCGAACTTCTATTCGCTTTTATCGGCATTGGCGGAGATATCATGGAGTACCTCTCCCTGCTGGGCGAGGAAGCCGTACGCCCTAACCGACGCCTCTGCTACGTGGTACTGGCCATCTGGTCTCTGTCCGTACTGCAGTTCACCGTGACCGTCACGGTCATCCACCAGCCTAAGCGACAGAGGAATATCCACGTGGTCATCGACTCGATGGAGCTCGTTCTGCACAAGAAACAGCAGAAGTTTTGGTACGAAGTTCTGGCCATCGTTCTGACCTTACTAATGCAGGACATTCCGTTCCTTATTGTCCGAGTGTATATAATGATAAGCTGCAACATCGTAAACTACAGCCTGATCTTTTTCACGTCTAAAAACGCGATGATCATATCTCTTCTCATTTACAAACTGTTAATAGTATGCGGAAGCTATTATCTATCCGACGATGAGGATGAGAACGGTGAAGTCTTTGGACAACCTGCGCAGAAAAAAGAGGGGCAGCAGAGCCCACCGTGATCGCATACCAGATATATCCAGTCTTTACTTTAAGTCAAAAGCAGCAAGCAACAGTTTCAATAAAATGCAAGAAGCACTCATTAACGATGAGAATAAAAAATGGCAGAAATCTCCTGAGTCAGAAATAGAAAACATATCTTGCAGAAGCGTTTCTTCTTTAAGAATCTCTGAGAATTGGATGGCTGCAAGGTCAGAAAAGGCGTTCGACTATCACAGAAAACAAGGAGACGAGATAGAAATAAAGCACAAATTAGGCGTGACCAATACGTCGTCAAGTCTTGTGGCGTGGAACGGAGTTTCTGTCCTGGAAAACACACCGCTTCAAGTGTCTGATGAGACAGGCTTAAAAACGAGAGTACAGGGCGATCTGGCCTCGCCGCTGCGTTATCAAGCATCTGTGGATAGAATTGATCTGAAAAGTGCTTTCTGCCTTCGTCCAAGAAAATAACAGCAAACAAGACTTGGGCCAAAAAGAGTTCATCTCTGCACTTGTAAATCAAACTAAACAGATAAGCGATGGCGAGAGACAATTAGTAATTGTTGACTTAGTAAAGGACAACAATTTTGAACAATATAGAAGCATTAATGTGATGGATCTATGATGACTCATGTTACACCAATGACAGTTTAGTTCTAAATAACAATTAGGGCACCTTTAACAGAAGGAAATATGTCAACAATCAATTTTTATTATAGTGGGGAAAAAATACATCATCTCCCCTATTAGCTCATTGGATCTCGTTCTGCTGTGTGTTTTTTTTATTGCATCGATACTTTATTGACTTTAGCTTTGAGCTAATTAGAATATTTGAAACGTATTGTTTGATCTAGTCCACAGTTTGATATTTATGACTTCAAACATGTTTTCATCTTAGATTCAGTTTGTATTTCCCTACGTCTAAACCAGCGGTTCTCAAACTTTTTAGCTTCTCGGCCACTTTCTACTATTCCCCATTATGCGGCGACCCTCAACAGTACAATCAATAAAAATTAAATTCGTTCCTAAGCTTAAATAACTGTGTTTTAGCAAATAGTATGCAATCGTAATTCTAATGTAGGTATTTGGTGTGTATTGCAAAAGCTCTGTGTTTAATCTTTAATGTTTAATACCTAATAATTAAAATTACAAATTATTTTAGATTTACCTTGATGACTTAATCTATTTCCTTTTTTTTTCTTCTTATTCATGTTGCAAACTTATGGTTAAACGCTTGGCCTTCGAACCTGGGGTCATGGGTTTGAATCTTTGTAAAGACTGGGATTTGAATTTCGGATTTTAGTGCTCCCCCTGGGTCCTGCCAACTCTAATGGGCACAAGACTTTAGGTGGGGAAAGTAAAGGCTGCTGGTCGATGTGCTGGTAACATGACACCCTGCTCGTTAACCATTGGCCAAAGAAACAGTCCCATTAGTCCTATAGATCGCAAGGTCTGAAAATGGAACTTTACTTTACTTTTACTATACTCATGTGACAATTTGAAAATCACGGACAGGGAGGGAACAGTACGGAACAAACTATATTGCCATTGTCGTGACAGTTTGTCCAAAGAATTCTACGTAAAATCGCAGGTTGAGCTTGTTTCTGTTTCTCTAGATCAGGAATTCGCAGGACTGTCTTCGCAAGATCACAACCAAATGTCATCTTCTGCTTCAGGTCTACTTCTGTCCTAACAGGTTGAAAAACTATGTTTCGCAAAAATATATTATTGGGAAAAAAAAAAAAAGAATGCACAACACAGACTAAGCGGGATATTACGTCCAACTGTTGATCCAGATTTCAGAAACAGACATCTTAATTCTTATTGCTGTGTTCTCGTTACTATTTTTGTCGATAACTCGTACAGTGAGATCCCATTACTTTTGGTGACTTATTCAGTACCAAACTTTATCATCAAGACCAACCCACTAGCAAACTTTGAGCCCCATATGTGCAGACACCAATAATATTTCTTCGAAAGATTTTTTATTTTTCCAAAATTGAACAAATCGTTTTCTTCTAAATCTCGCGCTGTCGTTTTTTCAGAGGCTTGCCAAAGAGAATTTAAACGTGCCGCTAAAATACTGGCTTTCCTTGTCGGCAAATATCGGATGCTATCAAAAGGACGTTACCTTTATTTTGGTTTCATTGATCCGTTACAAAGGACACACTGTGTTTTTCTATTGTTACTTTAATTAAAACCGTAAAGTACAAATCAACATAATATTTCTTTCTCAACATTATTTTGTTTATTTTACATTTTCCAAAAACATGGACTATTAAGAGAGAGCGTATTATTTATGATACTCTAAATAGCTTTTTAATTGCGTCACGACGGGAACTATGTATATGATCCTCCATAGCCTAATGATGCGTTATGAATTAATTTACATTAATTAAAACAGTTTAAAATATTTATCAATAATTAAAATGAAATGAACTTAAAATGAAATCATTCTCATTCAGTTGTTTATCTCTGAGTAGAATGATATATTTTTTAAATCTATATTTTTATTGCTGTTCATCGACCGCTGGCCAATCGTTTTTCGACCTCCAAGAGGGTCGGAACCCATTGGCTGAGAACCCCTGGGACCCTGATCGAGAAGTTTCTAATTATTTTGCTGACTCACTAATCCCTTAGAGCTACATTTGATACAGATATCTTTTAATCTGACAGTCTGTATTTTGGGCAACTTTACTGATCAGTGATATTAATAATTCTTTTAATTTAATTTTTTTTAATTTTTCGATCATTTAGTAGAAACTACATGAGTTAATAAACATTTTTAAAAAATTACCTAATTCTAAGCAAATACTTTTACCGTTCCTGATTATTAAAATATATTGAACGCCCCTGATTATTTGTTTAAACTCACCGGGATCTCGAACATCTTTATATTTTTGGAGGTTGCTGAGTGTCTACACAAACTAGTATGTGTATATGACATAGTTGACTTAAGATTGGGGGAAGGAAGAAGAAGCGGTTTGTTTTGTGCCGGCCCAAATTGCACACCTATTCACCATCGGCCCGAGAAACAGATGAGCTTTATATCATTTTGCCCTGAAGGTCTCGAATTCCTAAGGAGGTACCTTTACTCTATATACATTTAGAAACATCCCTTCATGTATACCGCTGTATCATTGTCACATCTCTGTAACTAAATATGGAAACTTTCTTTTGAAACGCATGGACTCGTGTTAATAGATCTCACTTTTTGCGCTCTGTAAGTTAGACTATCAGAAATTAAATATCCTTGATGATGGTCATGACGCATTTCGATGCAAGGGGTATTACGTTAAATGCAATTAAAAAAACATCCTAAAGATTTTAATTGCAAGTTCAAAGGTTAAACTGGAGATTGACCTATTAACTATTGACCTATAATGAATCTCAGTCATATTAAACTAAGTCAGCTCGCAAAAGATACAGCTGGAATGGCTTGCAGTGTGCAACCGATCGTGTCGGATCTTGCATGGTCCCATAAGCCAAAGTAGAACGCTCAAACATGCAGTGAAAAGCCCTAAGCCTTACAGATGGACGAACTATATATCTAAAAAAATTAAATGTATGAGATACAATATACAAATAATTGCAACCTAGCTTAATAACAAAATTGGAAGAATAATAGCATAGTACAGTAACCACTTTAATTCAGCAGAGGAGTCCGAAAGCAAAGAGTAGAGGATACTTGTATCATTGTTCTGTCTTTTATGGATTCAATGGCTAGGATGGTTAGGTAGTATGTCTTTGATATTAAATAATGTTTCTGTTACTATTGTTGTATTTTTAGGTTAATCAATTTTCAATTGTTTATGATTTAATACTTGTGAATTATGAGAACTTACAAATAAAAACATATTGGAAAAAAAAAAAAGAAAGCCCACAAAAGAGGCACATTAAGCCCAAAAAAGAGGCCTAAGGCCCAAGGATTCCTATGATGATAAAGCTAAAATTGAATAGCGCAAATTCTGAGGTTTCCTTTTAAAAGAAAAAAAAATTATTGAAAGTCATGCATGTTGATCTGTGACTTAAAATATGCTAAATCATTGGTTTTCCTGGCTGACTCAGGCAACCCATTCCATTAAAAGATAAGAGAAAGCAGAACAGGTAGAGAGGCACTTACTTAATGTGAAAAGCTCTTGCTTTCTCTAAGTACATTCTCAAAAAACGCGATTTGTATATGAATATACCATGACCCATTATTGAAAATATAAATCTCCTTTCATTAAATATCGGATGTGACAGCGTTATATAAATTATTGTAATAATTTTCATCATTTATGACTTCATACTAAGTGCAATTTCGCGGCTGTGTGTATGTGTTCAAGTTAATTTCTATTAAGTATTGTTAAAGAGCAAATTGTCGCGCCTATCTCTTTGTTTACTGCGTTATATCAATGTTTTCTAACTTCACCTCTCTCATCCCTCTTTTTGGTTAAATTTCATTGGAACCATTAAAAGACGGGGGAGGGAAGGAGCAAAAAAAAATGGTAGTGCCATCAAAGGTCCATGCCGACCAGCAAAATGATTAGGCCAAACACAACCTCGAAGACCTCAAAGCAGTCCATGCCGCTCGTGTATAGCAGAAAGTACGGTCTAACGTTTTGCAAATGATAATACGTACAGTGTAGAGTGTTGTTTTTTTTTCTTGTTGAATTTCAAACAAAATTAATTGTTAAAAAAATAAAACAAAACAAACAAACAAAAAATTTTCAATTCAAAAGCTACTTGAAGGGTTCGACAAACCAGTAGAGCGTGCATGGACTCTATGGATGTCATCTGTCTGTCTCCAGACGACTTAGGCTTTGCACTGTGTGCCTTTTGACGTGTTACTAAATATGTTGTCAGTCACGTGACCTTATTATGTCACCTTCAGACGAGAAATTGGCCAAATTATTGGATTGTAGTTTATAAAACTAAGAAATTATATTACTTATGAAATTATAACCCGAGGTAGGAGTTGGTTGGACAGGAATATTTTTTTTTCAGCTTGATTAGAATTTTCTTTGAGTTTCTTATTAGGGCTATTCATCCATGTCGAAATAAAAGCTATTAATAGCTTGCGTTTTTAGCGCATCCGGTGTACAGACTAACGGAAGTGCTGACATGGCTAGTATTTTAAGGGTAGGCAATTTGTGCCGGTCACATGGCACCCTCGTTAACCGGGAACCAAAGAAACAGGATGGCCTTTTATCATCTGCCCTATACATCGCGACGCCTGACAAGAGAACTGTACTTTTGTTTTTCTCTATAGTATGCAAAACGAATTGAATAACCATGTTTGCTATTCATTGATAAGTAAAGCATTACCTTTAACAGACACATTATTATAACCACTGTCATCTGTAATCACAAAGATTATATTCTGTTTCCGAAGATAATTAATAATGTCTAACAGTGGCGTTGCTGGGAATGATTGAGAATGAGTGATTCTAAGATAAGTATATCAACAATCATCCAATGGATTGGCGGCGCGGTGGCTGAGTGGTTAACAGTTTTGCTTCCGAACCAGTGGCGTAGCTATGAATTCGCCATCATTTGGGGTCCTGGGAGCTGGACCTCTTTGGGGTCCTGGGAGCTGGACCTCTTTGGGGTCCTGGGTTCGAACCTCAGCGAGGACTAGGATTTTGGAATTTCGGATTTTTAGGGCGCCCCTGAGCCACCCAACTCTAATGGGTACGTGACTAGTTGAGGTAAGTAAAGGCGGTTGGTCGTTGTGCTGGCCACATGACACCCTGGCCAAATGACACATCGCCAAGAAACATCCTCCTCCCTAAAGATAACAAGGTTTGAACGGGGAACTTTACTTTACTTTAAATACAGATGATTGACTGTATATTTTTTTTTAACTTTTTCTCTCCGTAATTATTTACCACATTCTGATGTAATCAACGTTTTGTATCGTCGGTTAGGAGAGAAAGAGTTAAAACGGATAGTTGGACCGATGTGCCTCCCGATTATAGATATCGGAGTTAGAATATTTAAGCATCCGATGAATGATTAAAATTCTATTCTGTGGGAAAAGTGTGTATCGCTAACAAGAAAGCTGCTTGATAAAATTATCTATTCAATATGGACTTGAGAATCCATGAAGAAGGTATTTTATTTACATTCACACTTTTTTTTCTGAAAATTATTTCATGTTTACAAGTATTCCGTAGACTAAATCGTTAAGGGGAGGCTACTTAGGTATAGATATAACTGTCTCTAAGACACATTTTCTCTTGTGCTAAGTCCCCTGCATGGCCACTGCTCTGTTTGATAGTATATCTATGATCTAGATCTAAGGCGTAGGCCTACTGCACTTTTAGGGTTGAATGGACGATAAATTATTATATTATTTTTGTAGAATCATAATAACCTAACGTCCTGACCATAACATTCTATACTGTATTTTATTATTTTTAAAACCATTGTCTTGGTGCTGTACTTTTGCTACACACGACCTCACCACTATTTAGTAAGAAGATTTTTACAAAGGTTGTTGTGAACAAATAAGGTCAATAACTCTATACACATATTTACCTGACGTCTGACACAATCTCTGTACACAAAGCTTCAACCCAGTACCTTAGCGGTCTCGCCCTCTAAAGTTTCTAGACGCCTTAAAATTACGTCAATATTTCTTATTTGCACCTACACAGGGCACCGAGCGCCCATACGACACAGTATTTTCGCATAAACACTCCATCCAGTCCTGACATACCCTACGGCCCGGCCCACGTACAAAGGATCATAAAAAAATATCAAACTATTGAAACGTATGCTAGAAACTTCCAATTCCCGTCTGGCGCATTTTCTCATTCTGTGCGATTTCAATAGCCTCCCTTTTCTCAGATTGGTTTCTTTCTTCAAGCGAGACCAAGGGATTGAACTCTTATTGATTGCGTTAGGCAGAGCGACAATTCATTAAACCGTTAGTATGTTACAAACTTAAGAGTAACTTCAAGTAAGATTTGCTAATAGTCATTCTTTCATATACAGATGATTTGACTATAAATGCAGTGGCGTAGCTAGGGTGGGGAGAGGAAGGGCGAGAATTTGAAAATCCCACGGGCCCCAACTTGAGGGGGGCCCCAAAATGAGTGTTTTTTTACATTAAAAATTAAATATTAGTCAAAATTCAGGGGCCTCCAAAGAGGTCAAGCTCCCCGGCCCCCAAACGATGGGAAATTCCTAGCAACGCCCCTGTATAAATGTCAATCCTCCCTTTTTTAAATCTTTTTTTTTATTCTCGTAGTGTATTGTTTGAGGCGCAGTGGCTGAGCGGTAAAGCGCTTGGCTTCCAAATCTGAGGTGCCGTGTTCGAATATTGATGAAGACTGGGATTTTTAATTTCTTTGGTTGCCTCTGAGTCCACTAAGCTCTGGCTTATATTATTTGGAGAAAAGTAAAGACGGTAGGTAGTTGTGCTGGCTATCCGTGGCCATAGGTACAGTTGACCTTTACATTATCTGTCCCACATATCCCAAAGTCTAAAAGAGGTAACTTTCCTTTTGTGCTGAGAAATGTACATAATGTGCCTGCCACCTGATCACAAAGCTCATATCAGGATTAGAAGCAAAAAAAAAATAAAAATGGAAAGTCTTTTAGAATAATTCTATTCAGTAGACATTAAATATATATATTTTACTTCAAAATTTTTTTGTTTGACATCCTGGCTTAAAATGTGCATTTTTTATGTAATTAATTTTACAACTTAAAAAAAAAATGTCTTAAGGTTTGCTGACTGAGTTTTATTTCATGCTCATTATTAACATCTCTAGATACAGAGCAGAGTTACACAAAAAAAAACTCAAGTGCTTTGAACCGTGGACTCAAGAACGTCCAAGCAGCGCGCTTTCTGAAAACATCAAATTAAAAATGTTAGCGTACAGCCTGTGGCGCAGTGTCAATGTAACCGACACCCTGGGTACCACGCAAGTGGTGCGGACCTTCTCCCCTCTAATGTAAGATGGAACGAATAACTCCCCCCCACCCCCCCCATCGCCATCCTTCATCTTCATTGAAGAAGAGTAAAAAAAAAGGGGAGGGGGGGGGGGTGAGGCGTTGATCAACAATACAGGACAAAACCTGCCCATGTTTGGTCTGCGATATTTGATTTTATACCTAGATCCAGGTATGTCCACATTCGTCAATGCAAAGCGGCACCGGGCTAAAAAAAAAATCTACATACGAGATGAAACCAAAAGGCGAGACTTCAGTGGCGTCTGAATAATGAGACATTTAACAGTTTGTTAACAGTGGTGTCAGGATAGGTCCCAGGTTCCGGCGGTATACCAAATACATACATAATCATTTTAATCCAGACGTAGTTACATAAGCATTTTTGTCTGCGCTAAATAAAAGTATGAACACTGTTTCGAATATAGTTTCCCTGTGCAAAGTCAGAAAGATCTGGCAGTCTTTTGTGGAATGAAAGATTATGTGGTATTATAAGAGCAGGGTCGGCCTTAGATAATTGGAAGCCCTCGACGAAAGTGAATTTGGTGGCCCAAATTATATAGAAAAATTATAAATAAACAGCCAAAAAAAAAAAAAGATTAAAAGATAAAATAAAAAAAGTACGAATTCTATTAAAAACCTAAAAAAGTCCTAGAAGAACATAGGGACAAGTTTCGCTTTTTCGCTAGTTTGCCTATGCCCAAGGCCAGTCCTGTTAAGAGAAGTTTTCCATGTCACTTTTTCTCCTTCAGTCATATTGTTGTTGACAAACTGCTAGCAGATAACTAAATCGCCTTGGGCGTATTATATTTTATCGTAAAGAACTTGCATAAACTGCTATTGTGAACAAAACTAAATAGATATTTTATTACAATATATTGTTATAACTCTGCCATGCTCACCGCCATCTAAGCTAGAAGGTGCGCACTGTGATAAACGAGACTGAGAAGGATGTCAACATTAGGAAGAGAAGAGGAGAACGATTGCCGCCCAAGTTGAGAGCCGAAGTGAAAAGACTGTGCCTAAGAAAGATGATGTTTTTTTGAACTTGTGATGTCGTGTAAATAAATATATATGTGCCTCGTTGAGTTGCCTCCCTTAAGTTATTACAATATAAACAGATTTAACTTGAGATTCAATGAAATAAACTAATATTTAAACTAATCTAACTCACCATGGCTGTACCCAGTTGTTTTTTTTTAATTGGAGGGAGGTTTAGAGGGGAATCTTGTCTCACCCATCCCCCATATAATATATATATCTATCTATCTATGGGCTGTAGCGCCACTGGCGCTAATCTATTGATAAAGGGAATTAAAACATAATTACATGATAACACTTCTCTGTAGTTTGTTTATGAAATAGATGAGCGATTCGATGTATCGGTCAAGCAAAAAGCCTGATATTTGGTTTCTCTAACTTGTTTATTGTAAATCTTATTTCACACACAAATGTTTCTTCTTTTTTTGATCCAAAATCTGTACACACACTCACACACACACACAGCTACACAGTAGCCCACTAAGTCACTAAGTAGCCCACTGATTGGCACAAACGTCCTTTAACTTTTTCGTGAAAAAAAAACATATCCTATCCTCAAGATCTATATCTTCTAGAATCTAGCTGTATAGTTGCAATTTTAGTGTGTTAAAAACCACCAGATCTAGTTTCATGTATCTTTTTTTTTTCACTTTATGGAACTAAGAACGCAAAGTTAACGCCATGACAGAAACAGTTTATTCTTTGCAAAAAACAATTTCTGAATTCTTAGCCACTAAAACCCACTGATATCTCGTCACACTTGATTGAACTCATCCTTTCTCTCCCTCCACCACAACGCCAAACAATTTACCCATGTCTCGAAATCCACCCACACTTACAGTTGCATCTTACTCTTTGAGTCATTATCAAATTGAATATATTGCTTTTTATCTGTGAGAAAACGAAGGAAATACAGAGAGAGAGAGAGAGAGAGAGAAAGAGACAGAGAGTGACACAGAAAGAGAGGGATAGATCTGGTCTCGCATGAATGGAATTATAAAAGACTGAGGCTCCGCTCAAGAGCCTAAGAATATTTATTGTGTGGGCTTATGTATGTGTGCGTGCAGTACACGCCCCCCCCCCCTGGTGTGCACAGTTATTGCTCCTTGCACCAAACTACCGTTCGACCCGCCCCCCCTTCTCCAAAAAAAATGTGTTAAAACTTATTTACATAGTCCAGTGAACAGGTGCATGGCTTTGATTGTGGGAGTTAAGAGTCGTGGATAAAAACATAATTTCTACCCTCAGATCCAAGTCACTGACCTATATTATTTCCTGCATGATTATTTCACCTCTCGTGTTGACTCTCTGTTTGATGCGCCATTCTCATAACGTGGGAGACTTACTTGATCTTTGAGGATTTAACTTGAGGTAAGACGCCTAAGATAAAACATTTATTAAGCACACACACATTATGACACACATACACACAGAAAATTTAGACAGAACAAAAAAAAAATGACCTGTTTGAAAATTCTAGTAATATGTATTGACATTTAGAACTTAATTAATGTAAAAACCCCCAAACGGCTTGCTTAGTACTTAGAGGCTAATTAGTGATTTTTTTTTGTCTGCTACACAAATGGATGGATTATTATTGTAATCACAAGGTAATAATCATTCTCTGGAATATCCAAGATTGGGAGTTGTTAATATCATTCTTATATCAACAGAGAAATTGCCGATTGAATACGAACTGTTCCTGGTAAATGCTTAATTGTCTATAAACTAGACTGTTGTACAGATATTCATCTATGCACTTATTAACGACCCGGCCACAGAAAAGCCATAGAGATTTAGTGACCTAGAGAAAAGAAGACTTTTTGACACGACTTTCTTTTTATAGACTCTTAGTGACAAATCACTTTTATTAATAAATAAATAAAGAGGTCTCTTTAAAACGGAGCACGTTATCACTTCTCTCCCTTGTGTGTTTTGTATATCTTAATTTCAAGTTAACAAAGAGTCATTCTCTGGCATTGTTTGCATCGAGATTCGAACTAAATGGAATAAAAATTCACTATAAAGTGAACTGGCACATTTTTTAATAATATGGTAGGTCTCCAACAGGTCATTGCAATCCTCATATGAATGTTCAGGTGGGCCTCGAGGATATCTGTGAGGTCAGTTGTGACATTGGCTGATATCACAAAAGAAAATAATATTGTAATTTTATTTCACTTCCAAAATCTTTGTATTTCCCAGTTTGTATAAAATATCCAGCATTCTGTCATTTCCGTATTTTAATTGTATGTGTGTTATGGAGTGTGTGTGTGTATCTATGGTGACGGTGGGAAGAGGTTAGCTATACAGTGTGAATGATGCAAGATAAGCGGCATTGCCGTCATCGTTCTCAGGTAGAACAGACGATTCCAAAACGAAAAGACGTGTTTTTTTGTTGTGAGCTAGATTTTGTTCAGAATTTTATTTTATATTACTACAAGCGACTACTACATAGATTTCATATCATCTCAATCTTAAAATTTGTCTATATTGTAATAAACGTCATGTTTGGTCTTGTTCACAAAAAAATGTGTTTTAAATTATTTCAAGTTTTATAAGATAAGATATAATACGGCTACAGCGGTTTAGTTGTCTACCAGCAGTTTGGTGCTACGAGGGTTCACAACATTGAGATGCCAGTTCTGCAATAGAAATAAAGCATGGAGGATTTTAATTATCTTTTCACCTTCACGTATCCCTTATTCTAATGAACGTTTGGGGAACCACACACATTGAGACTTGAGGACATTGTGACTTGAGGACATTGTGACTTGAGGACATTGTGACTTGAGGACATTGTGACTTGAGGACATTGTGACTTGAGGACATTGTGACTTGAGGACATTGTGACTTGAGGACATTGTGACTTGAGGACATTGTGACTTGAGGACATTGTGACTTGAGGACATTGTGACTTAAGGACGTAGAGATTTGGTCATATTAATTTCTCGTTAGAGTTTATTTTATTTTTTTGCCTCTAGATCTAAAGTAGATGCCGTCAATGAAAGCGTGCTTCCAGGATCGAAAGTTGTTAAAGGGAAACAAAAATTATTGTAAGTCTCCCCTAAACATTTTCCAAAGAGAAAGTTTCTGATGATGCGGCAGAGTCGTTCTCCGCAGAAAACCAGAACAATGACCTGCAACGTCGCAACCTGTGGGCGATGGAGACCAATGGCTTCTTGCCACACTGGTGTGTACGACGTGGCAACAAGCTATTGGGTTGAACTGCCCATAAGGCGTAGTTTAAGATGTTCCTTTATTTAAAAATCTTAGCAAAGAAAGAGCAGATAACTGTGTGTTACTCGATCGTTGGTTTGTAGCACCAAGCAGCTAGTACAACCAAACCAATGTAGGCATATTATATTCCTAATGAAGAGCTTGACAAGACAACTTGAACATACTTCTTTAAAAAAAACTTGAATATAAATTATATTTATAATAATAATAATAATAATAAACAGTAGCCTCCATGTAAACCAACACTACTCAATAAACGTCAAGGTGCATTTTTACAAAGCTCATAACGGCACCATCCGTCCTTCTGTCTGTCTGGTAAATATTGTACACGTTATTTCTCCCCATTCCAAGTTACCCGATTAAGCTAAAACTTCGCTCACTTATTCATTGACATAGACAGCACATGAATTAATTTTAAAAGAGTAACCGACTAGACAATTAATTACTGTTGAATAGCCTAGAGGAGAATTGATACTTCAGTATTCACAGATATTGCTAAATTTGTTGGGTTTAGTCCCCTTAAATAATTGTTAACGCAATTTCCTTGATTAAGTTGATATTTTAAACAATTATTTATTGCAGCTAACAAAAAAAAATAAAAAAATCAATAAACAAAGATACTTAATTGGTCAATTAATTATTGGTAATTAATTTTTAGTTTGAAATCGGATAAGGGAAATAGCTTGTACATTATTAGTAGATATTGTTTTAAGGGAGGAGTTCTTCCCCTTTATATAAGTTTTTTTTTTTTTTTTATTTTGTTTATTAGTAGTCTATTGCAAGAAATAGGTATATTAATTTAACATAGAGGAAGTGATTGAATAAAGAATAAAAATAAAACAAATAAAGTGTTTAGTCTCTCTCTCTCTCACTCTCTCATTCCTAAAACAAAACTAAGCCTACACATTTCTACAATGCGTATGACAGTTCACATCGTCCAACAACAATTAAATGTCATCTGGAACAGTTGGAAGGCATAAAGTGCTACTTCCAGAAAACTTCTCTTGAAGTATCCCGCTAAGTGGTTAGGACTCGAGACTCCTGACTCAGCTATTAAATCTTCAAGTTCTTATTCAATGCGTCATTAAAGGCATTGGGATACTGGTTGCCAACTCTTGATTAGTTCACAATGAACAGGCTTGTATGTAGTGACGCTTTGAGGATTGTGGGTCGAACAGGTTTCTGTACAAACCTGATTCATTTGTGATCACGAACTCTGTTAAATTGGGCAAGCAAATGTCCTTTGATGTTAATATTTTTTTTTAGAGTACACGAGAGTCTAATTACTCCTGTTATTTATGTTCAGCTAGTAATGTTAGTTGTTGTTTTTTTTTTAGTTTCTGATTAACACACTAGACTAGGATTCGTAATGCATAAACCTAAAACCGTCAAACGAAGACTTTTCGGGCGGCCTGTGACATGATTATAACATTAATAGAATAACAAGAAAATATAATAAGAACTTTTTTTAGAAAACCAAAAGGTTATAGATAAGCCTAACTGTATCAGTTGGAGGTAGAAAGAAGGGAGTATCTCTTTAAAGTTACCCTGGTCGCTTATTAAATACATTTATTTAAGAAAAAAGTTGAACGACCTGATATCGAACTCAAGGGCTTACTGCCTCTTCTTGCCTCCTCATTTCGATATATGGACTGGTGAGCCAGCGAAGTGGTGATGAAAATAGAATGCCTTATAGTTATCTATTGCTAGTTTCAAACTTTAAAGCGACGACCTATTTATCTGTACAAAATATAAAGGGGACTAATTCTACTTACACCACTAAATCAGTCAAGCAAAATGTCTTTCTTTGTTTTATCTTTTATTTTACAGACGTTACTTCAAAAAAGAAGACAATTATGTCTTACGCATTTCATGTGTCAATCTAGTCATGTAGGTTAATCAATTACTTAAATTCTGGTAAGTTTTTTTTCCTGGCTGATTCGGGCAACCCTTTCAATTTTTTTTATGACACTAGGGAAGAAGGAGCATTTGTTCAAATTTCTTCTAGCTTATAGAATAAGAAATATAACTCTATTTTGTGTCATTCTGAGTATTTCATTAGGGTTTGTTTTTCTGTTTTGTAAATTATGGTTTACTTTTTCATCTTCTGTCCTAAAGTGTCTCTAAGTTTAGTGATTTTACTAATGGTGTTACCCTAGTCAAATGTGAATATTCGTTTGTTATAAATCTAATTGATCAATTTTGCATTTGTTATAGTTTATTTATGTTTTCTTGAGTTGAGGGGTCCCTTGTAATTATTAACTCTTTCTCTCCGTAATTATTTTTCCACATTTTGAAGGAATTCTTTAATTTGCTCATTACTATTTCATTACCCTGTTATGATTAAGCTTCAAGAACATTTTTCGTTTGTTATCAGAAAATGTTTTATTTGGTACAGAATTTAAGGGTAATGCTTGCTCTTTTTATATAAAACAAAATAAAGTATATAAAATTAAACATCAATTAAATTTAATGATGTCAAATCAACGATGGTATCGTCGATAAGGAGAGAAAGAGTTAAAGAACGAAGCACACGACAAATGACCAAATTGTGCCGACGTCAGTCACACTCAGAAAACAGAAGAAAAACATTAAAAATACTTTAAAATGACAATAACTCCTTTATACAACTTATAGAGCGATTTTTATTTTCTTAAAAACTAATGAATCTTAGATTAAAAAACAATGAGAGATTTATTAAAATGTCTCTCTTTCTTAAATACCGACTTCTCTTCTAATAGACAGACGTTTAGAGCGCCAACGAACACTTCACTTTACTTGCATGATATGGCCAGCGATTGTTAGGTCAAACATCACTGATGTAAGCAGGCTCAACTTTCCCATAATTTCGCTTCCATATACAAAAAAAAAAGAAGACCCCAAGGATTGATTAAAGGGCAAAAGGAATTCCACATTTCTTCGTGTCCCACCGCTGTTAAGATGCCAGTCAAGACGATTTATGAGGACACATTCAATAATTAGTATTTCAAACAACTAGCCACTATACGAGAGAGAGAGAGAGAGAGAGAAGGTGAAAGGTCAAGTTCATTCCCGTAACTTGAGCTAGTCAGAGTGTTAATTGTAGTGATAGTTAATTGGATCCATTAGCGTTGGAGTGATTAGTAAGTGCTAACAGCCTTCTCTCATTCAGTGGGTGCTTATAGCACTTTCTCATGCAATCTCTCAATCCTTCTGTATTTCTCTCCTTCCAAAGCATCCCCTTCTCCTAACTGGTGTTCAAGTCTAACGTAATCTTTGAAACCAAAACGAAGGAAGTTGTATGATATAGAAACAAAACAACTAAAAAAAATGAAGGAGATGAAGACAGAGGTCTGTGTTTTGTGTCTGTGTTTTGTGTCTGTGTTTTGTGTCTGTGTTTTGTGTCTGTGTTTTGTGTCTGTGTGGGCAGGATCCGAATCATTAAAAGATGAGGGGGGGGGGGGGTAAATCCAGTCCTGGGGCCATTTTTAACCTCTTTCCTATCTGATAATGTAGATGTGAGCTGGATAGGACGTAGATTTACGCTCTCAGAAAGAAGTGTGTCTCTCCACCACTCTCTCTCTCTCTCTCTCTCTCTTCTCTCTCGAAGTATTCACTATATGTTATAGCTACACTAAAAATATAAGCCCATACCCGCAACTGATCCATTGCGCGTAATCATCTAATCGGGCGACAGAGCTCTTCAATCTGTCTAGTGACAACAGCAACCATGTGACAGAGTTAGTTAGGGATATAGAACTGTGATCTCTTGGAGCTGCTGTTAGCATGATGAGGGATTTGTGGTTTCAGTTGATGGTCTGTATGTGAGAAATTACTTTATGTGTTTAAACGAAGATACCTCTTGTACATTGGATACAACCAAAAGGCCAATGGCTGGAGTTTTTAGAGAGAGAGAGGGGGGGGGGGCTGAGTGAGACAAAGTGGCAGTGAAGAGAGAGAGAAGAAATACATAGAGAGTTGGCGGATAGATGTAGAGAGAGAAAGAGAAAGCAGGAGAGGCAGAGAGAGATATATAGTCAGACTGAGGGTGACAGGAGCAGACATACTGATAGACAGAAAGGGTGGTAGAGAGAGAAAGAGGAAGCAGTAGAGACAGAGAGAGAAAGAGAGATATAGTCAGAGAGAGGGTTGATGAAAGATATAGTGATAGACAGAAAGGGTGGAAGAGAGGGAATACCAGGTTTAAGTGCTAATTAAGCGTACTTATAGTTAGTTCTAATCGATACTATCAGTTCTTATAACATACAAGCTGAATTTAAGCACGAACTCTCATCCACGTGCTTCTATAAATGTAGGCCTATCCAGTTCTGTTCACATCTCAATTGCAATAACACATAAAACAAACATTGTATCGGATTCGCGTCAAGTACAACACTGGTTGAAAAGGGTCAACTTTATCGAGAAGTAATATATATATATTCCATGATCATTTCAATTGTTTCATTAGTATCTACCCGCCACAGTTATTGAAATATGAATTCATTGTCACAGGAGCATGTGCGATTGTCAGAACGAGGTCAGTTTGTAATGTTTATAGAAAAAACAAAAAACGAAGACCTCAGATTTCTGACCACACATGAAACTGAAATTTTTCATAGTTCATGGTTCATAGTTCATGGTTCATAGTTCATGGTTCATAGTTGTATTTAGGTTTTTATCTGAAAGTCAACCTCTTCTGTTGCAACTGAAGTCCAAAGTTCTGAGACACTCAGTTATGCATCTCGTAGTTGTTCTAAGTTTAAGGTATTGTTTTCCAGTTAATCCATTTTTTAAATTCACTTTATTTACCTTTTAAACAACATAAATATAGATCTAGTATTAATATTGTTGGCAAGGTTATTGTTTCAGTTCCATACATTTTGGGATATTTCTTGGAATCTCTAGGCTTCCATAGAAATAATTTATACATTGGCGCCGAACTCACGTCTTATGACTGTGTGATGTGCAGCAACATTGTTGATTAGCCCAGCTTTAAGTATATAGTGTTGGACATAAAAACTTCAGAACAATAGGACTTCAGGCTGATCTGTCAGCTGGTAAACGCACCAGCAAAATTTTTGGATCTTCACTCTTTGTAATGAACATGAAGAACTGATCTTGTTTTGACCACTCGCTTATGTTCCTAGATCTGCGACTATGGCTTTATAATTGATGAACTCCACCTGGTATATTACAATGAAAAGTGTATTTGGTTTTGAACTTCTCAAAAACCTTGACTGCTCAACAGTATTGTATGGTCTGGACGTGGATGAGTTAACCTGTTTGTCTTGTGCGTTAGTGTAAATGAAAGTATAATCTAAATAAACCATATTAAAAAAAAAAAGAGTAAAAGATGTATAATACATGTGTTCGTACATGTGTCTACAATAGAGAACAATAGCCTTGATGTGTACAGCCTGAAAACAGAACAACCAAATGAGCTATGAACAATTTCTGGAAAAAAATGATATTACTTGGCCCTAAGAAATCACGCAATATCCCTTCGTTGATTTTGACAATGTAAAACCTTTTTTGGACTATCGAAACAGAAAAGATGTTTAGCGTGTATGTTGTATTGAAAGACCTAATACTTAAATTGGATTAAGATGCTATTGCTTGTTAGCTAAGTTCCCATTTCAGACCTTGCGTGGCAGATGTAAAGTTCATCTGTTTCCATGGCCGACGAATAAAGATGGTGTCACGTGGCCAGCACAACGACCAACTGCCTATACTCTCCCCAACTGACGTCAGGTACCACTATTGAAATTAAAAATGCCAGTCTTCATCGAGATTGGAACCCAAAGCTACTCGATTTCGGAAGCCAAGCACCTTTCCACTCAACCACAGCACCTTCTATTACAAGTAATAGGAATAAATGACAGATTTAAAAAAAAAAAGAAATTTGACATGAGTTCAGAGATGTGCTGAAAATCTATTAACATATTGTGAATTAGCCATATATATTGAATACTGAAGTATTAGTTTCCCTTGTTTCTATTAACGAAAAAAAATACTAATAACCAGTAATTAATTGTGTAATTGGTTACTTTTTAAAAAAAATTGATTCATGTCTTGCCTATTGTCAATGAATAATTGTGCGAAGTTTCAACTTGATCCGAGAATAGGTGTGGGGGAAATAATGTGTACACACTTTTTACCAGACAGAGAGAGTGAGTTGATATAAGCTTCGTACAATAAAATCTTATTGTTGTTCGATTTTTATTTTACACAAGTAATGTTAGCCAACATGTGGTTTAAAAGATGTTCTTTTTCATAAGCTTGATGCCAGGTGTTTCGTTTTTAAACCGCTTTGGAAATTAATAAGTCGAACTCTACAATATGGTTTAACTTAAAACGAGACAGTTTGAAGTAGGCTGATAGGCTGGTAGAGAGATAAGTCATGGGGTTTCAAATAGGTTTTCCAATATCCTATGGTATGGGCAGTGGCGTAGCTAGGAATTTGACATCATTTGGGAGCCCGGGTGGCTTGGCCTCTTCGGGGGCTCTGAATTTTGAATAATATTTTTTTCTTCTCCAAAAAAATTGTTTTGAGTCCTGTGCAAGGCTTTCACTAATCTTAAGCCCTAGGCGGTTGCCTATTTAGCCTATGCCTGAGGCCGGCTGTGTAGTGGTTAATTGAATTGTAAAACTATGACATTATGTAGATCAATGTTTTTTTTTAAGACAGTTTCCAAGACAGTTATTTGTTCTACTTCTCTTTCCAGCTCTTCTCTCTCTCTCTCTCTCTCTCTCTCTCTCTCTCTCTCTCTCTCTCTCTCTCTCTCTCTCTCTCTCTCTCTCGCTTACGCTTTCCGCCTCGTTTCTTTACTCCGACCTGTTGGACACTAACACCCGCTGAGCCAAACGGCGCAGTCATTGAGCCACTGTCTGGCCCCTACATGCATGAGAGTTATCCAACCACGAGAGGTCGGTGCTTGCTCTTTGACCCGTTGATATATAGATGCATGTATCTTCCCAGCTGTATCAGTTTACTTGTCAAGTGGCCTTGCAGTCGAGGGAATTCAATCGGTGGCACGGAGTCTGCGTGAGTAAATGTTTGAATGTTAGGAATTAGAGGAAAACAAAATTGTTGAGATCCTGGCATGTTTTTAAAAGTTTTTTTTTATATTTATATCTTTTCTCTCTCTCTCTCTTTCATTCTCTCCCTCTGTCTCTCTCTCTCTCTGTCTCTCTCTCTCTCTGTCTCTCTCTCTCTCTGTCTCTCTCTCTCTCTGTCTCTCTCTGTCTCTCTCTCTGTCTCTCTCTCTCTCTGTCTCTCTCTCTCTCTCTCTGTCTCTCTCTCTCCCTGTCTCACCCACACACGCGCACACATTTATATTTTCATCCCTTTCTTTTTCTAATGCATTTCACTCCGTCTCTTATTTCCCTATTTTTTGTTGTCTTTTCTAATAGTCTTTTATTTCTTTCTCTCTCCCTTTCATTTTTAATTCTTTTTCTTTCTTTTGTTAAGGTATATATTTTCTTTCTTTTGTTAAGGTATATATTTTCTTTCTTTTGTAAAGGTATATATTTTCTTTCTTTTGTTAAGGTATATATTTTCTTTCTTTTGTTAAGGTATATATTTTCTTTCCTTTGTTAAGGTATATATTTTCTTTCTTATGTTAAGGTATATATTTTCTTTCTTTTGTTAAGGTATATATTTTCTTTCTTTTGTTAAGGTATATATTTTCTTTCTTATGTTAAGGTATATATTTTCTTTCTTTTGTTAAGGTATATATTTTCTTTCTTTTGTTAAGGTATATATTTTCTTTCTTTTGTTAAGGTATATATTTTCTTTCTTTTGTTAAGGTATATATTTTCTTTCTTATGTTAAGGTATATATTTTCTTTCTTTTGTTAAGGTATATATTTTCTTTCTTTTGTTAAGGTATATATTTTCTTTCTTTTGCTAAGCTATATATTTTCTTTCTTTTGCTAAGGTATATATTTTCTTTCTTTTGCTAAGCTATATATTTTCTTTCTTTGGTAAGGTATATATTTTCTTTCTTTTGCAAAGGTATATATATATATGTATTCTTTCTTTTGCTAAGTGTATATTTTTCATTTCTTCAATTAGATTTCTATCTTTGTATTACAGTCTTTCAATGAGTGTATTTTGACTTTCCTTCGTATCTGACCTCACTCACTCGACCAGTTCATGCCTGTTTATGTTGACCTTGCCATAACACGCGTCTCGAGATAACTTGAAAGAACTTTAAATCAAAGAGAAACATTTTATTGAGCGTAAATATACACGGGACATTTTAAAACTGTTTTATTTTAGATGTATCACTTGATGAGTTAAAAAAAAACGCGATATCGCGCTCTTATTTAGATATGAGCTATTAAAAACATAGGCTAGGACTATTTCGTACAAGTGCTTCTTTCTTTAGGAGTGCCTGTTAAGATTGGTACGGGTTGCCTGAATCAGCCAGGAAAATGACTTAGCAGAGTTTTTAGTCTCGACTTAACATGCACGACTAGATTAATACACGAATATACGCGTAGGAATTTGTCTTTTAAAGGAACGTCTTTTTTTTATAAGATAAGATAGTATAAAGAGAGAAAAACATGTATCCTTAATCTTAAATACACTACACATTAATTGCAAAGGTTCATCCCAGAGCTCAACCATTTACCCATGAGGCTCAACTATTTATCCATGAGACTCAACTATTTACCCATGAGACTCAACCATTTATCCCTGAGGTTTAACCATTTGACCCTAAATTTAATCATTTATCCCTGAGTTTTAACCATTTATCCTTGAGGCTTAACCATTTATCCCTGAGGTTTAACCATTTATCCCTGAGGTTTAACCGTTTATCCCTGAAGCTCAAACAATTTATTCCTGAGATTAAAGCATATATCCCTGAGGCTTAACCATTTATCCCTGAGGTTTAACCATCTATCCCTTAGGTTTAACCATTTATCCCTGAGGCTAAACCATTTATCCCTGAGGCTTAACTATTTTCCCCTGAAGCTCAAACAATTTATCCCCGAGGTTATACTATTTATCCCTGAGGCTAAACCATTTATCCCTGAAGCTCAACCATTTATAGTTGCCGCAACAAGTATACCCTGTTTTGATTCCATCCAGTAATTCAATTGCCTCTTGTAAATATTCTTCAACTGTATTATAACATCTCCCGTTATATGACTGATTATATCTGTGAAGTAGACTGTTGCTCTTTTAGAAAACATTATTTCTATTACTTTCACAATCTTGTATTTTGTTATCCCCAGAATCTTGTGCAAGGAGAATACAGCGAAATATTTTTCAAGCTATTCATTTGCAGGATTCTATTCACCAGACACTAAATCCAACCAGGAATCAGAAAAAGGAATACATCTCCTAGAGAGTTGGTGGCCCATCTTAACCTTGTGTTTGGTTCTCGGCCTAATTGATATAAAAGAATATTGTGTGCTTTACAATGCTGCCAGTGTTTGACGTCCTGAAGGCCGTCTTTGTCCGGTGCATACTGGTCATCCATGCCCTGGTGGCTGTGTGGAGAGTGACAGAGAGTTACCATAACAACATGTACTGGATCCTGGCTTGTATTCTGGTCCTTCTCTTTGCAGAGTCGTGCTATACTGTGATAAAAAGGAAAGGCAAAGAATATCAAAGGTTAGTCTCAGGGAATCTGGGCAAAACAGCTAGTATTTTTTAATTTGTAATTTTATTTGATGAAAGCAGACAATATTCCTTAAACTCTTGTCAAAAGGAATGAGTGAATGAGATTGAGAGAAGATAGATAGATAGATAGAGAGAGAGAGAGAGAGAGGGAAAGACAGAAAGAGAGATATAATACCACCATTTTTAGAATACCTCTATTCAAGCCATATCTTCAGAAGGGTGGAGGAACCTGGTTGGGTGAAACCAGTACACGGATCTCCAAAACAAAAGCTACTATTTTCCTAGAAATGTAACAGTTGATGTATATCGCTTAGAAAAGAATTACAAGCTTGTTGACCACATGGAGAAAATTCTAGTTTGACTGTTATAATTTTTAACAGTACAAAACAAAACAAAACTAAAAAAAAACAACTAAATTTGACAAGAAAATGCGAAAATATTTATCTTGAACGGACCTATACGTCTTCGGGTATTTCCGCATTCATTCAAGTGTTTAATAAAATAAAATAAAAAAAAATGTCCCATTATTTTTTTAATCTAAAATTCATTTGGCATTAAGTGAAAAACAATCATTCTGTAAGTTGTATAAAGTAGGTATTGTCATTAAAAAAAGTTCCTTTTAATGTTGTTGTTTATAATCGTGATCTTATTACATGTAAATATTTCTTCTAGAAATAATGATCTAGTTCCCACTTGACAGTCCATTTCACTTTGTATCCTTTCTTCGTTTAATATAAGTTAAATATAAATGTCTACAGCACAGATCCATGTATATTGTAACAGGACTAGAAAATGGAGAGAGATTCTTATTCTATAATGATTAGATCTATACAGATAGATAGATAGATAGGTAGATAGATAGATAGATAGATAGATAGATAGATAGATAGATAGATAGATAGATAGATAGATTGCTATGCACGCAGCTCTTTTTTCAAGCTGTAAAGGAATCTGGTAAAATCGATCTTTTCTGCCTTAGAAAAGTAATGATCTTTATTTTTGAAAGTTTAGAAATAATGCAATGCACTTTTGTGGATTTTAAATAGAATGGGCTAATTATCACAGAACTATATATTCAAGGCAAGTCTGTGGAATAAAATCACGTGATTCAGGTGCTGTAACAGAACTCCGTAAGTCAGTAAATTTAACTCTTTCTCTTCTAAATGACGATACCAACGTCGATTCCACCAGAATGTGGTAAATAATAACGGAGAGAAAGAGTTAAGAGACTCTAGACTCTAACTATATGCTATCTCACGTCCGAATCATTTCCTCCTCCTGGAGTCTACGTCTGCCGTGGTTTGTTTGTTTGTTTTTTTTTGCTCACGAACCGGAAATATATCACGCAGGCACATTGTTTTGACGGCCCCCCTACCCCAGTTTTTTTTTTTTCTAGCGCCTGAACTTTAAATCTACTGACGCTTAAGATAATACAGAAAAAAAAATACTCACATTAGCACGCATGGGTTAAAGGTCATTAGCATGTATGGGTTAAAGGTGATAAGCATGTATGGGTTAAAAATGATTAACCAGCAAGAAATTTTGCATTAGTGTATGTAGTGGCTTTGCTTTTCTTTTTTAATTAAACAATATGTCCAGTATTGCCGAGGAATAATTATACTACTCACATATATATATCTAAATTATGGGACTGGTGGCCGTATGGTGAGGAGCATAAGTTCGAATCCCGTTGAAGACTGGGATTTGATCTTCGGGAAATATATGAGCCTCCGACAGTGTGTATTTAACGTACAATAGGGCAGCAAAGGTGGTTGGTTGTTGTCCTGGCCACATGGCATTCTCTCGTTAACCGTCGGCCACCGAACCAGATAATAATTTCCCTTCATAAATCGCTTGGTCTGAAATGGGTACTTTTATTGTGTGTGCGTGTGCGTGTGTGTGTATGTGCGTGTGTGTGTGTGTGTGCTAATAGGGTAACTTATACCTTTGCGTTTACCTATCCTTTAGTCTGTTGGAGTGTTGGGGCACCATGCAAGACTCGTCGACCGTATTTCTCCATTCCTCTCTGTCTTTTGCCTTAGTTCGAACCTCTTTCAATGGTAGGCCCTTTCATTGTTTTATGCTGTCCTCCCATCGATTTCTCTGTCTGCCTCATTTTCTTTTACCTGGTACTGTTCTCTGAAGGAAAGTCTTGCTAGACACGAAGATATTGTAATAGATTTGTAGCTTGCGTTTTTTTTATGATAGTTAACAGGTCATCGTGGTGTCCAATTGCTGCAGTAACCATGTCTCCAATCTCTTGGTTTGTGATGCGGTCTTTAATATATAAATAGTGTAATATAATATATAATTATTCTGGTCTGTAGCTTTTGTTGACCTTGTTAGACCCCTGGAGCGACTCTAACGATTATTTTGAACAGGCGGCACTGAGAAAAAATGTTTCTAGTTCCCTTGTAATGAATGTGTGGTTCCTTTGTAATGTCTGGTTCCCTTGTAATGTGTGGTTCCCTTGTAATGTGTGGTTCCCTTGTAATGTGTGGTTCCCTTGTAATGTGTGGTTCCTTTGTAATATGTGGTTCCCTTGTAATGTCCGGTTCCCTTGTAATGTGTGGTTCCCTTGTAATGTGTGGTTCCCTTGTAATATCTGGTTCCCTTGCAATGTGTGGTTCCCTTGTAATGTCTAGTTCCCTTGTAATGTCTGGTTCCCTTGTAATGTCTAGTTCCCATGTAATGTCTGGTTCCCTTGTAAAGCTACCCTTGTACTATGTACCTCCTAATTCCTTAGAAGGCAAATAGTTATTGTTAGGACAATGGGAAATATTGATATAGGTTAGTGTCAAACAAGAAGTCAAATACATTTTAAAATAATACCAATAGTAAATAAGAGAATTGGTTATTTTCTTCTCTTGTCTTATAAAATACAGACGTTACTTCAAAAAAAGAAGATACTTAAGTTCTACGCGTGTTCGTAGGTCAATATAGTCATGTATGCTAAACCAATGACTTAAATTCTGCCAAGTCACTGGTTTTCCTGGCTAGCTCAGGCAACCCATTCCATGCTCTAATAGCACTAGGGAAGAAGGAGTATTTGTACAAATTTGTCCTTGCATATGTGTGATTGTAGACTATGAAATGGTGTTTAAATGATAATGCTGTGCCAAATAGATAGAAAAAAAAAAGCAACAAAACTGTTCTGGCAAGCAGGAAAGGATGCCGAGCTAGGGGGGGGGGGGAGGCATTGGTTGCCCTTCCATGACACTTGATGAACTTACCTGTCAGTGAGAGATGTAAAACAAGAAAATGGCCCTTTTGGCCTGGTCAAATCTAAGTCACGTCTGCTGACTCCCCCAGCAGTCTACAACCACGTGGCCTGTGTTAACAAGGATAAGATTAGCGCGTCGGTCACTTGTTGATCGTTGGAGGCAAAATGTATGTAAACAGAATGCAAGGGAAAGTACTCCACTGACGCTGGAAACGAAACCGGATGTTTGCACTTAAAGAAGGGAGTTAAATCCTGTTGGACACAGTTCAAACTAAATATAAAAAAAAAATGCTTTATCAGAAATCCACGTTCTAAAACGAAAAAAGAAAAAAAAAAAAATAATTTTATTAGATAAGGCTCTAAGCTTCACAAATGACACCTCTATTCTAAAAAAGTAAACACTAATAAAATACACGAATATTCATAACTGGTTACAGTTCATTTTCCAACTAAGGAATTTCCGATTTCTATGCTAAATTTGTAGGGCTGTCAAGGGTCCAAATAAGCAACTAAAGTAGCTGACATTAGATGGGGTATAGTAGAGATGATACAGGGTTGTGCTGGTCACAAGATACCCGCGTTAAAGATTTACTATGTGCCACAGAAACAGATGACCCTAATGCTATTAGAGCATACAATGGGTTGCCTGAGCCACTCAGGAGAACCAATGACTTGGCAGAATTTAAGTCATTGGTTAACATGCATGACTAGATGCATGGTACGTAGGACGTAATCATCTTCTTTTTGAAGTAACGCCTTTGTTTTATAAGATAAGATATAGATTGCAAGGTCTGAAATGGGAAACTGTTCAGTGCCGTAGCTAGGGTGGGTGAAGAGGGTGAGAATTTGAAAATCTCCCCGGGCCTCCACTTGGGGGCCCCCAAATTAGTGGTTTTTTACATTAAATAATACGCAAAATGCAGGGGCCCGAAAAGAGCCTCCCGGGCCCCCAAATGATGAAAAATTTCTAGCCCCTGAAACTGTTTTTTTTCTTTAATACTTTACCAATTAAAGTCTTAGCTTGGACAGGTGTAGCATTAGAGACACCAATCTATTAGCGTTCAGTTGTCTTACTGACTTCTTGACATTGCCTTTCTAGTGTCTGCCATAACGTTCCTGCCGTCATGTGACAAGAGACTGTTGGGAAGTCAATTAAAGTGGTCTAGTGACTCTGGTCTGCTCGAGATGGGTGTATAAGGGATACTTAACTTTACTACTATTTCTCTACTGATCGTTTTGATTGGTACTTCAGATGACATGAAAATTCTTCTTTACTAAGCAATAGAGTAGTAGATAATTAGGGTATTGCATTTTTAATTCGTCGTAGGCATTTTGCGCCTCCCGCACCACCGCCCGCCTTTCCCCTACCCCCCCATCAGATCATATGTAAATAATCTCAGAGTTTGTATACATAGCTTGTGTGGGTATTGGACACTCTACTGACATTCTACGTACGTTTAAATAGACATTCTTAATTCTTACTTTCTCTATTTCTGTTCTCTTTGTCTCGCTTTATATCCTTCTCTCTCGTTCAATAGTTCGTTTTCTCTCTTTAATTTATCGTTCTGTAATAAACATTTCTCTCTCTTATCTTTTTTTTTTTTTGTACAAGTTTTCTCCTTTCTTTCTCTCTCGCTTTCTCTTTCTCCTTTTTCATTCTCTTTCTTTCTTTTTAATATTTATATTTTCTTTTCCCTTTTCTTTTTCTATCTCTCTCTCTTTCTTTCCTTCTCTTTCTCTCCCCCTTCTCTCTTTCTACCCTCTCCATCTCTCTCCCCTTCTCTTTCTCCCTCCCTCTCTTTCTACCCTCTCCCTCTCTCTCCCCTTCTCTTTCTCCCTCCCTCTCTTTCTACCCTCTCCCTCTCTCTCCCCTTCTCTTTCTCTCCCCTTCTCTTTCTCCCTCCCTCTCTCCCTCCTCCTCTCTCCCCTCTCTCCCTCTCCCTTACTCCCTCTCCCTCTCTCTCTACCTCACTCTCTCTTTCCCTGATGCTATATGTCATCCGCTAAAAAGACCAGCTTAGGAGTCAACTTGCTTCAACTGACATAGAAGACAGGTCTGCATCTATCATGGACAAACATTGCCAACCGCACTTCTAATTGCGATGGTCTCCCCAAACACAGCTATATACACCTTACAATTGATTATGTTTTCGTATGACTAACAAGCAATCTATTCCTTTTTAAAAAGCGACAACTTTGGCATAGATACAAATCATATTCACATCCATACATATCGTATCCACATACAAATTAGAGATTTAAAAGATTTAACCTTTTTTTCTAACGTTGGAAACTTTCCTTAGCACCATAGGCCTTTGATTCTTTAGAATGCATTTACAATGATCGCAGGTACATAAGCCTTTGTCTTTATAGAAAGTAGTTGACACCGTGGCAGACAGTGCTACACTGGCCCTTTATTTAATAGCAAGCTCATAGATGTGCACAGAAGAATGAAATAATAAGTCGATTGCCTTTATAGAAAGGCGACATTCGATCTATTCTTTAATAGTTTATTCCACTCCCTCTGCACTTTCACTCCCTGTCCCCATTCCCCATATATACATCCCCCCTCCGTCGATAACTTACCTCCCTCTATATCTCCACCTCTTCTGCACTTCCACTCCTGTATTTTGGTTGGAAGGCTGGTGGGACAGTCAACAGTGATCTTTGACTAAGTGTACGGATAGGTCGCGTGTACACAGTTGAGTCCCACTCAAACCCTCTACAGTCGCCTCGTTACCTACAGTTGATTCAATCACAGCTGAAGTAGGCTACACAAGGGCAGACCAGGGTAGTGTACTGTAGGCCTAGTATAGTAGTATGCGTTAGGACCTAAGACTGGTCTGAGGATTGGTTTCTAGTGCAGAGGTTCTAAAACCAATAAGAACTTAGCTTAATCCCAAACCTCTCTCAAGGAATAAATGTATATTATATATATAACGAGATAAAGATAAGAAAGATAAATATAAGATAGATAAATAGTTAGATAGATAAATAGATCGATAGATAGATAGATAAATCGATCGATAGATAGATAGATAGATCGATAGATAGATAGATAGATAGATAGATAGATAGATAAATTCCTGGCAGGAGGGAAGCCTGTTGTCTGTCTGTTGTCTGTCACTACTATGACTTCGAATAGCTTTTTCTACAATAAAAAAAACAACAACAGAATTATCGACGAAACACAAAATATGAAAATAAAAAGACTAAATAGAATAGCTTTAAATAAAATTTATTTCGTAAATTTGGATTCCAAATTTATAATAAATATATAAGCAAAGAAAAAAAATATGGAAAACTTGCGTCATAACTAAATGTCCTGGTATATTTATTTTCTTTATCACATTGAACCCAACAGGCCCCAATGTGAGAGTGTACAACGCTCTCCCAGAACCTAACTGGCTGTTGGCACGAAGGAATTTTTTTCAAGAGCCGCCCATGGTAAGCGTAGGAGAACCAAAGACGTACCTTAATAGGAGGTTGAGCAGGAAGCCTACAGGACTTGCTGTCCCGAGCGTTTGGTACCCTCGTTACGCCATTGCACAGACGATATTTGTGTACTTAGAGTGACACTCTCTTCTCCCCCTATGCTGTAATTACATAAAATTTATGACCAAAAATACAAAAACAACGGTTAAGATAGAAACGAACATGGTGGTGTAAGACTGTAAGTGTGACCTCGGTTAATCACTGATTATAGCCCATAAAACACCTTGAAATCACCTTGTTGGAGTGCACCTAGGTGTCTACTCTTCAGGTTGGACATAAAAACGTATGTGTGTCGCTCGCAAGGGATTGTGGGGGAAGTGTTAAGAGAAGAGAGAACTAAGTCTCGAGACAGGAAGAATTCGGCAGTTTATTGTATTAGTAAATGGTTAAAACTACCCATCGACATTTTCACAAGACTCCTGACTTGAAGTAGAAAAACATTAAAAAAATACATTTTTTAAAGATAAAGACAATACCTATTATACTACTTAAAATAAAATAGAAAAATGAGAACAGAAATTATAAATAACACTCGCGGTTGAACTTAGAATATGTGCTCGTAACTTTGGCTTCGTTATGTAGTTTTAAATCTCAAGTATATCATTGAGCTATTATTAAGTCTGGTAGATCTATACATTCTCTTAACCAGGATTTTCTCGGACAGTTGGGGAGGGGGTAAGGAGGGAATTGGAGGGGAGGGGGTAAAATGTTCCCTTCAATAGTTATAAAGAGAAAAAACAATCTCTATACAAGTTGTAGAAAGAGGTTCAAGGTAATTCTCTTCTTTCTCTCTAATTTAAAGGGTAGTTCTTTTAAAAAATTTTTTGTTTACTTTGAACAAATATTAACGGTCATATTCGATTGTTCACAGTTGTGGCAAATGAGCTAGTAATTCTTTCCCAAAAGATACAAACTGTTGTCGAATTTGTAGGGAATTCATTAGAGCTGTTTTTGAGATCTTGTCCAGGGTTTTGAGCCCTCCCACCCAAGTTCTAGCTTCCACGAAGGCACCATTTAAATCGAGCTATTATAATGAAATATAATGTAACGTGAATGTATATTACCTGCCTCCTTTTAAATTACAGACATTGCCTTTAAAAATAATTCTATCAAACACACTAAGCGTATGTCTTCAATTACAAACTATTTTTAGCAAACTATTTTTCTAGTGATTGAGCTGCTGCAATCTTATAAATACACTATAACGAGTTCTTTTGTTATTTTTCCTAGCTTATAGGACAAAATATGCTTTTAGATGATTTTTTTTTGAAAATCTGACAAATTCTTTCGTGCTTCACTTCCAGATTCATGCCAGCTTTCTTTTGCTACCTGTGTACCATTCTCACGTGCATTTGGCTCCTGGAGCTGGACAAGACGGAGAAGTTTATTGAGGGTCAAGCTGACTCGCTTGACCAGCCGGCAAACACCAGTGAAACTATTCAGATTCCTGTAAGATAATCGCACGTAGATACATTTATCTAAACTTAGCGTTTACGTTAACCTTTGAACTTACCCTAACCCTAATTAATTCTTAACGTAAGCTTTAAACGTAGTCTAAGCCACTAGCGGATCCAGAACTTCGGAGTGGGGGGGGGGGCGATTTTTTTCCAAACTCTAACCCTAACACCCAGTAAACCCTAACCCTAAACGCGCTTACAGTATATATATATATATATATATATATATATATATATATATATATATATATATTAGAATGTGTGAAAAGCAGTGTTTCTCAACCTTCGGCGAAAAAAGCAAATAAAAAAAGTTATGTTGAGGCCTTTCTCTTGACAGCTAGCGAAGCCCCGAAATCGTTTTTTTTGCATTTTTCACTGCAGAACCGCATTCTCCTGGCATCTACAGCTCATTATTTATCCTATTAAGATAGGACCTTTTGAATAATGTTTTACTTGAAAAATATTCTAATATGATTTTACAGGCTCTTACTACATCGCAAATACAACCGATTTGTTCTTAAAAAGATAAGATACTTCACAGATTTAGATTAAGACTTTGAGTAACGCCGCCGAAAAAACATCTATTCGAAAAATAATTCAAAGCTCTAAAAAAACATTTTGGAAGTGGGAGGAGAAATTAATTGAACCAATTAGATTTTACTCTTAAGTTTTTGCATCTTTAGTATTCAAGCATAAATTGTGAGTTATTGACCCCAATTTTGTTTTTACAACTGAAAAATATCAGTTTGAGTAAAGGTTGAAAAAATGACCAGGAAATGAATATTTGGGTTCAGAACTCAATTCAATTGTTACTCTTATAATGAGAAATTTCGTATGAATTCTAAATTTTCCAAAACAAAGTCCTTCTTTTAATAACTAAGATAAACTCGTATACAATGACATAAACTCTGTCGCCACATTTGACTTTTCTGTTTTAAAACGTCATCTTTTCATCTGGAAAGGGGAGAGGACGGTAGAATGAAAACGTTAACCCTCGCTCTTTTTTATAATTTCTGCTTATGATTGCATTCTGCTTTAAAGAATAGGAGGTGGGGCGACTCGATAAAAGAATTGAATTTATACCATATATAAATTGTATAAGTGACACTTTTTTTTATTTTGTAATTTCTTAACTAAAATACAAAAAGAAAAAAAGTATTGGTTTGTCCGATGGGCGGAAGGCGATCGCATGTATCGCCCCTCCTACCTGGAACAACAGATCGTGTGTCCATTATAATACAAATGGATTAAAACATCAAAATATAGCTTATAATATATAGATATTCAACTAATTTTGTTCAAAAACTATGATTTCTCCAGAAAAATAGGACCGCCCCCCCCTCTCAGATGGCTAGAGTGGGGAAGGCATCAGAAAAAATCGCCCCGCCCCCCTCCACCTCACCGAATCGGCTAAGATACCAGAAGTGTAGCAACATAATATAAAAATTATATTGTAATTCAACTAATTTTGTTTACAAACTATGATTCCTAAGTAAAAGTAGGACCGCCCCCCCCCCCCCAACTCAAAGGGTTTAGGTTGGAAGGGCTGCAGATGTATTTGCCCCCCCCCCCCCACCCAATCGGCTAACAGGGGAACGACATCATATAAAGATCGGTTAAAATATCAATAACAAGTTTTAATTATATAGATATTTAATTGATTCCGTTGACAAGCTGTGATTTCTACAAATAAATTGGACCGCCCCCCCCCACTCGAAAGTTTATGGCGGGGGGGGGGGCGGATTGATGCCATTGCCACCTCCCCATCCCACCAAAATCGGCCAACACACTAGAGGGGGGCGAAATAATCTAAAAATAGGTTGAAAATATAAATAATTAGTATATATTATTAACATAACTAATAAATTCGTACACAAATTGTGTGATTTCTTTCCTATAAGTCGTCAGCCCCCCCCCCCCCCCGAAGGCCCCTACACCCCCCCCCCCCCCCCCCCCGTGGTTTAAGCTTTGATATTATTTGACTGGTTTTTTTTTTCATTACAAAGCTTATATCAACTCACTCTTGTTGTTACCGGTCAATACCGGTCGTTGACTTGTCGACCCAAACTGCTGGTAGACAGCTAAACCTCTGTAGGCGTTATATATCTGGACTAATAAAACTTCAAATAACTTGAATGACTTCCTTGTGTACGATACCAAATAGAAATTTATTTATAATATCGACAATATTGACATATCAAGTTAATATGAGATCAAATATATGGAATAGACTTTAGTAATACTATTTCCATACTCAATCTAACTCGCTACAGCGTAGAAAGATTTCTGTTTAACTGCAAGTGACCAAAAACATGAAAGCAACATGTAACTACATTTTTTTACTAGTGTTAAACTATGACACAATTACTTGCGTTTAATTCATTCTTTCTGCCTGTTTCCGTAGGCTCCGTCCTTGACCCCCAATACCTGGATCATGTTGGTAGAGGAAATGCTTCCCTACTTCCTGTTTGTCTCACGATGGATTCTTCCCAGGGGAGAAGTCAAGAGAGAGCAGCTGGCGGAACTTCTCTTTGCTTTCATCGGCATCGGTGGAGACATCATGGAGTACTTCTCACTGCTGGGCGAAGAAGCGGTCAGGCCGAACAAGCAGCTGTGCTACGTGGTGCTGGCCATCTGGTCATTCTCCGTGATGCAGTTCACCATGACCATCACGGTCATCCATCAGCCCAAGCGCCAGAGGAACATAAGCGTGGTAGCTGCGGACTCGGTGGACCTCAGCGCCCACAAGAAGTTGATGAAGTTCCGTCATGAGGTGTCCGCCATCTTTCTGACCATGATCATGCAAGACCTTCCTTTCTTGATTGTTCGCCTATACGTGATGATCGGCTTCAATGTGATCAACTACAGCCTCATCTTTTTCACTTCCAAAAACATCATGATCATCTCCTTACTCTTCTACAAACTTATTATCATCTGCTCAGCGTATTATCAACCGAAATCTCCGGGCGACGATGACGACGACGACGATGAGGAGGAAGACAATGTCAGCAGGGGTAAAAAAAAATCACATTACTTGTCCCAGAACGACTCAAAAAAAGAACTCGCTGACTACACCTACGAAACGGAAACAGCTCCAGCAAGCCAAAACAATCACGTGGAAGAAAACATAAAGAAACGAAACAAAAAGAAAGCTCCGAAATCTGACAGCAAAGCTTCAAACCCATTGCCAGATGGTAAAATCATAGTATCTGGCAATGGACTCTCGGTTAGTCCATATCTTATTGAAAACCCTTCATACCAACATCCGCCCAACGGAGCAGCTAAAAACCTGACCACCAGGTCGACGAATACAACTCCGACATTGCTGCTGGTGCCGAAGGACGGGTTCATAGAAATCGAGCATACGACGCCCCGGGGAGATGAATCTCAGGACACAGGGTTCACATCGGAGAAGAGCCGCTCTAACTCTGGCTCCAAGAGATCATTGGATGGCTCCAACACATCATCGGACAGCTCCCATTTTAAGTTTTCATTTAACGAAGACTCAGCCGTCAAAACTGACAATGACTAAGAACAAGATACTAGCAACCCTCATAGACGTCTTATTGAAAAGTTTGGACATTGAATAAAACTATGCTTTTAAAAAATATGGCTTACAGTACAAAATGACTTTCTCACTGAAAAAGTAAAACAAACTGAACAGTGCATTATGTACATGTATATATTAGTTCAGCATTCGAAAATGACAATAGAGAATTAATTCTAATTCTTGTTTCCATGACAATAGTTTAAAAATGTCTCCCCATTTTGTTTATTTTTAGTGTGTTCTGATTATTATTGGGAAAAGAGAGAAGTTTAATATTATTCAAAATAATGTTTGAAGCTATTAAAAACATGTACTGGAGGAAAAAAATAGAACTATAATTTTTTTGCCAGCGTTTATCCGAACACTTGAACCATGTAAAATCAACGATGTTACGTAGTCAAAAAGTTAATTATCTGGTGTAATGACTGCATTTCTTCCTTGTGACTTGACTTAAGATTGAGCACTGACATATATGTCTATGAATTGGAGCTAGACAGTGTATATTTAAATACACATTTTTAAATATATTGCCGCTATGTGCCTATCTAGGGGTTTCACCCGAAGATACCACTTCCGATGACATGCCTTAAAATTTGCAGAATAATATAATGTAACTTTGATTATTGTAGATTTGAAATAAAAAAAATATAGAATGAAAGCTTTGTAATAATAAAACTTTATAATCAATACAACGTAATCGCTTCAAACAAGTTCCTTAAAAAAATAATCTTCGTTGATATCAATACACCGCTATCTTCTATGGCTATGAGAAGGATCTACTTCAGTTTTAAAAGTGGATGAGACTAAGAAGAATTCAAACACTGAATAGTGTATACACATATGTAACTCTTATTAATAACTATTCATATATAAATTTCTTATAATAACTATTCATATATGAAACTCTTATAATAACTATTCATATATGTAACCCACTCTTATAATAACATAATGTTTATGTTGGATTGGATGGTGTTCAGCTTTGAAACTGGAGAAAATTAAATTATTTATGACATTGTTTGATTTGCTTAGTAAAATGTACATTACATGCTATGTT
Organism: Biomphalaria pfeifferi; assembly: GCA_030265305.1. Classification (NCBI taxonomy): domain Eukaryota; kingdom Metazoa; phylum Mollusca; class Gastropoda; family Planorbidae; genus Biomphalaria; species Biomphalaria pfeifferi. The sequence goes on from JASAOG010000135.1 coordinate 1,500,864, forward strand.
TTATTACCGAGTTATCTGGTTGACCTTGTTACATGAAACCAGTGTGTTTATTATAAACTTGGACTGTGCTGAGATGTATAAATTGATATTTTTATCATTTCTACATTATTTAATTTATCTGAGATAATTGTCCTCATTCCATTATGTTCTTCACATTTTATGTAATTATTACCAACAAACACTGGCATGGCGTGTGGTATGATGTGTGGTTTGCGATCCTTTCAATGGTCTGGATTCAAACCCTGCCATCCGCAACCCACCACACATGCAGCCATCTCTATCTCAAAGAGACTTCTTCAATTCAAAAAGTTACTTTTGTTATGTTTCATATGTTTTGAGTGTTCCTTCAGAAGTGAAGATTGTTACATTCCAGCCCCTAATCACCCACTGGAAGACGAGGCAGTGTGGTGGGTTGCGGATGGCAGGGTTTGAATCACTCTCGATTTTACTTAGTAAAGATTATTAATAAAAAAGTCTACTTGGGAGCCAAAATAATTATAGGTTTCACCTTCACTTTCACCTTTGTCCTTTAGAATCGTTGGGGTACTTCACATGATCGGTCGACCGACTGTCCACTATTCGATGTTTCGTTGTCTGCCTTTTCTCCTTTTTCCTGGTTTTGTTTTTTCTATAGGAAGGTCTTTGCAAGCCCCAAGGAGTGTGTGATATGGTGGTTTAGTTTTTGTTTTTGACATCAGCAGGTCATCGCGGTGTCTTTCTGTCATTGTCATCCTGTTCCGAAACTTTCCATTTGTGATGTGGTCTTTGGATCTTTTTAAAGCATCTTAGTTCCATTGCTAGGGTTCTTCTCTTTAGCTATTTTGGGTGAGAATCGTAGGAATGTAAGAATGTGGCCATGACCAATATGCCCATCAATCAAATTTTGGTACCGAGGGCTTTCGTATTTCCGCATTGTTCAAAGTTTTAAAAGTACTGCTGTGGACTGTGCAATTCTGGCAAGTAGTTCAGGTTTGGTTCCTATGTCTGAAACGATAGCTGCACATTTTTAAAACTCCTGAAATTTGTCAGCTTTACGCCTCCAGTACTGATGTCCCCTTTAAAGCATTTCTTTATCGGTCATAATTTGTATTTTATCTCCCTTGATTTACATACCATATGTGTGGAAGTTGTGTAAGCGCATCACCAAGTCAGCTAGCACTTTTTCTCTCCCTGCCTGATTATCTGCCCTTTGCAAAGCGCTAGTTGGTCATTTCTTTTCCGCCTGTGCCTACCGTCAACAGCACCCTCCATTATCCTTCCCATGAATATTATGAAAGTGTTGGTGACAGTAGACAGCTTTGTTTCACTCCGAAATATGTAGAAGTTACTTTAAACAAGCACAAATTGAAACCATTGTTTAAATGTTGTGTAAGGGACATAATAATAAAATTTAATAACTTACTAATACAATTGGAAATCTTTATGTTTGTTTCATAAAATTGTTGCGTTGTGGATGTTAATCTTACAAATGTTTTTTTTTCTAAGAACGTATATTTTTATGAAGACACATATTTAATTTTTAGTTTTTGGCAATTTGTGATATTAATTGCTTTTGATTTATATGAGTTTATCTGCAGCAGAGAGACTGGTCTATTTAAAGGATCTACTAGCAAAGGTTTAATGATATCTCACAACTGGCTTGATTATAAGCCACAATGTTACACCTGGCATGATATGCAGTCACACTGTGACACCTGGTATGAGGTGTAGCCACACTGTCATACCTGACATGATGTGTAGTCAAACTTTCATACCTAGCATGATATGTAGCCACAATGCGGCACCTGGGATGAAACGCAGTCACACGTTCATACCTAGCATGATATGTAGCCACACTGTGACACCTGGCATGATATGCAGCCACACTGTCATACCTGACATGATATATAGCCACACTGTGACACCTGGCATGATATGCAGCCACAATGTCATACCTGACATGATATGTAGCCACACTGTGACACCTGGCATGATATGTAGCCACACTGTGACACCTGGCATGATATGCAGCCACACTGTCATACCTGACATGATATATAGCCACACTGTGACACCTGGCATGATATGCAGCCACAATGTCATACCTGACATGATATGTAGCCACACTGTGACACCTGGCATGATATGTAGCCACACTGTGACACCTGGCATGATATGCAGCCACACTGTCATACCTGACATGATATGTAGCCACACTGTGACACCTGGCATGATATGCAGCCACAATGTCATACCTGACATGATATGTAGCCACACTGTGACACCTGGCATGATATGTAGCCACACTGTGACACCTGGCATGATATGCAGCCAGACTGTCATACCTGACATGATATGTATCACACTGTCATATCTGACATGATATGTAGCCACACTGTGACACACCTGGCATGAATTGTAGCCACAATGTAACACTCCTGGCGTGATATGTAGCCACACTGTCATACCTGACATGATATGTAGCCACACTGTCATACCTGGCATGATATGTGGCCACACTGTGAGGACCCGGCGGGATTTTCAAAGTCTCCCTCCTCCTACTCAAAGCCTAGCTACGCCACTGGCAAGTGAGCAACAATATCAAGCTACACTTAAGAGAAATAACAGGATCATTGACTAGCCATATTTTGTGGACAATAACTGACAAATCTTGTGATCAACAATTTATGTGAGATCTAGTTACACCAAATTAGTTATCGATATGATATCACTATAAGGGTACACATCTGGGCAATACCTAATGGCTAGACATATCTTGTGGGGGAAAAATGAAACGAAATCTAGCCACATCCTGTGGGCAACGACTGGCAACAAATGTAGCCACATCTTGAAGGTAACAACTGACCCTAACTCTAGCCACAACCTAATGGTCAACAACTTTCAAGAAATGTGGCTACACCTCGTAGATGACAACTAGCAAAACACATAGCCACAACTAATAGGTGACAACTTGTAAGAAACCTAGCCACACTTTATGGTGAAGTTATTTCTAGCTTTGTTGATCAGAGAAACTAATTTATTCTGTGAGCTAACAAGGATAAATAAAGTCCGTTAAGAACAGAATAACAACATCTATTGAGCAGAAAATGTATTTCACTAGATAAAACTATAAGTATGTCATGATGAAGTATATTTTAAATAAATGTCAATTTAGTTACTTTGATTTAAGATACCTATTGTAAAACGTAAATCAATAATTAAAATTTAAGCAAAACTTGACTTTTTATCGGTGATAATTCTGAACCATATTTGTGTGTATTATTTACACAAGTCAATATCGTGTCATTAAATTAGCTGCATGTTTTTTACGTAGCTTTGTTTTAATTTCGCCCCTTCGTTTCCAAACCATGGCCACCGCTTCACATATATTTCGTGGAGTCCACAGGTGTTTCTATCAGTCGTATATTCCTGGAAAAATGTCATCGACGAAACTGTTGCTCTCGAACTTTGCAAGATGACTGTAATCTTTGTTTGCAATCATTGGGATAACTATGGCTACGCCCCGTCCGTTGTTCTTACTCACGGAGCGACAGTCATACACTCTGCTCGACAATTTCCGGCAGATTAACTTTCATTCCCCGTAGAATTTCTTAACAGTCTTAACTCTACTGGCCTCCGCATCAATTCAAAATTAAAATTGGTTCAGTCGTCATGCTTCTTAGAAACCTCATGCCAGCAAGAGGTCTCTGTAGTGGCACTAGACCAGGGGTTCTCAGCCTGTGGGTCGCGATCCCCTTGGGGGTCGAATGACGATTTGCCAGGGGTCGCCTAAGACCATCGAAAATTGTCTACTCTTCTATTGCTGTTTGTGTGTGTGTGTGTTTGGGGAGTGTTAAACTATCTCAGCTACCACCTCACAAACTGTCCTTATTCCCCGGATAACCCTGACTCCATCAGATACAAATTTGTCTTTTACCTTTACGTGCAGACAATGCCCTGTTAGATTAGCGGTTGCCATGACAATGAATAAAGCCCAAGGCCAAACGTTCAAAAAGACAGGCCTGTATCTTCCAAAACCTGTTTTCAGTCATGGGCAAGTGTATGTTGCTCTCTAGAGTTCCTTCTTTTTATTCGCTCACAGTCGGTTGCCCGAACCCATCCCATTTGGACAACAGTGTGCTACGCCGCGGGTCGACTAATTGTTTTTGTTCAGGGCGATTTCATGCTTTAGTCTAAACCAGTTGGAAAAGTGACTGGAGAGGTGGGGTGGAGAAGAAGAATGGGGTATCTGGGTTTTCGATTAAAAAAAAACTTGACCTGAATTCAAACTCAGGACTCAACCCTCTTAAAGGGGAACAATTCAACTTATACCATCACATCTAACAAGTACAATTTCTTTTCCTTGATACCAAAGAAATAATTAATTACCAATAGTTAATTAACTAATTGTTTATTATTATTATTATTTATTCTTGTTTTGTGCTAATAGTAATAATAATAATTGTCGCCCATGGGTGTTTCCATGATCATAACATAGACTAAGTATTTATTTATAAACAATAGAACAAAACAATAGTAAAGAATAAGGATAACCAATGCGATTAGTAAGCAATAATTAATAATATATCAAAACAAGCAACATACAAACCAATACTTTTTTTTTTAAAAACAAAGCTTATGTTAAGTGTATCGATTAAATTGGATCAGTCATTTATTAGATTTGTAATAGGTCTAAAATAACAATAATATTGCTCTGCCATATCCCCATCGTTATTGTTTAGCGCAATGTCATGCTCTTAGCTTACTTAATACGCTACGATCCTATCACTTCTCAGGACCAGTTGGAAAGGAGGAGAAAGAGCGGGATATCTGGGTGATCGCTTTTTAAAAGTATTTTTTTTCAAAGTGAACGACCTGAAGTCGAGCTCGTGGGCTAAAGCCTTCTCAGACTTATAAGGGGGACAAATTCAGCTTAAACCCCCACTTTAGTCAAATACAATTTTTATTTCCCTTGTTCGAGATACCAAAAAAATTTTTTTTTTTAACAATAGTTTATTAACTAATTGGTTACTTTAAAAAAAATGATTCTCGATTTGTCAGGTTAAAGAATTCGAGATAAGGTGTGGGAGAAAAAACGTGTACAAACATTGGACCAGACAAACAGACAGATTTGATATAAACTTTGTAAAATACATACACCTGACTACCTAACCTACTGCTTAACACGACTTCAGGCTAACCCTAACCCTACTCAGTCGTTTCAATTAAAACATCAGCTCATCAACTGATTCTCGTAGTAAAGTAAAGTTCCCCTTTCAGACCTTGTGGTCTATAGGGCAGATGATGTAAAGGTCATCTGTTTCTGTAGCCTACGGTTAACGAGGGTGTCATGTGGCCAGCATAACGACCAACCAACTTTATTTTTACCCAAATAATGTCTCAGGTTCCCATTTAGAGCTGTGGATGTTCGACACAAAAACTGAGACATTTCGTTTGTTATCATTGTCATATTTTCTTATGTGTAATGCTCAGTTGTGAGACACATTTCAGTTGTGAGACACATTTCAGTTGTAAGACGCATTTCAGTTGTAAGACACGTTTCAGTTGTAAGACGCATTTCAGTTGTTAGACACATTTCAGTTGTAAGACACATTTTAATTGTAAGACACATTTCAGTTGTAAAACACATTTCAGTTATAAGACACATTTCAGTTATAAGACACACTTCAGTTGTAAGACACGTTTCATTAAGGATACTAAAGATATTATTGTTATAAAAAAAGTGTTATGTCTCCAATAAAAAAGATAACTAGCACAGTACGGAGTAACAACTCTATTTAAAGAAATAAATGTACTTGGTGTACTGAAAGTCTTAGACTATACTGTATTCATGTAATGACACTGAGTGACTCTTCCATTGAATAAATCCTGTCCTAAGGTTGTGACTGGAGTGATTTAACGATAAGCAGCTCCTCTCGCAACCTCACCTACTTCAGACCTCTCTCCTTGACAATACTCCATTTTGGAAGTGTATTAGTGTATTTCTACCCGGAGATATAAAGTATTGTATGCTAATGCTCGATAATATGTGTATTAGTGTGTTTCTGCCTGGAGATATAAAGTATTGAATGCTAATGATCGATAATATGTGTATTAGTGTGTTTCTACCTGGAGATATAAAGTATTGAATGCTAATGTTCGATAATATGTGTATTAGTGTGTTTCTACCTGGAGAGATAAAGTATTGAATGCTAATGTTCGATAATATGTGTATTAGTGTGTTTCTACCTGGAGATATAAAGTATTGAATGCTAATGTTCGAAAATATATGTATTAGTGTGTTTCTACCTGGAGATATAAAGTATTGAATGCTAATGTTCGATACTATGTGTATTAGTGTGTTTCTACCTGGAGATATAAAGTATTGAATGCTAATGTTCGATAATATGTGTATTAGTGTGTTTCTACCTGGAGATATAAAGTATTGAATGCTAATGTTCGATAATATGTGTATTAGTGTGTTTCTACATGGAGATATAAGTATTGAATGCTAATGTTCGATAATATGTGTATTAGTGTGTTTCTACCTGGAGTTATAAAGTATTGAATGCTAATGTTCGATAATAAGTGTATTAGTGTGTTTCTACCTGGAGATATAAAGTATTGAATGCTAATGTTCGATACTACGTGTATTAGTGTGTTTCTACCTGGAGATATAAAGTATTGAATGCTAATGTTCGATACTACGTGTATTAGTGTGTTTCTACCTGGAGATATAAAGTATTGAATTCTAATGTTCGATACTATGTGTATTAGTGTGTTTCTACCTGGAGATATAAAGTATTGAATGCTAATGTTTGATACTATGCCATTGAAATAGACAACGGAGTACAAATACGTAACATTTTTTTTACAGTTTCGGCCTATGCATGTCATAAGGGGAATACAACCCCCCCCCCCCCCCAAAAAAAAAAAAAGGTCACGTCCTTTGCTGGACTTTTGGCAATTCTTTCTTGGAAACGGTCTAAACAGGAAGTGACCTAGTCAGCAAATACAACTAGATGTATGTTTGAAAGAGGAGTTGTAGCATATCACATTATTGTCAATGTATTTACAGTTTAATAAGCCAGATGTACATGGATTGGAAGATCTCAAGAACTATGGAACTGTAATAAAGTTTTTTCTTTCAAAAGTAAGGATGTGATTTTGTCACAAAGTTAGCACATCACATATACAACATGCAAGCGCTTTATGCAAGAGCTTGATGTATGTGCTGTAGGAGTTTGATATAAGAGCTTGATGTACGAGCTAAATGTAAGGGCTTAATATAAGAGCTTGACGCAAGAGCTTGAAGTTGCAAATTATTTAGATTGTTAGATTGTCCTGAGTGCGATTCTGAAATTTAGCTTCGAGATTGCACCATTAGAAAGAGCTTGATGTAAAAACTTGATGTAAGAGCCTCATGCGAGAGCTGCATGCAAAAATTTAATGCAAGAGTTTAACGCAAGAGTTTAATGCAAGAGTTTAATGCAAGAGCTAGATGTAAGAGCTTGATGTAAGAGCTTGACGTCTGCAAATTATTCAGATTTTTCACAGAGTCCTGCGTGTGATTCTGAAATTCATCTAGGAGATTGAACCATTAGTAAGGAAGAACAGAATTTAGAACTTAGTATTCGGCACTAAGTACCCATGTTTATCTTCATAAACATTCGCATAATTAGAACCAGGGTTATCTTTATCACCTATATCCTCCCTGTCTTTAAATAGCCCAGGACTGGACTTTGCATTGTCTGGTTCAACATAAACACCTGTATCGATCAACTGCAAATGAATATCATTTTCTGATGGTGGTACCTCCATAGATTTAGAGTTGCTTGCATAAAGCGCTTTTACTTTCGTTTCTGAGATTCGCATTATATTCTGAAGGCCAAATTCTACAAAGCCAGATTCAGGGCGTGGCAAATGTTCAAAATGGTTATCGTATGTCGAAAAACGATTGTCCCAGTTGTTGTCGTAAGCAGAATCTCTGGAAAAACTTTTCACCTCCTCTTGGACGTCTCTGTTGCCTCTTATATCTTCCGCCGTGCACACTGATTCCCTCAACTCAACAGTGGCTCTCTCCTCTACTGGAATAATCGTTTCCTTCTTCCTCCTCAAGCTTTTGTTAGAGCTCGAGATGTCTTGACTTATGGAAATGTGCAGAGTTTTCAAGTATATCAAACTCTCCCTGACCGCTTCAGAGATTATCTGCTCACTAACTGGTCTTCCGTATACTTCGGCTTCAATTAATAGTAATTGATTTCCTGTTTCAGAAGGAAACGAATCCGTAAGGAAAGAAATTTCTCTCTGGATGTTTTTTTCTGACCTTATGTTAACGTCTTGCAGACTTGATTCTCCGGATGTAGGAGCCTGAAGACTACTGGAGTCATTATCGTAGATGTGCGAGACACTATACCTTGAAGCTGTGGAAGAGACTTCTTCAATGGTATTTCTGGACTTTCTAATTTTATTGTCTGTGCACATCTTAGCACCAGATTTCTGACTTTTTCCAGATGTAGCGTGTGGCCGAGAGTACTTGCCGTCTGCTGGCTCCTGCACATCCGAGTTATCGTTCTTGCATTTTGTCCTCTGCGAACATTTTCTAGAATAAAACACACAAGAGTTAGAACATTTGAAAATTGTGTATCACTGGGTGTTAAATGGCCTAAAAATAAAAGCTCTATGTCTTTAGTCGTAATTATATGGGCATTATGGTCATAAAGCAGCCCCCCCCCTCCTTTTTTTTCTCTTGGAGGAATATGTTGGGTCTAAAGCAGGGGTGGGCAACCTTTTTGTATCGGGGGACGCATCAAGAATGGGGGGTCGCAAATAATTTATGTACTTATAAGTTTGAAAAATACGCTAACTGTATGTAATGTCTTTTAGTTCATACATATACCGTATATTACATTGACTTTTCCATTTTCACAATCCCAATTGAAGAATTACAACCAATTTTACGATGGAAAAAAAATTGCTATATTTTTTACATCACAACATTTCACAAACGCACAGTTGTACATAATGTGAAGTATTGAACTGTTTACACTCGTGCGTAACGTTCCCGAACAGTGAAACAAGCTTGCTAGTTGTTATCCTTGTGACTGCTGTTAAATTAAAGTCAGTCAGCATGGACCTGTGATTACACTTGCTTAGTCTCCACAAACAGTACTTGTTCACATGTGTATTTGTATCCAAATAATGTGAAAGTTTAGCAGCAAAGTTTTTTTAAATACAGCCTCTGGCATCCTAAAAATGACTGGAACTTCTCTTTCAGGTCATACTTTCCTTGGAGTTATGCCCTCTGGAGGAGAATCAGTTTCTGCGCTAAATGATGAGCTGATGGTATTGAAAACTGGTTCTTGACGTCTTAATGATTGCTTTTATAAATTCCACAATTAAGGAGTCTTATACTTTTAACCATTTCACTAGAAATAGTTTCTCTAACTAGCAAAGGCCGCGGGATGCACATTTGAGACCAAGGGAAAATCCGCTGCAGATGACAGGCGTAGACGGCGAAAAGAAATTTTAAATCGGCCACCGGCGGACAATAGTCATGCCTGCGATAGTTGAAGCAAAATATGTAGGCCACAGCTGGGTCTGCGTAGCCAAGGGAAAGACTGAGTTCCTCATTAATCTTTGAACTCGAAGAGAGGCCTTATATTATTATTAGGGATAGTTTCACCGTTCAGCAAAGGAAAATTACAAAGCCTGTTTTTGCTGGCATATCTTGAGAAATGGGAAAGACTGTATTAATGGATTTAACATGCACTAATATTTCAACCATCAGAATATTTTTTTCTAAATTATCGATTACTTTTCGGAACTGAACTGCCTGTGGTTAAGTCCCCCAATACTATTTAGTTATAATGTTATATTGCTAATCACACTCCGTGTCATTGAAAAAGAAATTTTATTCAGCTTTATGCAAACTTTCCTGTTTAAAGTTTATGGCTGGGATATTCTTTATGAAAATTTCAGTCGAAGATCGAGCTCCATCGGTTGTTACACTTGCCACCTGAGACTTGAGTGTATTGAAGTATAGCCAATAAGAAAAAACATCGTTTAGTTGAAACTTTTTATAATTACACAGTTTCAATAATTTTAAGAGGTACTTACAAATATTTTCATATATTTGCATTTGTATATGTGTATACTGTGGTCACACCTAATTTCTGTAGGTGTCCGCGGGCCACTTTAAACACTCAGGCGGGCCGCATGTGGCCCGGGTCCGTATTTGCCCACCCCTGGTCTAAAGCAAAGACAGAGACCATAACAGCTTTGTATTGGCAACTACACATGGTTGTAAAATGTTTTACGTTTCGGATGTTCCTTCAGAGTTGAAGATAGTTTACTTCCTAGTCCAAACCTCCCGCAGGACGACGGGGTTTAGGAGCGGGCAGCTTTGAACCCGGGACCATCGATAAATCCAAACGACAGTTCAGCACGCAAACCGCACGACCAGGTAGCCACTCACATGATCTCACAGAATGTACCACTGTGCTGTAGTCACTTAGGACACGGTTTTTATGCCTTGGTTGCCTGGTCATGCGGTTTGCGCACTGGACTGTCGTTTAAATTTTATCGATGGTCCCGGGTTCAAACACTGCCCGCTCCCATCCCCCGTCGTCCTGCGGGAGGTTTGGACTAGGAAGTAAACTATCTTCAACTCTGAAACATGTCAAACAAACAAACCCAGTATTAGCTAATATAAAATATTATACAAATATATTAGTCCTGAGAATAGTCAAGTATTAACAATAGCTAGAGAACTGAATTGACTGTGATTAGCTTAGGGCAGTGTTTCCCAAACTGTTCCGCGGAACCCTTGTGTTTCGTGATGCCTGAAAAGATGTTCCACAAACTACAGGAATAATTAACAAGTAGGCCACTACGTGAGTTAGTCTCTGTAAAAAAAATAAGTTAAGTGTTCCGCTATATACAAAGAATGTGCGAAGTGTCCCGTTACGGAAAACGTTTGAGAAACACTGGCCAAGGGAATAGTCTCTAAACGAGAAGAAACCTTTAAATAATCACTGTTCATACCATCAAACTCAGGAACAAGAGATTGCGTCATCTATACAATCATCTATACAATCATATATCATCTATACATTCATCTATGCAAACATCTATACAATCATCTATACAATCATCTATACAATCCTGATTTTCCCCTTCTATCTATTTGTGAAAAGACTAAAAAGTCAGTGATCTGTCTCTTAGTATTTGTTTTGATAACAACCATACAATCACTCATATCATTAATATCTTCAGGTAATGAAAATAAACAAAGCTAAGACTAACCCAAACCACATGCACACGTCTTTTGTTTCACATTGACACTGTTTTTCCCAAAATAAACATAGAGGGCGGGCGGGGTTGCTGAGTGGTCAAGCGCTTGGATTCCGAACCCAAAAAAATAATTAATAAAAAAACAACCTCGTTCACCTTCGGCTATAGAAATAGATGACCTTTACATCATCTGCTTGATAGATTTCAAAGTCTGTAAGGGCTACTTTATTTTTGTTACAGAAGAAGCATCACATAAACATGACCTATAATAATTTCCTAATGTATCACTATCTGCATAGCGATAAGTGAATATATAAAAGAAAAACATAGACGATTGTTACGTTACCTTTGTAGATTACGATAAATTTGGAATGGTTCACAAATAATAATTAAAAAAAAAAGCGAATGTGCTAAGGAACATACAAGGGAGACAAACGTGTAAATTATAACATTCCGGATTTATTATTGTTTTTTCTCCCTTTATGGAGAAATAGTGGGTTTTTTTTTGTTGTCTTTTTTTTAAATTATGTATAATGAGATTAAATGTTACCTTGACGAGATCAATACAGCCACTGCCAGGATGGCCATGCCTAGCAATACGATGCCTGTGATCAAACCTAAAACACATAAATGTAAAAACTAAAAAGATAACTAACCAAAAAAAATTGCAACATTATAATTTCAATGTTCAGGAATTGCATACCACATAGGAGATCTTCATACACTGTAGAGATTATAGAACGTAAAAAGATCGTCAAATCCTGTAAGAGGATTAGTGTGCAGATTAAAAGATTATTTATTAGTTATGTTCTAAAATACTTTACCAATCAGAACAAGCTGTTCCATGGAAAGAAACTCAGCTGATGACTTAATGCTAATTGGAGCTGTAGAGACCTGTTAAATATTTTAAAAAAGTGTATAAACTTATTTCAGAATCTGTTCTCTGATAAGTCACATGTAAACGTTTAACTCTTTGCTTCCATAGTCTTTGAGATTCCTTCATTTGTCTCTTTCTCTATCTTAGTTTACTAACTGTAAAATGACATCACTGTGATAGCAAGAGTCAATATATATAGTGTGCAGTGGTCAAAGGTTACTACATATTCCTTACTGTTTGGTTGTTAACACATGATATCATATGAGTAATGGACATTGCAATTTTCATTGAGTAATGATAATTACATAATGTCTTCTGTTTAAAAGAATATTATATAGAATGTTATTGTTAAAAAATAAAATTACATATTATCTTCATTGTAATAATCACTTAAATATAATTCTAATAAAAGGGGTCATCACATAATTGTGTGGATGTATAGTAAAATTCCCTTTTCAGAGCTTGCGATCTATTTGGCAGATGGTCTTTAGGCCATCTGTTTCTTTGGCCAACGGTTAACGACCAACCACCTTTATCCTTCCCCGACTAAATTCAGGTACCATTAGAGCTGGATGAGCGCCATACAAATCCCGAAATTCAACATCCCAGTCTTCCCAGTCTTAAGAGAAGTAAATATCTCTAAGTGTTCTGCATGTACATTCTGATTCTGACCGTCTGTAACGTCTTCAAAAAGCACCAACCATGGTTGATTCTTCGTGTTTGTTTGTCTTTTATGTAACTAAATTTTATGTATGTTATTAATATGTATGTTACTGTTTTGTATATTGTTATCATGTAGGTATATATCAGTGTCACGTGCGCGACTAAATGTTTATTTGTATAATTGTTACTGTTTTGTGTGTTATTTTACTTATATTATTTTATGTATGTCACTACACATTTGTTACCGTACGATTGTTTTTTTTAGCGGCCCCCGAAATGGGAAAGGGCCTTATTAGTTCTGTGTGGCCTGTCTGTCCGTCTGTCCGTCCGTCCCGTTTTGATCTCAGAAGCTAGATGTAACGGCTACTTTTTTCTTTTCTGAAAGCGAAAAATCTAATTTTTTAAATTCAATTATGCAAGCATTTTTTTTTTTATAAAAATACACCATGTTAATAACTATTCACTATTAATAGTAACAAACACTGGAAGCTTTTTGATAAGGGCAATACATATTTACCATTTTTAAAAAATTTATGCAAATGGTTTTAGATTGTTTGAGTGGTTGTTCTAAACAAACAACATTTTTTAAAGTTCCTATAGCATGTATCTCAAATATCCTGTTAACCTGTCCAACTCCTGGCCTCAGCGTGAGGTTTTGATATTGGGTTCAGCGGAACAGTTATCATAAGAGGAGACCGGGTCAAGGCAAGCGAATGGCGCCAAAATCAATAACCTTCGTACAGAAGGATCTCGTCAACCTTAACTGGCTACCCACCTAGAAGTAGAACTTCGAATTCCAACATCCGCTGCTTTGGACGCAGTTGGAGCTATAACCTAACCTTGTTAAAAACTTCTGGAGTTAACTCTTAAGAAAATATCAGGATCTGCTGACAAACAACATAGTTTCTAGCACAAAGAGCGAACCCCAACCCTAAGAAACCTGATCCCAAAACTGTATCGGATATTTACCCTTCCCTACCCTTTGGTAGCATAGTCAGTTTGGATAGGAGGAACTACTTTGCCGGCGACAGTGTTCTGACCTTAGCCATAGCCATGGATTTCATTTCTATGAGATTATCCGTAGTCGCTCGGCGACTGAAGGAGACATACATTACATATGTGACTGATGAGTCTGTGACTGATTTGTATGACATTGTTCTTTTTTGTTACTGTTAGTTTAAAAAAAAGTAAAGTTTCCCCTTTCAGACCTTGCGATCTATGGGACAGATGATGTTAAGGTCATCAGTTTCTATGGTCAACGGTTAACGAGCAGGGTGTCATGTGGCCAGCACAACGACCAACCGCCTTTACTTTCTGCAACTTTAGAGTTGGGTTGACCCAGGGGCGCCCTAAAAATCCAGAAATTCAAAATCTCAGGCTTCACTGGAATTCGAGCCCAGGACCTCAGGTTCGGAAGCCAAGAGCTTAACCATTCTACCACTGCGCTCCCTTGATACTGTTAAGCACGACCTTATTATGATTATGTCATTGTCAATGCTATCGGCGTCACTGTCTGTAATTTAAGATGGTTTTCTATGTAGGTCACTTTCATTCCACTAGCGATGCCTCCTAAGGATCTTGAAAATCATATGGCAATAGAGAGTCTGCATTAATGAGATCCTTGCGCGAACGGGTCTTCCCAGCGATGGCTTGGTCATGTTCGACTGGTGGTGGATCATCGTATCCCAAAACTCATTATTTATGGCAAACTTGAGTCTGGTTTTTAAAAAAAATGGTCGCCCCCACCACCATTATGTGGAGATAATAAAACTTGACATCAAAACAGTGAACATCGATACTAAATATTGGGAATTTATAGCCCGAGACAGCACTACGTGGAGAGGGACAGTCACCAAGAAAGCTATGGATAGCGAAAAAAAACATGGGCCTCAGCTCTGAAGAAAAGCGAGTCATACGAAAAATGGCTGGCTCCTCTACCACCGAAGTGAAAGCCACCTTAACCTACAACAGATGTGGACGGGAATGTCTATCCGAAATAGGGCTCCACAGCCACATGAATAGGTGTTCTACGAGATAAACCCTAGTAGTTCTACGACTGAAGGAGGGCCATATATGTGTGTTGTTAACAATCTAAAATTAGATCTAACCCACTTTTGTATTTAAACACTTCAATCTTCCTTCTCCTATACCTGTATCTATCTCTATCTCAGATTAAATATGCTTATAATAAGTCTAAAACCATGTCCTCTTAAACCAGATGACCCAGTCGACTGTTATTTTTCTTTTGAAAGAGGTAACGCCTTAGGTAAAGAATTGGAGTTATGCCCCTTCCCCCCTTACCTCATAGTGGGGATGCCCACGGGTAGACGTGAGTCCACCTCTTGCACGGGTGGGGTTGTAAAAAAGTACAACAAACCTGTCACACATCCATGCGCTGTTCCTCAAGGGACCGTTACATAAATAGCGAGTCCCCTACGGTTCGCTTGGTACAACGAAGGAAAATGGCGGAGGCTCCAGGTGTCCTCGGCCTTCCTTTTGTGCAGCCAAGCATGCGTCGGGGGCCAAAGGTATTGGAAACAGCAATGCTTTACATAGGCATTGACACGGGTCTCTCTCAAACAGAACTGTGTTATCACATGTTTTTTTTTTTTTACTGTTTGGCGTCCAAACAGGTTTTTTTTTCAAACTTAGGGCTCGAAGAGCCTTCGGATCAGCCCTTGGACATCAACAAGGTTTAAAAAGTAAAACTGCGTACATTCAGTGGTAGATCTAAATTGAAAAATGTACGATTTTGTTAGAGTAGCACTAGAAAAGTAAAGAACGTCTTAATAGTTAGTATCTACAAATGCACTAAGTTGGCTCGGAAATATGTATGTGTACAAAATTATAATATGAAAAACGTTGAAAATACTTTTAAAAAAAGATAAAGCTTATATTTGTATACGTTTGTAAACTGGACAAAAATTATAAATATGTGCGCTAAGAAATATTTTTACCAATTGTTTTTGCCTAGCGCAATTTCATGCTTCTAGCTTTATCAATACGCTATGAATCTATCACTTATCTGGACCAGTTGGGAAAATGGGAAGGGGGGGGGGATGAGAAATAAACGGATATCTGGATGAATTTTAACGAAATCAGCAAGGAAAAACCTTCTCCTAGATACCCCCTCCCCCCAAAGGTCCACAACTGAGATTGGTCCAAAGCGCTCTGAGCATGCTATAAGCATGAAAGTTGCGCTATATAAAAGCCATAATTTATTTATTTAATAGGTTTTTAAAAGCATTTTAGAAAAAAAAAAAGGGGGGGGAGGGCGAAACGAGCTCATTAAAAGTGTTTGTTTGTGTGTTTTAAAGAGGGTTTAAAAAAAACTGTTCATAGAAGTTAAAAGCAACAAACAGCTTTTAAATATTTCAATATTGAATTGAAAAGCTGAATTTAAAAAAGACATTGCATATAAAGATTTGTTGTTGTTGTTGCTGTGAAGGAGAGAAAAGTGATACTAGAATTTACGGGCAAAACTTATGTGAGCGTGTGTGTAAAGAGGGGGGGGGTACAATAATTCCAATTCAAAAGTCTATGTGGGTAAGCGTTACGATAAGTAAGGTGAAAAAAAATGTGGCGTACATGAACGAAAGAGCAGAAGAGAGAAAAAGAGAGAAAGAGAGAGCCTTTGTAGTTCGTTAAAAGTCTATATGGGATAGCATTTCTATGCACAAGGTGCGGGAAAAAAAGACGGGTGGAGTCCAGACATTGAGAATGGGGGAGAGAGAGAATGGGGGAGAGAGAGAATGGGGGAGAGAGAGAATGGGGGAGAGAGAGCATGGGGGAGAGAGAGAATGGGGGAGAGAGAGAATGGGGGAGAGAGAGAATGAGAAAAAGGAGGGAGAATAAAAAGTTAAGAAGCTCTAATACATAAAACACTCTAGCATACTTAGATACAGAAAAACAAACCTAATGAAATACTCAGAAAGACACAAAGTTCGAGGTACGTGTCTTATTCCATACGCTAAAACAAATTCGTACAAGTGCCCCTTCTTCCCTAGTGCCATTAGAAAATGTAATTGGTTGCCTGAATCATCCAGAAAAAACAACGACTTTCTCAGAGTTTAAGAAATTCATTATTATGCATGACTAGATAGACACATAAATGTGTAAGAAGTAATTATCTCCTTTTTTGGAAGTAACTTCTGTAATGTATAAGATAAGATAAGAGAGAAAGAGAGCCCGAGAGTCAAAGAGAGTGTTATAAAGAGAGACATAAAGGAACGGGTCTTCCAATTCAGAGTACAAAGGATTGAATGCATGTGAGAGGAAAGTGAACAAATGCGTGCGGTTTTATGAAAAAAAAAAAGTGAGGTTATGACCTAGATTATAAAATATAGCCTATCAACTAATTAAGATTGTGCTTATTACTTATTACATATTCATTATTATCGTAAATAATATAATGCCCTGTGCAATATGCGCAGCTAAGTTCATCTCTACTCTCGTTTCCATACCATGAGCGTAAAGGTTTGCAGAAATGGATGGACGTATAATTTCACGTCATTTGTATTCTATTTTTAGCGAGAACAAGATGGTTTTGGTTGGTTTTGTTTTATTTAACTTAGAGACTGACGCGCCCAGATTTTGAAAAATATGCAGGTCGCAAATGGTTTTGTGTGGCTATGTGAAACAGTGCAATCATATTCAGAATCAAAGACAATGTGGTTGTTGTTAATATTATTCTGTGTATCGCCTTTAGATTTCAACAACTATGTGCACCATTTAAAACTGGTATTTCAATATTCTGCACATAATGAAGGGAATCGCCACATCTGGTCTCCTGATTTTTCTTATATTTACTATAAAAACTTTTTTAAAATTCAAATTTATCAATAGATAGCTAGATAGATTGATTGATTGATTGATTGATATATAGATACATAAATACATAGATATAATGTCACACAGACGAACAGATATATAGATATATACAAAGCTTTTTTGTGACGGTACCACCGGTACGGCGTACCTGCACCTTTTCGAACAAATTATTACTTTTCTTGTATTTTGACGTATATTATTAATTTTTAGAAGTTAAAAGTTAGGCAATCAACTACTTAGTATAGTACCGGCACCTAATCACTGAGTTCCGGAACCTATTTTTTTTACAAAAAACCACTGGATATATAGATAAATAATAAGATAGATAGATAGATAGATGGACAGATAGATAAATAGATAGAAAGATAGATAGATAGATAGACAGACAGACAGACCGACAGACAGACAGACAGATAGATGGACAGACAGATAGACAGACAGACAGATATATAGATATATAGATATATAGATATATAGATAGATAGATAGATAGATAGATAGACAGTCAGACAGACCGACAGACAGACAGACAGATAGACAGATAGATGGATAGATAGATAGAAAATATTGTATTTACCTAGCATGTTTCAATCACCCATATCTAAGTGCTTACCCCAAACTTCCACTGATATTACTATTCTATAACACGGATGTATGTCTTGGGTATTTTGTAACGATCCACTGCTTACTTGGTCTTTGACTACAAAGATCTACGTCACTAGAGGATGGATGACACAGGTCCGGGTTTCCCATGACTTAAATCAGCGGAACACGAGTTCTCCTTGGGGCTTGAATAGATGTTCCACAAAGACTTGGCTAAATTGCAAGTGAAAGTGAAGTACTAACAAATTGTTCAGTGCTCCTCAATCTGTGGGGTACAATGGGCTCCCTAAGTGTGACAGAAATAGTTTTTGTTTTTTTGTTTTTTTTGTTTCTTTAAAAGTAATTGTAATGTGGATCCTTAGTCTTCCGTATTTCATTATTGATCAAATAAATACTTAATTTGTGAAAAAAAAATAAATTAGCGCAATACAAATGTATGCAATAATACATGTTTGACACATGTCCTTCAGTCCTAATAAATTGCTCTTTTCATCTAGGACAAGACGAGGACACAGTTTTTCTTTATAAAATCTTCCTCTCAATAGATTCTGAAATCCCAAATTTCAGTCGAAACATGTTTTTCAAGAGTATTCCATTTATTATGTGCCCCGCAGTGATGTAAGTGTGACGTTCAAACATGTGACTGTGAACCAATGCAATATTTAAACAGGATAGTTAAATAACGAAAACTTGTATTCATAAACCCGAGGTCAAGGTCAATCAATGAGACTAGCTTATTAAGTAACTTTAATATGGATTAATGCTAGGTACATAGATGTTTTAGTACAAAATGCCGAGTCAGCTAAATCTAGCATTCAAAATCCTTGTCCTATAGGCGCATTGTCGAGTTCATCGGATTAAGAAGCTCCGTTGTATGGCTTCCAAGTTAAACAGAACGCTTATTTTTTTTTTTTATTAAAAAGCGTTTAAACTATATTATTTCTCCCACACCCAATCTTGGATCAAGCTGAAATTATTTTGACTAGTTGACACAAGAACACAAGAATCAATTTAAACATTTTACCAATTATTTAATTAACTATCGATAATTAATAATTTTATTTGGTATCTCGAACATGGGAAAGAAATGGCACATGACTGAAGTGGTAGTATAAGCTGACTTAGTCCCCTTTATTGGCTCGTTATTGGAGTGTTGGTGAGTACTACATAAAATATAGGACGAGACTATATAAACAATAGATAACTACTTCTTACCGGTTCATAAGCACTTCACTAGCAGAGTGGTTACCGTGTTGGCTTGAAAAGCCTGAGAAGGCTTGAGCCATGAGCTTGAAATCAGGTCGTTGCCCCTTTTTAAAATTATTTTTTATAAGTGCTTTTTTACTTTTTGTCTATATCTACTACAAAATTTAATTACATGACTGATCCAAATTAAAACTAATTAATACAACTATGCTTAAAATAAGCTTTGAATTTTAAAAAAAAAGTATTTTAAAAATATTTTCTTGCTGCAGAGCCCAACTGAACCCTCTGACCAGCAAATAGCTGACTAACTGAAATTTTTTTAGATCACACTTCTTTGATAAAAAAAAAAGGTTGTTTTTATCTTGTATATTTCTCATACTTAGTAATTCCTAATGACATCTATGTTAATCTTGCTCAAGAAGTGAATATCTTCCATATAATTTTATAATATCTATAATATAGAGGTTTTATTATATATTCCTAATATCATATTTTTCTATAATTCATCTTATCAGCTTGAAAACTCTTCAAATGTGAATGGACACAAATTTGAAAAAAACGGCCATAACGATTTTCCTTAAAAAAAATTGACGGTTTATGCATATCTTTGGGGGAAACAAAATAACTAGGTAACTGGCCACACAGTGAGCATTTTGGGTTTTTATTGTTATACATTTCCAAATTATAATTATCTTAAAATTAAATTTTGACTATTCGGAAAACGGGTATTCCCGCACTCGACTATGTTTTTGTATTCATCTAAAAAGTTGAAATGTTAGTGTTGTACCTGTACCCCCAGGGGTATGGTAACAGCTTAAAGGGAGGCACGTGTTACTACTCATTATGCTTATTTATTAAATAAAATATGCACGTCTGTTACGGAAATATGTGAAGAAATGGGAATTAGATATATCCAGCTTCTTTTTCATACTGATTTTCGTTGGCGATCTAGCTGAAAATATTTTTAATCGATTATATGAACCTATAGAATGTATCTATTTTTTCTGACTGATTGATCTGACTAGAAATTTTTTTTTTGCTTGACTGGAAATGGTTTAGCAAAGAAGAATACTTAGCATGTATATTCTTACTTTTATATTAGCTCAATTAATCGTTACAAGGCAAGAAATTTAGATAAGATAAGATAAGATAACTTTTATTGATTCAATCAAATGCAAATTTAGTTTGACTACAATTGACAACCTCATCGTAACTACTTTACAATTGTTTCACATTCAAGGTAAAGTAAACGCTTCCATCGCAAAACTAAATTTATGGCGAAAGAGAGCTGGTAACATAGAAGTAGACTCGTTTATTTGTGTTCATGAGTTTATAGCAAATTTTTCGGCTACTACAATTTATTCTGATACTCTGAAATACAGAATCACACCAATTGGAGAATTTCTGAATAAAAGTGAAAGCTATTTCCATGATTTAAAAAAATCGAATGGATAATAAAATCCTTTAACATTATCAAAACATCCATGGAAGAAGGTTTATCGCATAGAAAGACCCTTTGGAAGTGGCTTCAAATGGATTTGAAAACAAAAGGCGTATACTACGACATAATTTTGGTTAGAGATGTGGATAGACAAACAACGGGTAGCGAGTATGGCTTTTGTTTGGTTACTTTTTAGTCATCTTTACCCTTTTTTAAAATGTCATCTAGGGTGAGGCTGAAAGTGAGGCCGGACAACCCAGTCCAGCAAGTCCACCACGCCGTTCCACCAGAATTCTGTGACTGGAGTGGCGGTCCTTGCACGGTTTTGTTGTGGTTACAGAACAGGAATATAAAGAAAGTGCCCGTGGTTAGAACGGTTTTCGGACGCTTGTAGCAAGCGGGTCCAGGATAGGCTCTACGAATGTGGCAGAACCTAGTCGATGCCGTTGTGGAGCCTTCAGACAGTACTTGGGATAAGGTGAAAAAATCTCGATCCACGCCTGGCCTTAGGATCAAGCTTCATAACGGTCAAAGGAATATTGAAGCGCATTACAAGCGCCCGATTTTTTAATGAATCTTTTCGAGTGGTAAAAATGTGTGTCCGGTTTTAATACAAGAAAATCTGAATTACATCTTACTTTTCCCAACTTCATGTGAAGTTGGTTTAAGGACATGTGTAGACATGTCCAAAAACATAGGAAAAAACGGTTGACAACCAGGGAACCAAATTAGGATGATCTGCCATCTCATCACAACAAGTGTACCTTCTCAATGATCCAATGAAATATTATTTATAATAGAAAATGTATTTAGATTTATTAATGAACAATTTTATTTCTCGTCTATTTTTTTTAAGCGAGGGGTGCTCAGAGGCAGAGCCACGATAATTATTAAGGGGGTACGCATATTCCCAAATTTTGGGGAACACTGTAATAGAAGAACATAATTGTGCAAAGCTCACTGGAAACACTCATTGCAGTATTAAAGCATTACAAAACAATAAGTAGATTTGATTTGATTTTGATTTTAGGCACACATTGTGGCCAATTCTAAGTCTGGACATGGTCGTGCTACCAAGCCTTGTCAGACCCTTAGTTTTGGGCCGCCACCCAACATCCGCCCCAATCTGCCTGAGTTTGTTGTGAGTCTAAGCTTCCCATCGGTCCTACCACTCTCGATAGGTGGCAGAGGCAATACTTTGTCTCAGATCCCAGCAGAGAATTTGGGTTCCTGACACCTCTTGATTTAGGGCACAATAAGTAGAATGAGAAATTATAGACTGTTATTCTCTTCATAAAGTAAAAAAAATAATTTGAACAAAAATTTTTTTTCTATGTTACTTGTTTTAATGTTGAGTTCTAAAAAAATGACTTTACGAAGAAAAGATTATGAACAGTTGTTATATAAAAATGTCATAGTAAAACAATGTGTTGTCTATATCAATATTCTTTCCATTACTTCAATATATGTAATAGAGTAGTACTTTATACATTGCAATTATAGTATATATTATTTCATCGATCATTCTTAACAGATCATAACTGTATTTTCTATGGTAAGTAGCGTCTTCAACTCTGGGACAAAGCCTTGACACTTTGGTCAGAATGTGGCCGAAATTTAAATATTTCATTATTGAAATCATGGAGCTTTATATATTGCACTGGATCGCAGGACTGGGAAGAAGAAACAAAGGATGCTCTTAAGTAATATTAAAACTCATCTCATTAATCAATAGGTATCAGTATATAACATATAAGAAATGAACATAATATTTTATTGAAATAAGTTTCTATGTAATAGCCAGGAACACATTTATTTTACTTAAATAAAAATTCTATGGCCTCCTTCAGTCGCGAAGCGACTATGAATCATCTCATGGAAATGAGATGAACGCCTGGGCATTAGCTGTGGTCGGAACGATGTCGCCCAAACATCAGTTCCCCACACTCCATGCAGCTGATGTATCCAAAGGAACGGCAGTGTCGATACAGTTTGGGGTCAGCGGCGTCGCAGGTTCTGCCAGAGTGTAGCACTGGGTGCTGCAAACTGCCTTAGTGTTGCCAGCTCCAGATTTTTCCTCAGGGTTGACCCCTGAAGCCTCTCCCATGATTGGGTAAAGCTGCAAGGCAACAGGGGTTTGGATTCAGAGTTTTCCTTCTCTTAGGTGGGTAGCCAGCCATGGCTAACGAGCCCCTCCTGCCAGAAGTTTACTGGTTAAGGCGCCAGTTACTCACCTTTGCCCCTTCTCCTGTTAGTGAGAACAATTCCGCCGGACTCAATATCTGAGCCACACGTGAAGGCAAGGAGTTGGACTGGTTGTCAGAGGCTATTTGAGACGCATGCCAATAGGAAGCATTTTATAGGTATTGGAGTGCTTACATCCATTACCACTTCCGGCTTGTATCAGTAAATTACAATGACAGATCGAGACCGAAGACTTAGCAGACCAGACTAAATACTAGATAGGTTAACGAGAGCTCTACACTATCTTTAGTAGCAACTGGAGGCACGGTGGCTGAGTGGTTAAGAACTTGGCTTTCGAACCTGGGGTCCTGGGTTCGACTCTTGGTGAAGACTGGAATTTGCAATTTTTTAGGGCGACCCCATGTACACCTAACTCTAATGGGTACCTCAAATTGAATTGGTGAAAATAATGGCGGTTGGTCGTTGTGATGACCACATGACACCCTGCTCGTCAAGTATCCGTTAGAGTTGGGTGGACTCAGGGGCGCCCTAAAAATCACGAAGCTAAAAATCCCAGTCTGCACTGAAATTCCTCCCCCCTCTATTTATTTCACCTTTTAAAATCTTTATACATAAGGACTTGTTTTAATCTGTATATGTACATAAACAGCTAAGAACAATAACTATACCAGGTCAACATTAACACTTTTCTTTACTATTTACCCCCTTTAAATTAAAAAATTATAAAAATCAGACTAAAGAATCAAAGTAAGTATCCTTTCTATAAGAGATAAGATACACTTACCGCTGATTTAGTCTTCACTCAGTTCTTATTTCTTGACGGTTATTCATTATACGCCTGGCCCTGATTGGTTAGATTCGGAGACTTTCACTACAAGAGAAAACACAAAGTTATAATATAATATAATATAATGTTAATGAATGTTATATATATATATAAATATATATATATATATATATAATTATTAAATCAGCATGTTGTTATGGAGTGTTTATGCGAGTTTGTATTGGCTGAATAGCATTAGAATTAACCTTGCGTAAGTACAGAGCAGAATAAAGAAAAAAAAAGGGGGGAGTGAGGAAGTTGAAATAGAGCGCAGGTCAGAGACTAAAAGACATAAGAAATTGTATATTATTATAAATTTTCTAACATTTTGGTATGTCACTTGTATGACTACATACATTGGCATTGACAGCTGTAACTTTGCTACATATATACCAATAAAAGCTGAAGCTTAATTATTTCAAAAGAGGATTTCAAGCTTGATTGAGGGATTTTGAATTTAAAAAAAAAAATATTTCGACCACAATGTTGAACTAGAATATATATATATATATATATACATATATATATATATTTGAATTACAAAGCTTATACAAAGTGTAATTGTGTCAATTAGTTTGGATCAGTCATGGAATTAAATTTGTAATAGATCTACACTATCAATAAAAAAAGGACATGTATTCGAAATCATGGCTCAAGCTTTCTTAGGATTCTCAAGTCCACACGGTAACCACTCTTCTGGTGGAGTGCTTATGAACATGGAAGATTGTATAGTTATATATTGTTTCTATAGTCTCGACTTATTTATAGGTTTGTTTTCACTAAGACTTAGACGGCGACTTATAAAGGGGTATAATTCATCTTATATCACAATTTCAGTCAATTACAATTTTTCCCTTATTCGAGATACCAAACAAAATAATTTATTACAAATAGTTTATTAACTAACTGGTTAGTTTATTTTATTCATTTTTGTGTTGTCAGGTAAAAGAAATAATTGTGCGAAATTTAAGCTTGATCCGAGATAGTGTGTGGGAGAAATCACGTGTTTAAATTTTTTAGTAGACAGACAAACTGACAGACAGAGTAAGTTGAAATAAATTTTTAACTGGATGTCTTTAGGCTATCTGTATTTAGAGTTGAAAGTGGCCTTACATTTTTAGACATAAGTCCAGATATTATTTGTCAGTGCTGGAAATTTTTTGGTGGTCTGAGGTATAACCCAACAATGCATCTTACAAAAGAATTACGAGACGCATTATAACCACAACTATACCTAAGAACTCTATCCATTTTCCATAGAGGCATTTGACATACATTCCATCAGTGCCTCTGTGGCAGACTGATCCACCAGGGTACTCCACCCATCCACGTTTAAGGTTCATCCTCAAAAAGTCTTCTCTGAGAATGGTGAGATCACAGGCATCCACGAACAAGCCATCCACATCTGGACAACCTGGAATAACCTGTTAACAAAAAGAGTCAGTTTGAAATTTATTATTTTTTAAAACGAATTATTAATTATTCATAAGAATTCATAGACACGTGACAACAACGTCGTAGCACGAAAACAAACAAGCTTGAAGAGTAGGACGTACACGAGCCAGCAGTCGAGTTCGTAAAACATCGGTAGTGCCTCATGGGTCCGATCAATGCTAAGTAAGCTAGAATGAACAGTGACAGCCATTGAGCTCTAGATGGCATGGGAGTTAAAAGTGTCGAATTAAACTCTGAACAGATGCTCAAAATGTCTTCCTTTTTTTAAATTAAAATTTAATACTAATGACCCTATCAGAGACTCTCACTTTCCTATTGCAGCATAGTAAAGAAAGAAGGAAACTATTCATTAAAAAAAGGTTTATGTAAGGAAAAAAAAACATAAAATAACTGCCATACATATCAATACTAAAGGAACAAGCTCCCTGTTTCAAAAAGAAACAAAATTATTACAGATTCTTTTAATATATAGCGCTACATTCATGCTTAAAGCATGCTCTGAGCGCTGTGGTCCAATCTCATTTTGTAGACCAGTGGAGAGGGGGATAGGGGGTATCTGGGAGAAGGTTTTCCGTGCTGCCATTGGGCGCTCAGTAAACACAGCTCTGTTCGAGTCGGGTGTTTAGCGTTAAGCCCCCTTCATATGTAGCCAATCCAATTCAAGTTCAAGCGTACTAAGTCTCTCGACAGGCTTCCCATAATTAATTAATTACTACTAGTTCATCACTAAATTTTTTTTATAGATTTATTTACAATCATCGACTATGAATAATTGTCTAAAATTTAATTTTATCCCAGAATGGAAAGTGGGAGACGAAAGATGGACAAAACGTAAAAATTTCAATAATCTCACATGTACGTCCACATCTATCGATAAGTATCATTTATTTCCCTTTTTCGACGACAAACAAAATAATTAATTACCAACTACCACTAATTGATTTAATATTTCATAGCTTTTTTTTAAATTTATGTTTTTGATTGGTACTGCAAATAATTGTATTTAGTTTTGAATTGAGACAAGAATCGGTGTGGAAAGAAATAACGTGTACACGAATTGTGCCAGACAGACAGATTGAGTTGATCTAAGCTTTATGAAAATGGTTGAATAAAGAATTAGTTTGGTAGTCTCGTCAGCGAATATACCTTTGAACTTTGGTTCCTGGGAATAATGGTCCAGAGCAAATAGAAAAGTAAAATGGCCGAAACACACGACAGTCTTGCCCACCAACTGTTGACACATTTATGAAACATCATCTGCAAATGTAAAAAATAAAATCAAGAAAAAGAAATTAACAAAAGAGCTCCTGAAAACTCCAATATGTTCTTATATCTTCATCTTAAGTTTCGTTGCATTGCATTCAGACAGCAGTGTTGTCAAACCTTTTAAGAAACCTCAAGCAGGAGACACAAAAGAGGGGGTATCCTACCCACTTCAAGGCTGAGTGGATAAGCGCTTGGCTTCCGATCCTGGGGTCGAAAGTTCGAATCTCGGTGAAAACTGGGATTTCAGTTTCGGGATTTTTATGGCGCCCCTTAACCGCCCCTGAGACAACTAAATCTGAGAAGACCATTATTCTTCAAGGAAGTCGCGGTGGACAAGTGGTAAAGCGCTTGGGTTCCTAACCAAAGGGTCCCGAGATCGAATCCTGATGAAGACTGGGATTTTAATTTCGGGATAATTAGGGCGCCACTGAGTCTACCCAACTATTAGAACCTGACTTAAGTTGGGGAAAGTAAAGGCGGTTGGTTGTTGTGCTGGCCATATGACACCCTGCTCGCTAACCGTTGCCTAAAGAAACAGATGGCCTTAACATCATCTGCCCTATAGATCTCATGGTCTGAATGGGGCAACTTTAGTTACCCGCTCCAAGCAGCCATTTTATGTTAAGTAAAACCTTTCATAAATTCTAAATTATCTCGCTACTTTAACTGCATCTTTCAGACTTTTCAGATATGAAGAGTTCCACATCTTAGCCCATTAATGCTGCAGGGGCACACATGGTCGTTGAGCCGATGTGCTGCCCTCATGATGCCCTTTAAACCAAGGTCACAGAAACAGATGACTTTTACATCGTCTGCTTTATCGATCGGAAGGTCTGAAAGGGGAACTTTTTTTTTTATCTTATTGGAGGTTGGAACTCAGGATCCTCGTATTGACATTCGAAAGCGTATACCACACTGCCCGTCAGCACCCCTCTGCCTTGGTTAGTCTAGAGTGACTCTAGTGTATCACCTTTTCGAAATCAATGACTTGCACATTTCATATAATTCACAAGGGTTGAACGTGTATTGAAGTAGGCCACCAGACTTGTACCTATCATTACTTACCACACTTTCCATTGCTTTATACACGCATGTTTTATTTCTATGGTTTTTGCTAACATGGTTACGTGAGTTTCCGCAGCGCCCCTACGGTATAAGTCAAGGGACATAATGATCAGTATGTAAGGAAACGTTGGGATGAAGGGTATAATATTGATGGAAACGGTTACACACTTACAAATTCATGTGTAAAGAGTTATATATTTTAAAGAGAAATTAAACGCGTTACACAATAACATGATTACCTATTGATCTAAATTACCATAAATTTTTATGATTTCAAAATGGTCACTAAAATATGAATAACCATGAATGTGTATTACTAAAACCGTGTGATATTTAGAGAGCGTGCTTTGTGTAAACAAGGATTTAACATAGTACGGCCCGCGGGCCACATCCGGCCTGCGAAGTGGTTCTATCCGGCCCGCCAAAACGTCGGCACAAAGTGTAGAAAAATCCACTGTCCAAAAAAAAAGTTTTAAAAATATCTTTCCTAACGTAACCTATAGTAAATGGATTGGTACCGATAGTAAGCCAACATATTTGTTTTATAAAGAAAAATTGTCCATTTTTAAAGAACATAACATTAAACAGCTTTATGAAATCAAACAAATAAATAAGGTGGCAATTTTGTTTCAGACTCGATTATTAGATTACACCCAGACTGGAGGATTGCTGAGAATATTCGTCGTTTCTAAAATCCATCTCCGGCCAATGTGTCAATTGCCCAGACAGTGCTGCTATTGAAACTAATTGACTTACAAAACAAGACATCCTTGCTTGATACATTTCAAGTGATGCAGACAGTTGATTTCTAAAATGTTTTGTAAAATGTTTTTAAAATGCAGGGCAGGGGCAGGGTTTGAACCCGGACCATCGATAAATCTGAACGACAGTCCAGCGCGCAAACCGCTCGACCAGGCAGCCATCCTCATTTCTACTTCGTGTTTCTTGCCGAAACTTTTCTAAATCTCCGAAAACAAACGTTATGGATGATCACAATAATTACAAGCACTTAGTAGTGAGAATAAACGTTTTGGGTGATGAACCGTGAGAAACCGAGGTTACGTAATCGTATCGTATCATTGATGAATAGCTAGAATTCTAGATTCAGTTCTTTAACTTGGCGTCTCATCTATGTAGTCTGATATTTAAAAGTAATTAAGGATAAACTTCTCATTTATTTATTTAATTAATGTAAATACTAGATTCACGGGTTTCTAATACAAATTGGTTTATTGAATATTTCCCTTTTCCCCCTTTTTTCTTCATGCGGCCCGCGACACAAGTGTAGGATATTAAAATGGCCAACCGTGCGAATAAGGTTGAGCATCACTGGTGTAAGCCATGTTCACTATTGCAAACAAAATAAAATACTTTAAATACCGAAATAGATTGTGTTTTCTTGTAACAAGCGTAAATCCAAATGCAGATCTAGAAAGCTAAAACAAGCAAACCTTAAGGGCGTCCGAGGAATTAGTAAACATAGCAGTTGTGTCATAACGCTAAGGAGCCCTCATATGATATTGTCTAAGGGCCCAAACAACACTCTAAGAAACTTTCATACAACACTAAACTTTCCTAAACAACACTACTGGTGTGTGTCGTAATGTGTTTATTTCCAGGTAGAGTCACCCAGGTTTGTCAAGATCGTCTGCCGTGTTACACCTGGCACAGAATCAAATGTAGGCCTAGGTATCTTATATGAATGGTACAGCCAAGTCGGAGAGAGCTGGAGGGGGTACACTGCCAGGTGTGCGGTGGAGGGGGTACACTGTACCTACCTATATCTTCATGGGTTTCATTATATTGTGTTATTATTGGCTAAGTAGTAGAACTGTAAAACGGTTAAATATTATATGAAGAAATACAAATTAAATATATATATATATAGCCACATCTCTCATTAAGTGGCATTTATTTCACTTATTTTGAAAACAAAGAAGATAATTAATCACCAACATTGAATTTTTTTTTATATTGATTCATGTGTGTCAGGTTTGAAGAAAAATTGTGCAAAGTTTTAGCTTGATCCGAGAACGGAAAATAAGAGAGAAAACATCTTCATACTTTGTACCAGACAGACAGAGTGAGTAATAAAAAAGATTGCCTCGAAGTCCAAGTCCAGTAAAGACATGCTTAAAGGCAACTGGATCAATGCCAGACCTGAACACTGACCTGCAACGTCACAACCTGTGGGCAAAGGAGACCAACAGCTCGTTTCCATATCACATGTCTGTTGTCAGAGGTGTTAGAGACACGAAAATTAAACTAATTTGCAAAAAGCTTCTTTAGTAGGACCATGTCAAGAAAAGTATAGGTCAAGCTGATGCCATGGGCCGCATGTTTGCTCCTTTGGTTCGTTTTTTCTACAAACGTATCTAGCACTCAATGACTAACAAATCGTACAACTTTAGAGATGTGTGGGCGCCAAAGCACCCATAATAAACTTTAAAAAAATCACAAACTGGATTTATTCTCCAGACATATATGTACCTTGAAATTAAATATTTAAAAAGCTACATAAATCTATTTATAGTTTTAACTGTAACAGGGCCAGAATTAAGTAAGAGGAGGCCCTGGTGCAGTATTTTAGTGGAGGCCCCTACACGTTTTCGAAAACTTTCGTAAAGAACACTTATTATTATTTTTAAAAGCAGGCAATATTGTAGAAGAAAGAGTTTGGTTTAATTGAGTATTTGTTAATTTAAACTATTACTTACTATTTAGTTTTAAAAATATGTATATTTTTGAGTTTGTGGAGGTTGAGGCCCTAAGTTGATGTACTGCCTTAAATCCAGAGTTGCATTTATATATTATGAATCAACTAGAAGCGAACACTTCTTAAAACCACGACAGTGTTGCCAAACGTAAGATTTCAGGTATTGTCAGTAACAAGCAACAGAAAAGGGAGTGCTTTTTTTTAATCTCATGGAAAGAACCGCTAATTACTGCCATTTATCATCAAAATCCATGGTTTAGCACTAAACAATTAATTTAATTAATTAACTGGTTAATTTTTAGATCGATTCGTGTATTGTCATCGACTATGAATAATTGTGCAAAACTTCAACTAGTTGATCCGACACTGGGAAGTGGGAGAAAAAAAAAGTGCCAAAACATAATGAGGGGATTAAATCCATATATACATTCATAACTCTCATTAAGTAGCATTTATTGCCCTTATTTTAATATCAAACCAAATAAAAAATTACCAAAAATTAATTGACTAATCGGATGATTTTTAGCGGTCCCGAAAGGGGAAAGACGCTATTAGTTTTGTGTGAAATGTCTGTTCGTCTGTGGGTCCGTCCCGTTAGAGATCTCGTAAACTAGAAAAGATATTGAAAATCCGACTTAACAATATTTTAGACCATTCAAAGTTCTGATGCAACGGCTTTTTTTTTTTCCTGAAAGCGAAAATTCTAATTTTTTAAATCAATTATGCAAGCAGTTTTTTTACAGAGAAAAAGCTAATTAGTATGCATTATAAGCTAAACCAAATTTAAAACAAATAGTAATCTTATAAATTTCATTTTCGTGAATGCTTATTATACGGCAAATATATAATTTTTTTTTTTTTTTTTTTTATGATTGAGCTTTTTCAAAACAATTACTTTATTTATTCCGAACCGAGGGTCCCGGGTTCGAATCCTGGTGAAGACTGGGATTTTGAACTTCTGAGTCTACCCAGCTCTAATGGGTACCTGACATTAGTTGGGGAAAAGTAAAGGCGGTTGGTCGTTGTGCTGGCTACATGACACCCTCGTTAGCCGTAGGCCACAAAAACAGATGAACTTTACATCTTCTGCCCTATAGACCACAAGGTCTGAAAGGGAAACTAGTTAGGCCAGGTTCACATCTAACTTTACATTCACTTTCACCTATCCTTTGATCTGCGGGACCGTTGGGGCACTACACAAGATCTGTTAACCTTCTTTCTCCATTATTATCTCTCATTTGTTTTGATATAATTTCATTCGGATGTTATTTCTGAAAATATTGAAGCCTACCTGGGTGGACCACTGGTCGTGCGGTTTGCGCGCTGGACTGTCGTTCGGTTGAAGGTTCAAACCCTGCCTGCTCCCATCCCCCGTCGTTCAGCGGGAGGTTTGTACTAGGAAGTAAACTATCTTCAACTCTGAAGGATTATCCGAATTATGTAAAACATTTTACTTCGGGGGCGGATTTTGAGTTTGATTTATATCTTGTCAGGTTCAGTGAATAATTTTGCCAAAGTTTTCACTTGATCCGAGAATGGGAAAAGGAAGAACAAACGTGTTCAAAATGTTTACCAGACAGACAGACAGACAGACAGTGAATTGATATAAGCTTTAAAAAATGAGAAAAAAACAAAAGTTCATCAAAAAAATAAAGTTTCTGACCGTCGAAATTCGGATATTTTTTGTATCTTTCTTGTAGAGGCCCCTATCATGTAGAGTCACTGAGGCAGTAGCCCCGCCTGGCCGCCTAAAATCCAGCTCTGATCTAGAAAAAGTACAACACAAATTTGACTATCACAGAAAAAAAAAATTGAGAATCTTCAAAAAAAAATAGATACTACTACTACTACGAACGTTGTCAAAGACAGTGAAAGTATTCCATTGCAATAAATGTGTGTGAAGTATTGAATTTGGATCGATTGAGAAGAAAAGTGGCGTCTTTGGTAGAAGGTGAAGCGTTAACTTTTTTTTTAATAGGTGAAAAAAAAAGTTATTGATTTTTTTAATGTGGAAATCTTTTATGTATGTCTACAGCAAGACCATTCATCTGATCGTGTTTAGAAACTTGATTTAATGTCAAATAGTTGACATACGCTTTCTATATGTTTCCCAAGGGTTGAACTCGTGTTGTTTTGAAGTCATGGTGCTTTACAGCTTACAGTCGGCATCAGTTTTCTTTTATCTTAAATGCGAAGTAACATATCAGCTCAATAAGGACCTTTAAGTGAGTACACATACAATGTATATTAATGTTTCTAGCTTAATTCTAATAACTATCTATATTTAAAAATATCTTCTTGAAGTAGTAAAGATTGTTATAATACAAACAAAATTTGTAAGTACTATATCATTAACTCTTTCTCTCCGCAATTATTTTCCATTCCCAGGCGGAATTATTCATTTTGTTTATTTCTAGTTCACTTCCCTGTTGTGATTAAACTTCTTTAACTTTGTTTATAAAAACAGAAATTAATTGAATGGGGTCATTCAACGCTGGCATCATCAAACAGGAGAGAAAGAGTTAATATAGGCTCTAGTCTCGGATACGAACCTTTCCCACAACCAACTCCAGCCGTCCTGCTGGGGGTTCAGGTTGGGATGTAATAATCTTCCAATTTCAATCAACATCGGTAACATGGAACAAGCAAAATATAAATAATATTTTTTAAAAGTAACAAAAAAACAACTAAGTCGTATATATTACATTAAGTGTAATTGTATCAATTAGTTTAGATTACTCATGTAATTAAATTTAAAATAGATTTAGACAAGCAATAATAAGTCTGTGGCATTAGAAATATTTTTTTATAACATTTTTGTTTATCGCTGTTTCATGCCTTTAGCTTTCTCAATGCGCTATGACCCTATCAATAGTTTGGAAAGGGGTGGGGGGGGGGGGGGGAAGAAAGAATGGAGTATCTGGTTGAAGGTTACCGTGATTGCTTTTAAAATGCATTTTATAAAAGATAATTGTAATACTTGAATTCCAATTCGGGGCTCGCAAAGACCTTCCTTCAGGGAACTGTACCAGAAAAAAGAAGAGGCAGACAGAGAAAACGGGGGGGGGGGGGACAACAAAAACGAATAGACGGGACTGCCATTAAAGGAGGTTCTATCTAAAGAAAAATACAGAGAGGAATGGAGAAAGTCGGTCGACAAATCTTTCATGGTGCCCAACAGTCCAACAGACTAAGGATAGGTAACCTTCATAATACTTTAACCCTTAGAAATGCTAAATATAAACATACGTTATGTTCCTTAAAAGTAATGTCTTTCTTTTTTTAAGGTTATTTACATCTCAGAAACATCCTGAGTTGGTGTATTTGTTACCAGTGGAACGTAAGACACTAGAATGTGTTCCAGAGTACGAGGAGCTAAGATTGGACTTCTAGTCTGCAGTATTCTTTTGTTGGTAAGAGGAACATATAATGTGTTTAGGGGTAGGAAAAAAGAAAAAAGAAATTTGTTACGATAACACCAGTGGACAATGGGTATGCTTTCCCCTTAATGTGGCAAAATATGTAGGGCACAGCTGGGGCTGCGTAGCCTCGGAAAATACAACAGAATTACTAAACCTTATTTTTTTTTACTTTTATGGATAAGCGGTGGCTGAGTGGTAAACCGCTTGGCTTCCGAACTGAGGGGGCCAGGGTACAAATCCTGGTGAAGACTAACATTTTTCAATTTCATTTTGGGATCTTAAGGGCGTCTCCGAACCACTCATTAGTTGGGGAAAAGTAAAGGCGGTCGGTCATTGTGCTGGCCACATGACCCATGGTAACAGATGGCATCATCTGCAAAGGGCTGTAAGGAGAGTTTTTGTTCTTAATTTTACTTCTACATATAAATTTGTCTGCATTGATATTTTATAAACTTGTGATAGAAGCTTTTAGCGTTTAAATACGTAAAGTGTTCTGCTCGATATAAAATAGTTTTAATTTAATTATATTATGATGTTATCTATCTTTATGTAATGGACATTTTCATCAGCAGCTATGATAGCTAACCACAATCTATATTATATACTGGTTTGTACATCTTTGGTTTGTATTACATACGACAGCGGAAAGTAAATGTTAATCGACCACCAGTGGACAATGGGTATGCTTTCCCCTTGATGTGGCAAAATATGTAGGGCACAGCTGGGGCTGCGTAGCCTCGGAAAATACAACATTTCTCATTAATCTCGGACTTTAAGACATGCCTTATTTTTATTACGTATGCAGAATATTAAATTTTTTATTATCAATTCATTTGCAAAAAGATATGCAATATCATTTGCGCACTTTTTAGCATTGTAAAGTTACATCTCTAAATTCTTTCGCTTCTATATAAAAGTTATATTCATTATTTAGTTGGCCACAGGGATCTCTCAGTATGGCTTCCTTGACATTGTTTAGTGGATCTATTTTTTGTATCAATTCCCTATTAGATGGTAGATCTCTGTACTTTTTTTACGTTTGTTTACCTCATAGCGCCGCCACGAGTCTCGTTAGCGTTGTTCTTTCTGTGACTATGATTCTGTATTTTGTCGCTAAAACAACAAACAAAAACAAACAACAACATATAATGTCAACCGGATGTTAAAACTAGAAAATGTAAACAAAGATTAGATTACTGTGTTTAAAAGTTTTAGTGGAAATGCCAAATATATCTTATCTTCTTATCTTATAACATACAGACGTCACTGCAAAAAAGAAGAAGAAGATTACGTACTACGCGTCATGCATCTAGTCATGCATCTAGTCATGCATCTAGTCATGCATCTAGTCATGCATCTAGTCATGCATCTAGTCATGCATCTAGTCATGCATCTAGTCATGCAAGTAAACCAATGACCTAAATTCTACAAAGTCATTGGTGTTCCTGGCTGGCTCAGGCAACCCATTCCATGCTCTAATAGCGCTAGGGAAAAAGGAGTATTTGTACACATTTGTCCCAGCTTACGGAAGAAATAATGTGCTTTTATCTTTATGTGTTCACCAAGGTTTATTTTGGTTGTTGAGTGATTTTGGAAAGTTTTCTTGGAATGAGTTTTTTTAAAAAAAGGTTTCAAAATGATCTTAAAGAATATTAAAACTTAAAAAAAATGTTTCCGTTTCAGACTTTGCGATCTATAGGGCAGATGATGTTAATTTAAGTCCATTTGCTTCTGTCGTCGACGGTTAACGAGCAGGGTGTCATGAGGCCTGTACAACGACCATCCGCCTTAACTTTCCCAAGCTTAAGTCAGATACATATTAGAGTTGGGTGGACTCAGTGGCGTCCTAAAAATCCAGAAATTCAAAACACCATTTTGCACATAGATTCGAACCCAGGATCCCAGGTTCGGAAGCCAAGCGCTTAACCATTTAGCCACCACTCTTATTTAAAGAAGAAGAATAGTCCACCGACCCTTATAGACTTACCCCTGGCTCTCTTTAATAACCCTGTTGTATCAGTACTGTAAGCGGATGGCCGAAGAAGAAGCTGCTTATTATACATAGAGACCTCGAATAATGACTATACCCGATCATTGTTAACTTTAATCTCCAGGTCCCTCATTTTGGTAAAGGTCTGACCAGAGGCGTAGTGGGGGGGGGGGGGGGCAAGGGGGCACGATGCCATTGGCGCCTGCCTAAGGATGGCGCCACAGGCAGCTTATATTTCAATGTGATGTTAATGGAAAATGGGGTAGGGGGCGCAATAATGCACCTTGCACCCCGGGCGGACGTTTTTCTCACAACGCCTCTGGATCTGACCTCAGGGAAAAACAAGTAAGAAAAAGAATTGGGAGGGGGAGGGAGGGGGGAGGGGCGGCAGTGTGTTCTCTACCCTTAGATGATAGACTTATCTATCTTTAGTTCAGACCTGTCATGAACTTTGGCGGAGTCTAAAGTCTGTGGGAAAGAATGTTTGGTCATTGAAGCTTGGGAAATCCTGCAAGCTGGTTGGTACCAAACAATAAGTGAGAAATTCAGATTGTCTGCAGTTAATCACATTGCCAATAGTTTCAAATATAAGATAGGAGCAAATTTCATCTCATAAATTGTTTGCAAATAAACAAAACTTAGTTAAAATTTTCATTTTTGCTTTTCCATTTGTCTACAGCGTCTACACCATTATGATAAAACCAAACATTTATAAAAAAAAGTACACTTAGCAAATTTTTTCTTATATTTAGACTCATTTAAAACCATTTAAAATTGTTGTGGTGTTTTGAATTTTTTTTTTTCTAAACAGGTTATCGCATTGGTCTGTCTGGCTGGTGGAGTTGTCCTGGTTTTGGGAAGGTCCGTGTACGGAGCGGAGTTAAGCTTCTTAAAACAAAGTGTCGGCGACGCTGCTGCAAACTTTGTATTCTCACCCACTTTGGACACCAGCTTGTTGGATGTCATTTTTGTTACCATCCCTCTTGGTGCCGTGCTGATCATCTTTGGACTTTTAATCTCAATCATCTGCATCCTCGGGATAATTGGCTCATGTGGACAGTACTATAAGTTTATTATCGTTTACCTAGTCCTGACCTCCTGTCTGTTTTTCATGCAGATTGTTATCATTATCTGTGCTTACATCGACAAAACTCCGTTTGACAGCACCGTTAAGGATCTCCTCAAGCTCTCGCTCTCCGGCTACACAGGAGACACCGGCACTGATAGCCTGACTCTGGGATGGAATGCCATCATGACCTATAAAAAATGTTGTGGAGTGGACGGCTACAGTGATTTCTCCGTGGCTACAGGATGGTCTAAGCAGTACAAGGCTGTCAACATTGAAACCCCAATCATGTGCTGCATAACCAAAACTCCGGCAAGCTCGCTGACGTGCGCCATCACTGCTAATTTTAAGACAGAGACGTATTACAACAGAGGCTGCTACGAGCACATCTGGGATTACGTCACTTCCGACACAGGGCTGATACTCTTCACTGTCTTTTTCATTGTCGTGCTGGAGTTCCTGTGCATCTTCTTTGCCGCTTGGTTGATCTGCAACAGGAGAAGTAAAGGTATCACTAAAGTAGGAGACTACAGCCGTTACAATTAGAAAGAATCTACAGAAGTATGAAGTAAGAACGTATGAACAATGAAAAATATAGTAAAAATACTTTAGCTAATGTTAGTGTATATTTTGACATAAAAAAAGCATTAAAAATTCTAATACATATTTATCAATAGTTTATAATTTAGATGAATAAAATAAAAAACTTAACTCATGAATAGAAATGTTTATGATTTATAGACTAATTCTATAATCCTATATTACAGCCATAAATAACTAAAAAATAATAATAGGGGCTCGGCTGTGTGACCTCCCTTTCATCTTCCCCTATCTCTAAGTCCGTGGGACCGATGGAGCACCACGTGTGATCTGTTGGCTAGCTCTCTTCATGCCTCTCCTATATCAATCAAATTCCAGTCCAGACTTTTGACTTCCCTGACTGCCTGGTTTTACTTTCCCTGTAGTCTTCCCTTCAGAAAGGCCTTTGAGAGCCCTTAGGACTACGTGACACGGCCATAAATTTGAAATCTTCGTTGTTTGACAATAGTCAGAAGTCTATCGTGGAGCCCTATAGCCACAGTGATTGTGATTCGAATTTTTTCATTTGCTTTGAAGTCTTTTAGGGTCCGTAACCGATACAAACTTTACACTGAAATGTCCAATTAGATCTAATTATTAATGTAGCTGTAGGTACATCATTTAGTGTTAAAAGTATAACATTGAGTGCATTTTTATTATTCTTTGATTACATGTAAATGTTTTTTTGTTTTAAAGTTATTATAATGTTCATTTTTAAATTTATAAAATGAGCTTTTAAAATATTTTTTTTTAGTAGGCATGGGGGGGGATTGGTTGCAAAATACTTGAATTCAACATATTATATGACGAATAATTTACCAAAAAAAAATACGGGGGGGGGGGGGGGCATGAAGGTTGATTGGCTAAGCGCTTGGCTTCCACTAAAGAGTGAGATTTCTAATTTCGGGATTTTTGGGGCACCCCTGAGTCCGACCAACTCTAATGGGTACCTAACTTTAGTTGGGCGGTTGGTCGTTGTTCTGGCCACACGACACTCTGCTTGTTAACAGTTTGCTAAAGAAACGGATGACCTAAATATCATCTGCCCTATAGATCGAAAGGTCTGAAAAGGAAACTTTACTTTCTTTTTCGGTGCCAAAAATGAATGTGCCAAAATTATATTTTACAATAGTTTAGTCTGTTAGAGAAATAGATTGTTGCTTTAAACATAATACAAGGGAAATGTTAAAAGATATGACTACTGGATGGAGTCTCAGAATATCTCTAACGCTTACAAATCTAGCACCTTGACTCTTTTCCTTAGAATCATCAAACGCCATTTGAGTGACGGCAAGAGTTGCGAAGATCGTCTATTGAAATAGCCCTGGACAGAAACCCTGCTGTTGTCCGCAATGCACGTGTGTCACAACACAGGTCAAGAATGTATGGTTTCTCTGACCTTTTGTGACGGAGGTCATCAAGTGTGCGGAAGTGGAAAACTATATGAGACAAAGATATCTATGTTTCCTTTCAACGGGGGCACCCTGAGTCGAATTTCAGCCGAAATAGGAACCACAGCGACAGGGCCAGCCTTAACAGTTGCGCGACCCTATGCGAAAAGGATTGCGCGGGGCCCAGTCTGTGTAGGGATAAGGATTATAAGTGAAAATTAAGATTTTTTATTAGAAAAGAAAATAATTTGTCTTTGCGTTGCATTCCTTCTTTCCTATGCACAAAATCACGATCAAATTTTAAATCGCTTTTGATTATTTTTATAGAGATCGACATAGAGTTAGATCTATATGCATATACCAAAGACTCTTATAGTAAAAGAAAGTAATTGAACTTCCGGTTTTGGTTAATATTCGCCCTATTATTATATTTTTATTAAATGAACGCTGACAATGCCTTTTTATATCGCGCGTAGAATTGACGTTTTCAATATTGAATGACACGCCAAAACGACATTTTTTGTCAGGCCTGGGCAATGTCTACCAAGGGGAGGTGCGGTCAGGGCGCCACGCGTTCTTTCAGACTCAGCGGAATGTAAAGAGACATGTCCCAGCACCCAAACCATTTTTTTCTATTTCTATCGTTTTGTACATCAGTTTGATTTTTTATATTTCCAAAATCTCTTATATTGTATATATATCTATATTTCTTTTTACAGTAAAAACTTATGTATATCTTTAAACTAGAAATTCACTTTTTAAAAAGGAAATGTATATATTGATGCATCAATGTGTTTTGAATAAAAAGCCTTATATCTTATCATTTTATTGCGTACTAATAAAAGTTTAAAATTGATCAAATTAAATCTCTTTCTGTTATCTTAAAGAAATACGAAAAAATACAATTCTAGAAGATAGTTATAAATATATATATAAATGAAAAACATCAGGGGAGGTAAGTCTTTTATAAGGTCACAGACTTCTTCTTAAATAAATCAAGCTTCATTCATAGATTCGCACATTGGTACAAAAAAATTGCATCTAAGGTCACAATGGAAAAAGTATCAATGGATCATTATTAAATAGATTTTCCATTTATTAAATAATTCATGGAATAGAATATTGATTCAAATGTTGTTTTTTAAAAGATTTTTAATACGAACTTCGTTTCAATAGTACGTTTAAAAAAATAAGAAACCGCTTTTACAGCACGCAGTTTTCACATATCCACATTAGGCTATACACTTGACAACAATCTACAATACAATAAATAGAGGCCAGACATTCATGTAAATTTAGATTTAATGATATTAACCAATTTGAATACAATCTACATTTATAATGTATTAAGAAAACAGTTTATCTTTTAACAGCATAGGGGCGCAGATTTATTTATTATGTAAGCAGTAGTTTCACATCAAGAAGTGAATCTGTTGCGAACAGCATAAGTGCACTATAACCCAGTAGTAGACTTACTAATCCTGATCATAATATTGACCTACATCTAACTCTAGTAGATTCTAGATCTAGTCTAGATTAGGCTATCATCATCAAACTCCATTAGAGGGAGGGCTTGAGAGGCTCAAATCTTCTCTTGCAAAAGCCCTGGACAGAAACCCTGCTGTCTTGCGTAGTGCATAAATGTCGCCATACAGATCGAGAATTTTTGGTTTCCCAGACCTGTCGAGACGGAGATCAGCAAGTCTGGGGCAGTCAAACAGAATATGAGGCACGGTTTCATCTTTTTCCCCGCAGCGGGGGCACCGTGAATCGAAATTTGGCCATAGCCGCGAGAAATATGAGCCAACAGGACAGTGACCTGTCCTGCACTGTGCTATAATTGCTTGCTCAGGCCTGGACAGCCTCCACCACGGGGAATTGCGGTCAGGGCGCCTCATGCGCTCCCAGACTCCACGGGCTTTTGGGACTTGTCCCAGCACTCAAACCACTTTTCCATTTCTGTTTTTCGTATTATAGCCAGGGCATGATGAAAGCTTACAGACTCATCAGTGGGTGGAATTTGCCCTCCCTGGTGGGCCAAAGATTAGGCTGTAGATTTAGTTCTGGATCTTTATCTAGAGTCTATTTAGTCTCGACCTAAACCTAGTCTCGTTCTAGCTTCTAGACCTAGTCTAGATTCTAGATCGAGATCTAGATAGATCTAAAAAGATATAGTTTAGATAAAGAGTCTAGATCCAGATATAAACTAGTTTTAGAACAAGTCTAGAAATGTAGTTGTAGCCTAGATTACAATTCAAACTCTAGTCTGAATTCTAGTTCTAGATTCTAGCCATAGATTCTAGTTTTAGTTCTATCTAAATCTAGATCAAGAACTAGTCAAGAGATCTAGTCTAGATGAAGATCTAGATTCTAGATCTAGACTATATTATATCTAGAACTAGTCAAAAAATCTAGATTTTGTCTAGATCTAGATTCTATATATATTCTATATTCTGGATCAAGTCCTATTAAGTAAATAGAGCGTTTATGATATGGATTTTTTTGCATACTAGTGGGTAATAGTGTATTAGCCTATTCTGTTCGCATGGGAAACCTGTTTATATGTGCGGGGCTCATTTTTTTAAAATTTCTTACTACGTCTACTCCAATATATTAATCAAAAGTGTTTGGAAGAAGTAGGTATCTTGGAGCAGTGGCGTCAGGGGGGGGGGGCGAGGGTGCGGTCCTTACCAGTCGACACCATTTTGGGGGTGACAACCAAGTTTGAAAAATTATAACTTGGCAAAAGCAGACACTTTGAAAACGATAATAATAAAATCTCTAGATATATGCCCAATTATGCCTTGACACATTTAAATGGTAGTTTAAGTGTAAATGATACTGCACAACATTATACCATTTAAACAAAAGAAACCTGTTCATATGATGTTAAGTCTGTTTATAATTTGAATTAAATATTATTGTAAAATATGCATTAACATTGGAATAAATGTAATAAACATTGGGATTTTACATTGTAATAAAAATCAATTAAAGTAGGTAATCAGCTCAAGGTATTGCTTCAACAAACAAACAAACAAAAAAAAAGCTAACAATAGTGTTCATTTGAACATATTTCAAGAAAGCTGATGGGGAGAGTGACACCCTGAGCTACAGCTCTAGGTGCCACCAACACTGTATCGGGAGGTTTCCATGTTGATCTTAGGTGATCGCTTAACGCTACTCTACTTATTCCAGAAGAATTTGAAGAGTCTTATTAAAGATGACGTGTTGCACTGTATGCTTTTATGTGAAAAATAAACGATCAAAACAAGAATAAGGCTTGAATATATTTCTTGTACACTGGTGAATTTAACGGGGCCGCCTCTGAGTTTGTGATAACACAAACTCTCTTTGTAGTCTTGTTAATATTAATAATATGGATCATGTGACTTTAAAAAACAGGCAAGTATTCCATCAAATCTTCTAAATTAGCAGATTGTTCCTATGCAGAAATGAAAACGTGAGAGTCCCTGTTACAGAACTACACCAGTATTCTTGCTTAGACGTCATCGTATTGTTCAGCTAGTAGTAATTACACAGTAGTATGCTAAGGTCCCATGAATCCACAAATACTAAACCTTATAGCTCTCCTGCGTTAATTTTTACAGTGAAAATCTTAGAGGACACTGAAAGAGGAATAACCGCTTAGTTGTGTGTGTGTGCTGTCTGCAAATCCGTCTGTCCGTCGTTTGTCGTCTGTCCTGCTATGATCACAGAAAGTAGAAAATATATTGAACATCCGAAATCATGATATTTTTTTATGTCAAAAAATTTTAATGCAACGGCTACTTTTTCTTTATCTTCAATAAACCGTTTTATTTTGAAATTTAACTGTTCAGCAATTAATAAGCAGTGTTCCTATTATAGAAGTGGAGTGCAGACTCACACACGGCCACAGTACTAGGTACACTTTCGCATCTAACTAAGGAGAAACGTTTTCGTTCTTGATGTGTTGAGTGAAACACTCGTCTTTAACAAACAC
This sequence comes from Biomphalaria pfeifferi, assembly GCA_030265305.1. NCBI lineage: Eukaryota > Metazoa > Mollusca > Gastropoda > Planorbidae > Biomphalaria > Biomphalaria pfeifferi. The sequence continues at coordinate 1,543,724 of JASAOG010000135.1, forward strand.
ATCAATGAAATAATCATTCAATAACAATAGCTAGTGTAATCTATACGATAAGATACGACAATAACACTAGAAATAAATCGTCCGTATACTTCGGTATCATGTCGGTCTAATAGTACCACAATATCAGCAACACTAGGTCCGCGTCTCTTCTTTTCTTGTATTGGGGGTAGAAAGAGGTTTAGTTGGTGATAGTTTGCATTTTCCATCTCCAGATAGTCATGCTGAAAATATTTAAACCTGCCTTTTCACCTGCCTGGGTGATCCCTTCGGGGGGAGTCGACTTTGAGTTTGTGTTTATACACAAACTCTCTCTGTAACTTTGTTTTACTTTATATAATTGGATTAAATACAAAGGGTCTTACTTTTATGATTTGTCGGTTCCACGACAATTCGTTCACTGAAATTTCGATCACCGACAAAATCGTTCACGACTTTTCGTTCACCCGACATTTCGTTCACTCGACAATTCGTTCATACGACTATTAGTTTACCCGACTTATCGCTCACAGGCAACTTGTTAACCGAAAACATTTTTCACCTACAGTTGGTTTACGAAAAATCATTCACTGACAATTAGTTCACCGACAAATGGTTCACAGACAAATCGTTCACTGGATAGTAACATTATTGTTAAAATCCTTTTTTATTCTAGTCGCTTCAAATGTCAGTGAAAGAATTGTCGTGTCCCCTGATTTGTCTAGGTCAGTGATGCTCAAACCTAGGCCTCAAAGAACACATCATTAAGAATTGAATATTTTTTCACTACGTTCCTTTCAACAAGTCAATAATGGTACGAATATTTTTTCACGCAACAACTATAACCTAGCATCCATCACCAAAGGCGTACTGAGCAAAACGTGCACCCTGTGCAAGAAATCTTATTGTCGCCCCCCCCCCTCCATTTTCCATGAGCATCACATAGAAAAAAAGGCTTATAAATAGAAGGTATTTAGTAATAACTTAATACTAATAACCTTAGAATGTATTGCTAATTATAATATCTGCAATAATGTTTTAGGCGCCCCTGAGGGTGGCGCCCGGGGCAATGTGCCCTCTTTCACTACGCTTCTGATTACCTTTTCTCAATAGTGATATAACGCATCATCTAAATTTTGGACCTACGGTATATATAATCTTACCTGACGAAAAAGGTAATTAGTAAACAAAAATAGGAATATAAATGGTGTCATAAAATCTGAATATTTGGTTTCATACATGCGCGATGTGTATTACATATTTATACATTCAGTAGCTAAGCTAAGCAGTCATAAATATTCCTCTGGTCATGGATATTATAACCTTTACCCTAGTAGGTGCGTTACTGTTGGCCTGATACGTAATTCTGATCATTTCTACACTGTCGGTAAGTAATAGTCACTTACATATATCAACATGAAGTTAATTTACAGGTATTTGTAATTGGCGTAAGATAGGCTCTATTTATAAAAGCTCTAAAATAAAGACATAAAGTGACCTTAACTGAAGAGAAAGAGGAATAGCTATTGTCGTCATTTCCGTATTATTTTTACGAAGCTTCTATCAAATTAGTCTGTCTCGGTTCATGTTGAAGCTTTGCACAATTATTTATTGAATCTGACAAGACATGAAACACTTTTTAAAAATTCACCAATAGGTAAATTATTTGTTTGTGATTAATTATTTTAGTTTAAATCAAAATAAGGGGCAATAATGCTACTCAATTAGATATGGGGATGTATATATGGTTTTGTTTCCCATATAATTTTTAAGAAGTTTTTTTTCCCACTTTTCATTCTCGGATTAATTAGAAATTTTGCAAAAATATTCATAGTCGATGACAATGCACGAATCAATCCAAAAATTAACAATGAATTAATAAATAATACTATTTATTTCATTGTGTTTTATATGACAGAAAGGGAGCTAAACCCTGTAATTTTCAGTAAAAGGCTCTAATTAGTGGTTCTTAACCTTAGATAAACTTTGTTTTTAAAAAGTATTCTTTTTCTAGTGCTTGTTCCTTTATTAGAATATAAGAAAAAAAAAAAGATTTTAGCTTCTTATAAGAAATTTTTTTTTTAGAGAGTTGTTTTTTTTTTACTCTATTAACTTGTACACTAGGCGCCACTTTCTTTATTGCAATAGTAACTTGTAACACTAGGCGCCACTTTCTTTATTGCAATAGTAACTTGTAACACTAGGCGCCACTTTCTTTATTGCAATAGTTCAAGAAGGAAGAGAGTAACACTTTTAGAAACAAGGCTCATATTGAGTGCAATTGTATTCACTAGTCTGTAGCAGGCCTGTATTTGTATATGGCAGCCACCCCGATGTCATAAATATTTCGATTATAATCATTTGAACTAATTGTTTTTGTTAAGCTTTCACACTGCGCTCCGATCCTATCACGTGTCTGGACCAGTTGGGAAAGGGGGAGGGAAGAAGGGGGTATCTTGGTGAATGTTCACATACAAAATGTTCACTCAGGGCTAATGGAACTAATTAAACTTATATCAACACATCTGTCAAATACAACTTATTTCTCTTGTTCAAGAAATGAAACAAAGTAATTAATTACCTAATTTTTTTTTATCTAACTAATTTATTATTAAATTGATTCTTGTTTTGTCAGGTAAAATAAATAATTGTGCAAAATTTTCAGCTTAATCCAAGATTCGATGTTGGAGAAATAACGTGTGTAAACTTTTTAACAGACAGACAGACAGACAGAGTGAGTTTTGTAAGCTTTGTAAATAAAAAAACACAACATGTTAAAAGAAGACAATACTTCCTTTGTACAACTTATAAAGCGATTTGTTTTTCTCTTAACTACCAATGAAGACTAGATTAAACAAGTTTACAAAGAAAGTTTGTGTGGAAATACAAACAGAAAATAGGCCCCCCGAAGTGGTCCACACAGGCAGGTAAAAAGGCAAGTTTCAATATTATCGGAATGAAAGTCTATCAAAGACAAATGACAGAAAGTAATGAAGAAAAAAATGTTAACAGATCTTGTGTGGTGCCCCAGCGGTCCAGCAGACCAAAGGATAGGTGAAAGAGAATGTGAAGTTAGATGTGAACCTGGCTTAACTGATGTCTTATAATGAATATCTAATTGATCTAATTGTTTAGTAAAGGGCCAATCTCTTATTCCTCAAGAATAAAACATTTCTGTGAAAAAAAAATAAATCAAAAATAATATATTTCTTTCTTTGTGTTTGGAGAGGAGGCCGCTAAAAACAAATGGAAAATTTTTTTCCCGCTTCAGCTGATATGTAATCGAGAAATGATTTCAATAGGCTCTCTCATTACAAATGCTCTTCAAGGACCCTCTTCTCGTGTCATTTGCAAATAGTCATAAAAGAACACACTCAACACACATGTACATGTACTTAAGGACCCTCTAAGCCGTATTTAAGGCCCAAAGCACTATTAGTCAACCCTATCATCCAGTATTACTGTTTTCCCCCTTGCACCAAAAACGAACTGAAAACATTCTCAAAAAAACAACAAAAAAAACAACATTTTTTCGAAGACAAACTATTTGATAATATTGTGAGCCACAAAATAGGACATAATCGATTATTCTATAGACATTCACTTAAACTATATCTAGATTAATTCAACCGTACTCTCGTACTACAGAGTTTATCGAACAGTGATAAGCATTCCCTAGGTGACGGAGAGGTCAGACATACTAACAAAAGAAAAGGGTGGTGGTGGAGCAGGTGAATTTATTTTTCTAGGGTGTAAAATTGTTTCTATCGTAATTATCAATGCATGTTTGATATAAACCAAGTATAAAATAGCATTAAAATATGCTTTGTTTTAGTAGCTGAGATTTTGATTTTCATTAGAAAAAAGTAGAAATTATTTAAACTATGGATTAGATACAGCCCCATCCTCCTACCCAGGAAAGCTATTGAAGCTGCCCTGAATACAAGAGTAATAGATAAACTAATACGTTTAAATAAAATGGAGGGAGTTTCTGTCTACCTACAAATATTTTCTTGTATGTATAATTAAAGGAACGGTAACTCTTTCTCGTAAATGTCCCTAGGAAGCAGACGGTGACGAGATATCAAGTGCAGTCATGTACATACCTGACAATCAAGTCCATTGTTCCCCTATTGATCCTCTCACTCTATATATTGAGATTGTTGAGATTAAAGTTGAGAATTAAGGGTAGATAACGATTCCTTGCATTTAACAAGGATCTTATTCGGATAGTCTCCCCTTGTCTAGCGAGAACACTACAGCCTGGTCAATGTCAGAAATGCTTGGTCTATATCTTTTAAACGTGTCCGAACAGCGTGGGGTCGGTAGACATTCCAGGAAACCTCTAGTACAGGGGGTTCTCAACCTGTGGGTCGCGACCCCCTTGGGGGTCGATTGACAATTTGCCAGGGGTCGCCAAAGACCATCGAAAAAATGGATTGTTTTGTCTATTCTTCTATTCCTGTGCGTGTGTGCTGGAGGGGGGTTGCGGCAGAGTGGTGGGTTGTAAGAAGGGGTCACCGAGCTTAAATGGTTGAGAACCGCTGCTCTAGTAGATATGAGTATTGGAAATAAAAATAAAATAAATTAATGTGCCTGTACCCTCTGTTCCTGCTGAATTATAAACATTGTTTCTTTTTGTTCATAGATTTATCACTAATTCCAGAACAGACGTAAGCTTTTGGCGCTACTAGGGCTGTGCGTATTAAAATTCTATAATCTGAAGTTCTTATCTGCTGATATAAAGACAATGTTATAGTTTACAAATTTGTGAATAACTAGCATTTTAAACATTAAGTTGGTACAGACCTTTTCAATATGGTGTTCATTTTAAGTTTAAAGGATTCGAACACAGTTATAATTCGAGTGCGAATTCCTTTTTAAAATCCAAGTGCTATTACATCAGCTCTGTTTTGATTTAGTTCTTAGAAATATTTCCAATTACCTCCTCTTGCTATTGCATCTCTGTTATTATATAAGTTTCAGTGCATTCCAGTGCAATTACATCAGTGCTAGTCTATTTCCGTGAAATTACATCAGTGCTAGTCTATTTCCGTGCAATTACATCAGTGCTAGTCTATTCCAGTGCAATTACATCAGTGCTAGTCTATTCCAGTGCAATTACATCAGTGCTAGTCTATTCCAGTGCAATTACATCAGTGCTAGTCTATTCCAGTGCAATTACACCCGTGCGAGTCTATTCCAGTGCAATTACAACTGTTCTCTATCGATTGTGCGATTACATGCCAGTGCTATTATTTCCTGTGCTAGTTCATCAAATCGTAATTACATCCCATTACATTTTACTTCCCAGTAATATAACATCACATTTAAACATCTTAGTACCATAACATAAGTACTATTACATAAGCACTATTACACAAGTACTATTACACAAGTACTATTACATAAGTACTATTACATAAGTACTATAAAATAAGTACTATTTTAACGAAGCAGTTAGTATTTTGGGATAAGTTCGCCTGTTTCTCTTCCCATAAGAACATACTGGTTACAAAGAAAATATTTCCACTGGTGTCAAACGTCGTCATGGACGCCAGAACTTAAAAGTCCAGGTTTTAAAATTCTAATCGAATAAAAATTTTCTTCGATTCCAAAGATTAATGAGAAGTACGGTGTTCACATGGCTACGTAGTACCAGCTGCAACCTACATATTTTGTCGTTTATTTTGTAACTGGTACAGAAATTTCTTTTTAATTTTTCTTTGTCTTTTTTTTTGGGGGGGGGGGGGGATAAGCGCTGGGGCGGATTAATTAAAAATAAAATAAAATTAAAAAGGAAGGTTAAATAAATGTACAGACTTGGTGGCTCGCTTGTAAATTAAAACATGACCTTGACATCATCTGCCCCAAAGATCTTAAGGTCTGTAAGAAGTAATTAATTTTGAATTGATGAAGATGATGTTCTGTGATGTCAATAACTACAAAAACAAATTTCTGTACATGTTTTATGGTGTCGCAACAGTATAGTTTAAATAATCTTATGATTATTATCATCTCTTTAATAATTTTTTTAGCGTTAAAAATTGTTTACTAACAGCTAAGTGTCTTGATTATTATAGAATTATATTTCAGATTCATCCGGACTTTTTCAAGACATTAAATACAAACCATTTAGATAAGAAGTATTTAAATATCCTAACTATAATCCTAGCATATAAAGTGAAACTTCCTTTATAGTTTATGTAATGAGCGGGTTTAAAATGTTTACTCGGAACATAAGGAAAACTTTTACACAAATTGAACGAGTTTAAATGACAAATAAAATACTTTCATTTCTATTTCAGGCTGACACATTTGGTGTCCTCTCCAGCTTTGATATATATGTGTGTCCTGCAGCAACTTTGTGTCCTGATCAAGCAGTGTGTCCTGTTTACATTTTGAGACAATTATGGGTCCTTCATCAACCGTTTGCCTTAAAACAAAATTGAACCATCTTGCACCATCATTGTGATGTGGATATTGCTGTGTTTCGTGCGTCACAATGATCGAGTCTGGGTCTATGTCTGATGACGCCAATGAGTGGTGGAGTCAGCTGTTTTCTCTAGGACTCCTGTACTCACCAACGGTCACGTGTCTCATCAAACTCCTCCTAGTCCTATGGGTTATCTTTGGTATCATTTTCGTCTCTAGTCGCAGAGTTTAGCGTCACAATGTTGCAATATTGACAAGAGAGTTCAGTCATTCGTATGAAGCTTTTCACAGGATTAAATGGACTGCTCTATGTAAGATTAATAGGCGTTGAACCCGGCTCAAATCAGAGTGACATATAGAACTAGTTACTATTCTGTTTAGAGTTTCAAATACCTTCTTGCCCATTGCAGAATGAAGCCTTCAAAGGTCTTATTTCAATAGAACTAGACCTTTTTTGTGACTCGGTCCGTGACAAGATTGTCAATAATTTATTTGACACCCCCCCCCCTTCTCTGGTCGAAAAGGGTTGTCAACAGTGCCTGAATGGAATGGCACAGCGTATACCAGCTGAAAAAATAGACACACACATAAGACGCCGTACAGGACCAATGTTAAGACAGAGGACATCTAGGACATGAGGTTTGCTTTGACTACAAAGAAACGAAAAAGACCAAAATATAATATTGACACAAAGTAGATTAGAGTTAATTTATCTGTCCATAGTTGCTGTTGGCTATCAAAGAAAATAAGCGCACCCTGCTTCAAACTTAGAATAATGGGTGTGACCGGCAAACAATGAGAGGAGCTGAACTCGAGCCAGTTTGTGACCTTCCTTCAGAACTTCAGAAATAACAGTATTACGTCCTAGCTCAGAGCATGACGTCTAAGGATGCCGACGGGAACCTGAAACTTTTGTGACCACAGTCCGGAGCGCGCAGCAGTAAGCAAGACAGCTATCCTTTTTGATGTTGTAAGTGTGGGTATTAAAAAAGACCAAATAATCTTGTCTATTTGTGTTTTATATTAAAAAGCAAGACATTTATGTAGTACTGTTTCATGTCAGTATTTTGTAGTACTGATTCATGTCAGTATTTTGTAGTACTGTTTCATGTCAGTATTTTGTAGTACTGTTTCATGTCAGTATTTGTAGAACTGGTTCATGTCAGTAATTGTAGTACTGTTTCATGTCAGTATTTTGTAGTACTGGTTCATCTCAGTATTCGTAGAACTGGTTCATGTCAGTATTTGTAGAACTGGTTCATATCAGTATTTGTAGAACTGGTTCATGTCAGTATTTGTAGTACTGGTTCATCTCAGTATTAGTAGTACTGGTTTATGTCAGTATTTGTAGGACTGGTTCATGTCATTATTTGTAGTACTGTTTCATCTCAGTATTTGTAGTACTGGTTCATCTCAGTATTTGTAGAACTGGTTCATGACAGTATTTTGTAGAACTGTTTCATGTCAGTATTTTGTAGTACTGATTCATGTCAGTATTTTGTAGTACTGATTCATGTCAGTATTTTGTAGTACTGATTCATGTCAGTATTTTGTAGTACTGTTTCATGTCAGTATTTTGTAGTACTGTTTCTTGTCAGTATTTTGTAGTACTGGTTCATGTCAGTATTTTGTAGTATACTGGTTCATCTCAGTATTTGTAGTACTGGTTCATATCAGTATTTGTAGAACTGGTTCGTGTCAGTATTTGTAGTACTGTTTCATCTCAGTATTTGTAGTACTGGTTCATCTCAGTATTAGTAGTACTGGTTCATGTCAGTATTTGTAGAACTGGTTCATGTCAGTATTTCTAGTACTGTTTCATCTCAGTATTTGTATTACTGGTTCTTCTCAGTATTTGTAGTACTGGTTCATGTCAGTATTTGTAGAACTGGTTCATGTCAGTAATTGTAGTACTGTTTCATTACAGTATTTGTAGTACTGGTTCATGTCAGTATTTGTAGTACTAGTTCACGTCAGTATTTGTAGTACTGGTTCATGTTAGTATTTGTAGTACTTGTTCATGTCAGTATTTGTAGTACTGGTTAATGTCAGTATTTGTAGAACTGGTTCATCTCAGTATTTGTATTACTGGTTCATCTCAGTATTTGTAGTACTGGTTCATGTTAGTATTTGTAGTACTAGTTCACGTCAGTATTTGTAGTACTGATTCATGTCAGTATTTGTAGTACTAGTTCACGTCAGTATTTGTAGTATTGGTTCACGTCAGTATTTGTAGTACTTGTTCATGTCAGTATTTGTAGAACTGGTTCATGTCAGTATTTGTAGTACTGGTTCATGTTTGTATATCACGAGAGGCTAAGTACGCTTGAACTTGGTTTGACTTGCCTACCTTTAAAAGGGGCTTGAGGTTTAACACCTGACTCGAACAGAGTTGTCATATTTATTTGCTGCACGGCTCTAATAGTTTGTCACGTGTCCTTAAAATTTAAAATCCTGATTGTTATTCTACAGAAGATTATAATAAAAAAATACAACTTTGCAGTGTCCAAAATTTAATTGCTTTGGCTATAATAATGTGTGCCCAGTGCAACGGTCAAGTTGGTTTTTATGCCCTGGTATGGATGTACAGAGAAAAGTTGGCACGACCTCGTGGGCTTGACCCAGTTGAAAGCAGTGCAGACGTCAGTCGAACGACGTAGCATACATTCACGAAGACAGGACAAGGAATTCCTGACAGTCAGCTCAGCCAACGATGTACTTTGTAGTTTGGTATTCAGTTTCCTTTTGAAGTTGATCTGTTCCACGCAGGAACTACCCACCAACACTTCCAGCTCACAAATGTGTAAAGTTTCCGTAGCGCCTGGTCTGAAAAAAAAGTGTTGAAATATTTTTAAGTACATGTTTTTATTAAGTAATTATTAAAACGCTTATTTTGTCTGTCTGTCTGTCAGTCTGTTAGTCTGTCTGGTACAAATCTTGCACATGTTCTTTCTTTCTTTTCCGATTCTCCTATCAAATTGAAACTTTGCATAATTATTCATGGGTGAAGACAATACATGAATCCTTAAGATAATTAATCAATAATTCAATAAAATGGTGAGAGAGAGATATGGAGGCAGTAATTGTGCTGTTCTTTGTTTTTTTTTTAAAGTCCTTTAAATATTTTGCTTGTTCAAGGTATAACTTCTTGGAAATGTGTCTAATACAAAACATGGGTCTTAACAAAACATGTGTCTTAACAAAACATGTGTCTTAACAAAACATGTGTCTTAACAAAACAAATATAACGATCGCAAAGGAAATATAAGTCAAACCACAGTTTGCTTCACTCTGATATTGTATGTGAACTCTACATCAGAAGTTTACCTTTTTTTTCAATAAACATATAGCTAAGGCGAGGAGTTCTTTTGTCTGAAAGTCGATACATTCGGTGACTTGTATCTTCTATGATGGTCAAAAGTTCAAATCGTTCTCTAAAAATGTTTTCTTATAAATAGAATCTTTCTAGCTGTCGTACTAATGTTTTCATGTTAGTTACGTACCCATATCACGTGAATGACACTATTTGTTTTGATTCAACCACATGCTTCATTTACATGGCAATTTTGTAATGACAGAGTAAAAAAAAATAAAGCAATATATATATATATATATGTATTTAAGGTTTAAAAGAAAGAATTAAACACTAAATTCACGCTATTAATATGAAACCAAAACTTGCAATGGACCTCAATCACCAATCGTAAACAAACAACATTTTGTCACGTGGTTCTCTATATCTTCTATACAAATTGCGCATTCCATAAAGGCTGTCACGTGACACGTAATGGTCATTGTTTTATCAGTCTTATCACGTGACTAGGTGTTGTTTGTTTACGATTGGTGAATGAGGTCCATTCAAACGCTGACACTTCTACTTCTGGCTCGCAATGCATTATTTTTTTTCCATCACATCTTGGTTACAGTTTGTCTGACCAGCTCGAAATTTCTTCATAGTTTTAAGAGCAAAAAAGTCTAGATGGGTGGACACGGATCTTGAAAACGGCTCTAAAGATTAGTGTGATCATTTCCTCTAACGCCTGTTTCCACCCGGTTTACGCTGAGGCTGAGAAACATTGTCCAGAAATAATCCTACCTGAGTATAATCCTGACATATCTCCCAACAGATCGTATCTAAAAACAACTCTGACATAATTACCCCAAAAAATCGTACCTGAGTATAATCCTGACATATCTACCAACAATCGGGTAACTGCAGCTGAAGTTGTATACCCCCTCCATTTAGTGGATTCGACTGGTTATAGCATACTTGACCAGTTATGTTCGGGAAGTCTACTAGCTGTCTCGGATCTTGTTCAAAGATGTCTATGGTGAAATTTCTCAATCGTCGACAAAACATGTCCTCTCTGTGAATAAAATATTTTTATGAACTATGAGAAATGTTCACATTTATTCGGTCGGTTTACATGTCTAGTAAATAGATATATACTGAACTTTTTACAAAACTTCTTGATAGCATACCTATATTATATTTTATTGTACTTCTTTTTCACCTTTTTTTTTGTATTAAACTCAATCACTCATTAATGAGTTAAAGATGATCAGCATTTATTAGTATACACTACAAACTTATCTGTGTAGCTTGTTTATCGATGTTTACATGTTATGCACTAATTTTGAAGCTCTTAAAGGTAAAGTGCAATCTGGGTTGTATAGTAGGTATATGTATTTCAAACCATCAACTGGTCATCAGGATGGTTGCCTGGTCGTGCTGTTTGCGCGCTGGACTATCGTTCAGACTTATCAATGGTCAAAGGTTCAAACGCTGTCAGCTTCCATTCCCCGAGGTTTGACTAGGAACGTAATTGTCTTCGACTCCGAAGGAACATTCAAAACATGCAAAGCATTTTACAAACAAACATGTATCACGTTGTATAGGCCACAAACTGCTTCGTGTCCTGGTCTCTAGAGCCTGATATTTAGTGCATATCGTAAGTATTTACAGTAATAACAAGGAGTAACTAGACACCTGGTGTCTATAACCTGATATTTAGTGCATATCGTAAGTATTTACAGTAATAACAAGGAGTTACTAGGCACTACCAAATTATTACACATTTCGTTATGAAATTAAAACACATAACGCAGGAGTAAGATTTGAAGTTAACACGCTAGGAAAAGTAATTCTACAGTAATATTCAACAGTAATATCTGAAGAAGTATGCTGTCTTAGCATGTTGCGTTTAACCATTTAGCTTAAAAATGGTCAATGTCTATTAATAAGTTCTGTCTCAAGGGCTAAAACAAATAAAAAGAAAAGTTATTTAGCTCTCCCTTTAAAGATAGCTCTGGTCAGTGTCTTTTACACTAATATACGCTAATACGATGGGAAGCGTGGTCGAAAGAGTTGTGTTAAATGAGCGCCTAAAGGTAGCATGGAAAGCCTACTTCCAGATACCCTCTCTCTCACTGGTCCACAAATGATATTGGACCATGACAGTAGCGCGATATAAAAGCTATAATTATTATTAATATACACCAATCTAAGTCCTGTACTTGTGTCTATTTAAAAATTTGTTACTGGCTTACTGGGCTATGAAATATAGTATTACACTGGTGGTTGCGTAGCAAAAAGTCACTCGTGTAGTTTTGTGTTCTATGGTTCAGCCTCCTAATGTTCATCTCTATCTCTGTAGATATTCCCCTCACAGCTGGTCAGCGTGACGTAGTTAACTAGCCCAGACAAAAGGTCAAGACAAACGAATTTTAAAAAATGTGCCTGCCATTGCTGCTATGTATGTGAAGCGCATTTATAATGTAAATTTTCATTTCTAACTATCCTTCAATGACATTTGGCCGGAGTCGAATAATTAACGAATAGGAAAAAATGGCAGAATATTCGGCCGGGGCCAAAGCTAATACCTTGTGCATCCTTAATATATAAATATACGACAAAAGAACAAACAACATATGGTAGATTGAGCTTCACTATAACCAACTAATACAAAAAGAATTGAGCTCTCATTTTAACACTATACCACTGCATGCCTGTTGATCTTCGTATCAAATTGCATTTATTACTGCTAGTTAGTTGGCCATTTTGTTTTTGAATAGATTTGAAATCACAGAATGAAATTCTAATCCTTCCTCCTGAATGAATTTCCAATTCAAACTTAAGAAATTTTGATTCTGCAGTGCCAAATTTACAAAAATTTTGACATATAATTATTAAAAAACAAGGTTACAAAGACAGTTTGTGTGGAAACTCAAAAAATCGGTGGTCCAGCCAGCCAGGTAAAAAAGGCAGGTTTCAATATTTTCAGAAAGGACATCAGAATGAAATTCTATCAAAGACAAATGGCAGAAACATGAAGAAAAAGGGTTGACAGATCTTGTGTGGTGCCCCAGTGGTCCAGCAGACCAAAGGATAGGTGAAAGCGAATGTGAAGTTAAATGTGAACCTGGCCTAACTGATGTCTTATAATGAATATCTACTTGATCTAATTGTTTTGTAACGGGTCAATCTCCTATTCAAATCCTCAAGAAAAAAATCATTTCTTAAAAAAAAAAATCTTTTCCTTTAGTTAACAGCACTATAGCTTATGTGGGCATTTACAGTTCACGTGATAATAAGAAAAACTACTTTTTAATTGTGGTCTTAAATTATGTCCAACTTATATGCATAGATTTTTTTCTCTTAAAAAAATAGTAAACATTTTGTGTGTGTAAATGTCGTAGTTAGTATGACAGAACTTACGTAACTTAGCAATACAAACGTAAAAAAAATATTTTGACAACAATCTAAAACCGTTTGCATAATGTGTTTAAAGATATTATAGCTTATCACCACCCCTACTAAAGAGCCTCCCATGTTTGTTACTATTAATAGTGAATAGTTATAAAAGTGGTGTATTTTTATGAAAAATCTACTTGCATAGATAATTTTAAAAAAAAAGGAGCTATTGCATCAGACCTTTGAATGATCTAAAATACGATGTCCGATTTTCATTTTCTCTTCTAGTTTAAACGGGACGGAAGGACGGACATACGGACAGACAGACAGGCCACACAAAACTAATAGCGTCTTTTTCCCTTTCGGGGGCCGATAAAAATGTATTTAGTACAACGGATACACCAAATGTAAGCTTTTTATTTTTTTTTTAGTTTTCCACCACGTATAAATATCTACATTAACGTTTGGCTCTGAATGTAAGAATTATTTGATCAGTGTGCATAATGTAAAAATATGAAATATTATTTTTTAGCGATGGAATAATTACGATGGATTTCCGTGGCAAAACAACTCTTTATTTCTTAATTGTCTTGAGTTCAAGTCTCATGGATTGCCTGGATGATTATTTGAAAATTTCTAAGACGTTTCAAAGTTCAAAGTTCACACTAATACACAGTTCTATAGAAATAATAACTAATTAGTTTGATTACAACAACATTATCATATAAGAAATGACTTAATTAACTCTCTTTTATTCCGTTGACGAGTGTATACACTATATGGTGTCCAGCCGTACAAACGCGCTCATCTCATGTAATTAAACTGAATGTAATAATACATTAGGCCTATAATTAACTGATGCAAAATACCTTATGCGTGCTTAATATGATGAAGATGAGGCTGACGTTTTTCATTGTTTTACCTGTTGGTCAGAGTGATTTGCTCCACAGTAAACTGACCGAGTAGATCCACCCTCCACCAAGGACTGTACTCCGGGTTCGTGTGTTGACAGTGTCCGTTGTAATAGCTCCCATCGTTTGTTTTCCGCCCACGGCTCTATAGGCGGTAAGTTGTTCTGTATAATGAACTCTGCACCGCAGGTTTGAACACTGCAGCGTTGTACAGTGCGGTGGTGGCGCCGACCATGGCTAGTAGAGTTAGGTTTATAGACATTGCACGTAGTATGCTTATATATAAGACAACGTAAGGACGGAAAGGGGAAGTAACACATAACGATAGAATAAAAACATTTTCTACAGCGATAAGACGATCTTTTATTATTTACATTTGCAAATAAAAACATCAGAAGATCTAAAATGTTTATAGCCTGGATCATATCCTCCCTCTATTATCTGTCCCTGTGATAGTTCGCTCAACATAATTATTCCCCTTTACCCAGTAAGCAGCTGTTTTTTTGGAAGGCCGGTCCATTCTTTTACATTATCACATCATTTCTTTGGAGGATCCCTTCTGCCTTTTCCTTCCACTGTATCTTGAAGGATCAGTTTTGATAGGAATAGAGTTTATTATTTATATGTATCGTGTACACACTTTGTAATAATTTAGTTTTTTAATGCGTTGATTGGTTAAAAAAAAACATGTATTATATTTTTGTGGATATGAAAAATCAATTTAAAATGTTTGTTACTTCTAGAGTCTAGAGAATGTTCAGACTTCTGTAAGGTCTTCATAAAATGCAGCATCACCTCCGTCTAACTCTTCTATTACTTAGAGAATATTACTGACATACCAACTAAGTGAAAAATAATTACTGTTCATTTCCATTTTTTTTAGCTCTAGTTGGAAAGAAATGTTCTTAAGAAGAACTCTACTAGATTGACAACTTGTTACACTTTCGTGAGAACCGTAGATTATGAAATGGATCGTAACTCGATTTGTTTACTCACTTTGGTCCAACCTCAGAGTCTGAGACAATTAGATGCAGAACTATTGATCCGACAATCATAACAAGTTTGGATGCATTGATAAATATGGATCGTAATGATTTTAAGTATCGTTATTGACACTTTGAGGTAAATAGCAAATCTAGGAAGGAAATTTAAAATAGAAAAAAATGTAAATGGAAGTTTTTATAATGTTGAGAATTTTCATAGACGGAAAGGGGAAAAAACTATAAGAAACTGCTTTTTGGTGTATCCGGTGTACAAAACAATAGGAGGAAGTGTCGATAATACAAAACATTATTATGTATTTTTTTGGCACCGAGGGATCAGATTTTCTTCTCTTTGTAGCCCGAAATAATTTCTCGAATAAGGAAGGATTAAACTTTCACTCTGAGACTTACAACCTATTTAAAGCAAAATGACTAGAAATACTAGGATTGGATACAAAAATTAACGTCCATTCAGTGGTATAGGGTTAAAATTAGAGATCAATTCTTTCTTTATATAGTTGGTAATGGTGAAGCTCAATCTAGCATATGTTGTCCTAGGGACATTAACTCCGGCACCGGCCGAATATTCTGTCATTTTTCACGATTCGGTAATTATTCGCCCAGGCCGTAGTAGCATAGGGTTAAATTTAGGGCTCAATTCTTTTTGTTTGGATTTAGTCGGCAAAATGTGAAGTTCAATTTAGCATCCTAAACATTGTTTTAAGGCAATTTGTCATTGTGCTGGTCACATGCCACCCTCGTCAACCATCAACCGTCAGCCATAGAAACAGATGACTTTTAACACATCTGTTATAAAGATCGCAAGGTCTGAGAGAGAAAAATAACTGATGTATATTTTTTTTTACTATCTCCAACAGTCTCAATATGATGTGAAAATTTATATCTAAGAACTCATTCGCTTAAAAGCTTTGAATACAAACATATCTACACTTTTGGTTAGTTGGCCTCCAGAAGGACATGCAGTGTAATTAATGCAATGTGCAAAGTTATACAATAATCACATGATATATGTTGAAAAAAGTAGTGATTGTTTATGCCTGAAGGGGGAAATGAGTTCAGGGTTTCCAGATAAAAAAGAATGCGCCACAATTAAATACGTTCTACAGATTTTCAAGTTATTTTTTTTCTGGTTTGAAAAGATGAAGATCTCAGGTACGAAATGAGATATTGTCGCTCAAGTTCTAATGCCCTTATTACGTCGATATATTTTATGAATCAACAGTGCAATGGTTGGTAGAGAGACTGCATTGTTTGTGGTGGCGACAGACGCTGTCGCCCAGCTAAAGAAACGTAACATTTGTATTTCTTTGAAATCAAATACTAAAACAATATTGAACAATTATTATAAAAATGATATATTTTTTAAAATTATTACTGAATTAGAAATAATGTTAAATGTATATGTAGACGCATGTTATAATGCACATTTTTGTTATTAATAATACATAGCAGTACCAGTCAAACTAATCGATAACAATCGAATGACAAAATAAAAGAATCATCCAGTGGCGTAAGAACAATGACGTTATGGGGTTGGTAGCTCCCAAGCCCATAACCATTGGGGGACACACAGAAGACCTTATAAAAATAAGAAGATAAGATAATTGTATTGACCCAAACACATGAAAAATCAGTTTGACTATGAGGGCCGTCCGTAAGCCGATTTCATGAATGGCTGCTCATAGGGCCCCGCAACTTACAGGGGCCTCGTAATTTACATTTTGCATTTCACTGTCAGTCTTGTCACATACTTTGAAGATGTAGGAATTAGCGGGTTACAATATGTAGTGTATCGTACGATTAATGTAGCTTTAACTATGCCATTGGCGCCTATTGCATTTAAGTTGCTTACTATGCATATTGTATAATACATGTTGATATAATGATTTAATTAATAGTAATAGTTGTTATTATTTTTGTAAAAAATTATAAGAAGGGCCTTGCAAGCAACCATTAAATTGGGCCAAGATATTTGTATGGTAGGACATGGATTCTGTAGCTCTATTCGATAGAAGATAAAGTATTAAACTTTTAATTTTTATATGTTTATATCATTCTAACTTTTTTGGTTTATATCAAAAGGAATAGAGTAGACTTGAAAACAATTAGCTTTATCCAAGGTAAACCAACTTTAGGTAGACTTAAGTAAGATATCTCTAGAATTGCTTTAAGAAATGATTCTCTCCTCGTCAGTTGCGTGTAAAGATGCTTAAATTTTACACTTACGCAAGAAAGATATATTAGTATGAGGGTCGACAATGCGTCAAACAAAAATAGTTTGGCAGGCTAAAATGTGATAGCGTAACAAAAGTGCCTCCCCCCACCCAAAAGAAAAAAAACGCTATAAAGACCAGCTTAGGGGCAATCTTGCTTGAAATGATATAGAAGAGATCAAATGAATGCAGGCGGCTTCCGTTTGAGACAGTTAAAGAATTCTTAAAAATTAACCTCTTCTAACTGAATAGATGAATCAATAGCTTGATATTCTGTTCAAATATAACACATAAAGATTTTGAACCATGTCATAAAAATCAGAAGTTTTTTGACATAATTCGCAAGCCGCAGAAGCGGCGCAAGGCAACACTAGAGATATGGAAAGTACTAAAAAATGCAGACATCTAGCACACTCAGATAAGAAATCCTTAAATAAATCATTAAACCCACCTTATCAACGTGAATTTTAGAAAATTTAATTTAAATTACACAGCCCTATCAACAAACGTGATGAAAGATTTAAGGCGTTAGGATATCGTTTATACGTAAACACAAAACATTCAAAGATGAAAGAATTACAAAAAACGTTAAATTTGATAGTGTGGTGCCATGTTTTTTGTCAAAACAGGAAAAACCACTCCATACTATAAAAAGACAAATGCTGAGCTGGTTTGTTAGAAACGACTCATTGTCAAAATTATATTTTCAATTACAGAAGTTATGAAATTACACTGAAAGGTAGTTAACCGACTTAAAGCGGGGAGATGGCCATCTCAATTACTTTCTGCAAATTAGTCTAAGAACATATATTCAGACAAAATTGTTAATTTTTTTGGTTTCCGGGGTATATATTTTCATTTAGTACTGTCACAACTTTCCTATTGTATTTCTCTATCTACATATAACACGATAGAATCTCCCTTAGGTCTCGCTACGTCTAGGTGTCCCTGGTTCAGTTCTAGGTAACGAAATAAAACAATGAAGCCACTAGATCAAACACATACACTTTAATCAGCTTTACTGCATATCACACACGCTGGTCTCTGTCTGACAACACAACACACTTCCGGTCATTCGCGCAGATTGTAAAAATAGATTATACATACATACACATACATACACACATTCATCGGTGACAAGTACTAAAATAAAAATGAAAAAAAAAGTGCAGACTGTGAGGGCTGAACCCAGTACGTCATTTTGCATTTTTTGTCTTGAAAAATGATTTTTCTACCGTTAAAATTGAAAATATAATTACATATATACAATATTTGTACCACTTTTTATTATAAAAATGATATAAAACAAATTTTTATTTTTGTATGTATTTAAATTTCAATTTTAAATATTTTAAAATGGTGTATTTTACTTAAATACCAGTCTTACATTGAATATCTTCTTTATATAGATTTAAAGAAATAAAGCCTACATATGTGCTGCAGGCATGTAGCAGTAAACACCGTATCTTTGTATACATTTACATTATAAATTTCACTAGCCCTTGTTACTTATAATCACATGCTGTAGTTACATATTTGAAAGTCAAAAATAGACTAAAAAAAAAACAGAAAATATTTTAACAACAAATTAGAAAGAGTGTTAAACTTTAATTTTGTCTCGACATATCATTCTGACGTTTTTTGGTTAATAGAAAACGGAATGGAGCTCATTCACCAATTGTAAACAAACAACGTTTAGCAACGAAAAAAAACTGTCACGTGATAGCCATTGTGTATTGAGTAATTTTTTGGAAGAGATAGAGAATCATGGGGCTGAATGTTTTTGTTTTCGATTGGTGAATGCAAACAACATATACAGTTTGGGATCAGCGGCCTCGCATGCTCTGACAGAGTGTAGCGCCGTGTGCTGCATACTTCCTAAAGATCCTCAGCTCCTTATTTTTCTTCAGGGTTGAGCCACGAAACTAATGGGGGGCATTAAACAAAAAATAAATAAAATCTGATTATTTTTAAGATTTTCAGGGAACTGATAGCACCGTGTCTCCCAGATACTTGTCACGCTACTGCACGAATGTCGCTGCATAAAAAGTACATTTTTAAAAATGTGCGTGATATTTACATACAAAGTGTATTCTTAATCTTTATAAACAAACATAAATGTTTTCTTTTAATTTAAGCAGCTAGTTGACCAGAAAGAAACCTCTTTAACTAATAGTTATATTTGTTGTGAACATTTCAAATACATTATGTAAATGTATTTGACTTAGTGATACTGAAAATACACAAAATGTATTCTTTCTTTGTTAACATATTGTAACAAAGCCTCCCTTACATTTACGTAATTGTTTTAGAATTGGTGTAATTTTATGAAAAATTCGCTTGCAAAACTAATTTTATAAACTAAACGGTTTGAATTTAGAAAACCAAACGTAGCATTTTAAGCTACATAATCTGCTTTATTCCCAGCTACATTTACAGCTACATTTACAGCTTCATTCCAAACTACAGCTACGTTACCAGCTATATTTCATAGCAATATTCCCAGCTAAATTCCAAGCTACATTTTTAGCCACTGTCATAGCTACTATTACTGTTACATTGCCTCTTATTATCGGCTTGACCAACACGACGTAGTCAAGCATTGATATCACTTATGTTGACTAGAAGTGTATAGGTCCACTGGATTCAATTCTATTTGTAATAATGTAACTCTTAACATGTGCACCATTGGTCTGAAGATGTTTATCAACTGCATTCAACCGGCCACAACAGTAAAATGTTTGTAAAAGGTTAGACATATTTCGGATGTTCCTTCAGAGTTGAAGATAGCTTACTTCCTAGTCCGAACCTCCCGCAGGACGACGGGGATGGGAACAGGCAGGGTTTAAACCAGGGACCATCGATAAATCCAAACGACAGTTCAGCGCACAAACCGCACGACCACGCAGCCAGTAGACCAACAATGCATTGGTCCCCAAACTCGCACTTCAGAAGAGCCAAAAAAAAAAATATACAAAATTGAAAATTATTCCAAGCCATTTTTTTTTTATTTGAGCATCGCTACTACATACAAATATATGACAGTATTTTTTGTGTGTTTATTTCTCTTCATTAATTAATTCGTCAGAGCAGCTGGAGAGCAGTGTACAAAGAGCCGCATCATCTGAAAACGTTATTAATTAACAAAAAGGACAAGTATGGAAAATGTACCACAATTGTGATATCACTGTTATTCACAATCACTGTGGGTCGAAGCCTTGTTTGAGATCTCATCTGAACTAAAACCACGCGGTAAACGACATTTATTACTTGGTCCTTGGAGAGTAGGGACGTATATTTTTTTTTCTGCTAGAATGTGTAGCTTTCATAGAGCATTAATAGTAGTATAAGCTTTTTCTGAACATTGAGATCTGACTTTATTTCTCATATTATTATTCGAATGTATATTACGCCTTTGTGGCTGGATTATTCGCCAAGTTATATTTATTCAATAAATTTACTGTCTTCTATAATTGTGTTACTTAGTGAATTTGTTGTGTCACTCAAGTTATAAGCTCTACCCAATCCTCGCGTTAGCAGAAAGTAATATAATACCCAGAAGGAGAGAGATCTTAATTATTATCATCACACAAACCAATATCTTCATCAACAGACGTAGAAACGTTACACCGTGCTACCTACAGCTTACTGCGTTAGATGCTGCGTCTATTGAAATACTTTGCAAAAATTTGTTATTTATGAATTAGATCTCATTAAAATCTACAATAAA
Organism: Biomphalaria pfeifferi; assembly: GCA_030265305.1. Lineage (NCBI taxonomy): Eukaryota > Metazoa > Mollusca > Gastropoda > Planorbidae > Biomphalaria > Biomphalaria pfeifferi. The sequence continues at coordinate 1,564,687 of JASAOG010000135.1, forward strand.
ATAATGTTAATAAATCAGATAGGCCTAATATTGGATGCCCATTTTGAAATAGAATTTGAGGGCAGGATTGTATAGAAATGCCCGCACAGATTTGAACACCCAGCAATCTACCCCCTGATATACATGTATATACATTCTTTTTATACTAAAATTTACCAGCATATACAATTGAGATGTGACGTTTGGAAACTTTTGCATACTTATCGAAATTAAAAAATGCAAAAACAATTTATGTGTCAATTTAACTGAATGTAAAAATGTGTCCCAGGCGAAGTGGTTAAGTTGGTCTTTATATTCAGGTTTGGGTTGACGCTGAATAATTGACATAAACTTGTTGAAGTGATCCAGTTCGAAGCTGTGCAGAAGTCCGTTGACCTACGGAGCAAACATTCACGTAGACAGGCGAAAGAATTCGTGAGGGTCAGTTCAGCAAATGGCGAGTCTAGAAGTTTAGTGTTAATCTTTCTTTGAAAATCAATCTCTTCCAAGACAGAGCCACTAACTAATACTTCCATTTCGCATATATGCATCACAGTAGGTACATCAGATCTGAAACAAATATCAGAAAATATAATCATAAATGGTAGCATAGTATTTTCATTCTGGACACACAGTTTTTAAAAACGTTATCTGTTTTTGAATTCTAAAAGTGACAGACCGAAAAACAGACGTTTTGCATAATACCTATGTCGGTTTTTCCCCTTTCAGAGCACGCTAAAGCAGACACCTCTAGCGCGTACCTTAGAAAATATTTAATCAACAAGAAGTTGATTCAACTATATATAAAAAACTTAATAGCGAATTGTATCATTATCACTTGTTATTGCATGACAGACACATCTATAATATAAAGCAGAAAGTATGTATGTATGTATGTATATATGTATGTTTGGTATGTATGTATGTATGTATGTATGTATTTATGTATGTATGTATGTTTGTATGTATGTATGTATGTATGTATGTATGTATGTATGTATGTATGTATGTATGTATGTATGTATGTATGTATGTATGTTTGTATGTATGTATGTATGTCCCGAATAAAAATAAAAATCATTTGACCAATCTTGATAAAATTTGGCATAAATGCTCCTTAGATCGTGGCGGAGACTGTAGATTATGTTTAATGTTCCTCCCACATTTAGAAGGTCCTAAAACTAAAAAATAAGTATCCAATTGTATCTCTATTAAAGAACGAAACTCTTTTTTAAAAATCGGATAAACCCGTTTTCATATTTTATATTGTATATGAATATGTTGGCTGAACGGATTAACCCATTTTCAAACTCTACTTTTTTTTTCGTGGCAAAATTTTTTAAAATGTGAAGGGAGCATTCTCCAAGTTTGACATATATCTCCACTCAATTCAGTAGGTCAGTATTACCCATACTAAGGCCCGCCGACCGCGGGTCATAACCGACTAGTTTACAAAAAAAAAAAAGATTATCATATCTTTTATGTATTGACTTACCTGACTACAATTCTGACATATCTGCCAATAGTAGGGCCATTACAGGTAAAATTGAACGTCCCCCCATCCAGTGGATTTGTTTGGTTGTAACATACTTGACCAGTTACATTTGGAAATTCCTCAAGGCGTCTCGGATCTTGTACAAATATGTCGATGTCAAAATTTCTCAGTCTATGAGGATTCAAATCCATTCTACATTGAAATAGTTCAGTATGATTTTTGCGATACAAACAATAAACATTGAGATGAGAAAACATGACAATTTACTTTAAAAAAAAAATAAAAAGCATACTTGTATCAATTACTTTGAATCAGTCATGTAATTAAATTTGTAATAGATCTAGACTAACAAAAAAAATTTAATTATAAAAATAAATTTAAAAAAAAAAGGAACGACCTGAAATACGAATTTGTGAGCTAAAGCCTTCTCATATTTCTCAAACCGACACGGTAACCACTCTACTAGCGTAGACAATGGACTATAGTTATCCATTGTTTCTATTTCATGTTTGAGATGGCAGCCTTATATAAAGGGGACTAATTTAGCTTATACCACCACTTCAGTCAAGTACTTTTTGATTCCCTTGTTTGAGATACCAAACAGATTAATGTATTATCAATAGTAAATTAACTATTTTTGTTTATTTATTGATTAATGAGTTGTCAGGTAAAAGAAATACGTGTCTGAAATTTCAGCTTGACCTGAGATTGGGTGTCGGAGAAATAAAATGTAAAAACGTTTGGTCAGACAGACACACAGAAAGAGTAAGTTGATAAAAGCTTTGCAACAAGACTGAACGCTAAACAAAACAGTGTACAATGAACTATTTACAATTTACAATAGTCTTTTGTTTTCCAGTAAGATATTGAATTCTTCTAAAATAACTTTTATTTACCTTGAACTACATGGCCCAAAAGTAGGTTTACACTATTCACGTAGACTTATATTTGAAAATTCGACACCAAAACATCTGGAAATTCATCATACCCTTTCCCTATTTTCAGACCTTGCTATCCCTAGGACAAATGAAGTAAAGGCCATCTGTTTCTTTGGATAAACGGTTAAAGAGCAGGGTGTCATGTGTCCAGCACAACGACCAACCGCCTTTACTTTGCCATACTAAAGTCTTGTACCCATTAGAGCTGGGTTGACTCAGATGCACCCAAAAATCCCGAAATTAAAAATCACAGTCTTCACCAGGATTCGAACCCGGGACCAACGTTTCTCTTTACCTCTCGCCACCTCGCCTCCATAATATGAAACACACAACGACCAACTTTCCCCAACTAAAGTACAAACCATTAGAGATAGGTGGACTCAGGGGTGCCCAAAAAATCCAGAAATTCAAAATCTAAGTCTTCGCCTAGATTTAAACCCAGGACAACAGGTACGGACCCCAAGAGCTTAACAACTCAGCCATGCGCCCCTTTTTACCTTTTGACCTAAACATAAGCAATTAAATCTCTCTGATGCTCAATATATCCCCCTTCTGAACTGCAACCTTTCTCAAATATCTCCAGGACACTCTAACACATTTAGTTTTAAAAAGCAGTGGCGTAGCTAGGGTGGGGGGGGGGGGGGGGCGGCCAAATTTGAAAATCCCACTTGAGGGGAGCCCCTAAATGAGTGTCGGAAATTTTTGTTTACTTTAATATTACACCATTATCTCATACCATGATGTCGAATGTCAAAAAGCAGGGGCCCCTAAAGAGGTCAACCCCCCGAAGCCCCCAGTCCTTTGCTAATCCACTGTTTAAGGGTTACTTTTCTTTAAGCTTTTGTATATAAATACCTGTTCGTTAGCCGTACTTCATCTATAGCGAACTGACCAAGTAAGTCCACCATCCACCATGGAACAGCTTCCGGGTTTGTGTGTTGGCATGATCCGTGGTACGCGTTGCTATCTGTATTGCCATCATTGGCTCTATAAGCGTAATAGGATCTGTAGAGAGAGCTCTGCATCGCTGGTTTGAACAGGGCAGCGTTGTCAAGACCGCTGATGAGAGCAACCATGTCCAGTAGGAGGTAGTGGAACATGTGTGAAGACATTCTAGTCAGCGTTTTTATAGAACTGGGATTTGGCAAGAGACAGTTTCAGATAAGTGTTTTTTTTTTTTTTCAGATATTGGTTTATAACTAATAAGATGATTATAATCATGATTTTTAGTGAATCTCAAATATTTTTTTTAAAGTTTTTATTATCTAAAGGTAAACTAAAACACCGATCTATTGTCAAATATGCAGGCTTAAATGAAACCAAATCTTAAACGTAAAATGTGCAAATATTATACAGGTAGACTTCCCCTATATAATTCTAATCCTGGACAAATAATCGCAATTATGCCCATCGATTGGGAGTTTAACAAATATTGTTATGCAAAAATGTAAATTTTCTAGTCATCTGATTGTTGGTAAAAAGACCTAGTTCCAAAATTTATAAAATGTTAGATAAACTGCTAGGTGTATTCTTGTACATTTGATATTGTTATGCTAATAAGATTTTTAAAACGAAAATGGCATTCAAGACGTGTGAGTGATTGTGTGTTAGGTCTGAAATTTAGAGAATGAAGAATGTAATAGAAATGCCATTTATAAATATAGATCCATTTATTGAATAAAATGATTACTCACCTTAAATATCTTATTTGCGTTTTAAACACAAAATTAAGTCTACAGATATTTAAAAAATATTTTTAAGAATCCACATCCACACAATGCAGCATGCATTGTATTGAGTTCGTTTCGTTACAACTGGAAAATATAAGCTTGACAAATAGTTTTCAAATTGGAACATATCTATTTGTACCTGCTGTTTGTCCAATCCCAAGTACTGTGGTCAATCGTTCTCCCATAGTGTTTTAATTGATCGACCTACGAATATTATCAATCAACAAATGGATTGGCTCAATTTCTTTCTTGCACAGAGACACCGATGGCAAGGTCAAATATGCCGTTCAAGGCTTTCTAAAGACTATTTCACGCTGCTACACAGACCCTGTAATGACCTACATATTTTGCAACAGTCAAGGAGGACAAATCTAATGTTCACATTAAGTCAATATGAGATTTTTTCTCCCATGGTCTTCCACTGTCTTAGAAGGTGATATTACTTTTGGGAATTCGGTCTTAGTCTACATAACTGTCGTTAGCACATTATATTATTTAGATGTAATTTTTTGTTTTCAATGGTACTTATGATAATGTTATCAACCATTGAACATAAGAACATATGTGCTTCCTCATCATAAGGAAAACTGTCTATAAGTGCCAAAAGTAAATTTATAAAACAATTGTTATAGAGTGTGTGCGTGTGTTTGTGTGGCTGCTTTGGCTGTGTGTCTGCAGCCTTTACAAAGACTAAAATTTTACTACAATGCTATTTTCAGATAAATATTTACATATATAGTGATCCCTTGATTTATTTTTTTGACAGGGATGCGTGCTTAGAACAAGTGTCGCAGCTTTTTCTCTAATTTTCTTTTTTATCCTGTGTCTCTGGATGCCCTATGCGGCTGCCTGGTTTGCCTCTGCCTAAAGCAGGCCCTGATTAAGTCATTTTGCTTCAAACACGTATTTCAAGGTTTGAATCCATTTTATGTGCATTGGGATATGAGCCATCTGTGATAGGAATATAATAATTTACTTCTTCTTGGATTTTCTCCAGACATGTAAGTTCATTCAGGTAGATGGAGGCATGCTTGTAGGTCTGAAGTTTCAAGAGTCTTAGACTCAATTCTTAGGCCTAATACGAAGAAGAGGTGGGCTTAGTTAATATGGAGCTCTACAGGGTGGATTGAGTTCATTTCACATATCCATAAGTGCACTGGACTGTTCATCTTAAAAAAAAAGATTGTGTTTTGCAATAAGTATATGTGTTCAAGAATAGATCTATTCTTTAAAAAATCTGTGTATTTAGTGATACATCTCTTTTTATTTTGGTTTCTTTAATTTGAGATCAGCTATTAACTTCCAAAATTTGAAAAAAAATATATAGTATCTCAGTCTCACTTTTAACAGATGATAAAAGTCATCATAGTTCTACAGTGATGATAGATTCTATAATGGAAAACCACGAGAACAAATACAAGGATTTTAAAACGATAACTCATTGATCCTGTTTCACTCCCATGCTAAAAGCAGGACCTTCCGCAAGTCCATACCAAATAATTGTGTCACTAACAATGCTAAATCAGATAACACTAAAATAAAAGGCGCTTGTTTCAATATAGACTTGAGGACAATTCTAATAATCGATAAGCAAGAACCAAACTCTAATCTATATCTTGTACTTGGACAAGGTCATGATTTTTTTCTTGTAAGTACCCTGGATCTACATTTAAAGCTGCAGGGATGAAAATGAAAACTATACAAAAGGCATAAAAAGGTCAGAACACGTTTGATGGCCAAATGATAAAGCATTCGATAATGAACCACATGTCTATCTGGTCGAATCCAAGGAGCACTACTATTTCAACTAATAGTTTTTATTTAGGACTTTTAGAATGGAGAATTTGGCAATTGATTATTTGAATGTTAGACGTTTATTGCCCCAGTTACACACAGCAGGGGAAAGATATAGTAATTGGATGCCCCCTTGGTGAGATTGAGTTTGCTACTTAACGTGCATAATGGTATCATGTAAAAGCCGTTTAATAATAATCATATTGTTTTTGGATGATATATAACTGCATTTTTTTTTACACATATATAAGCTATATATACTGTAATGAAGCTGAAATTTTACACAATTGTTTCTTTTACATGCCAACACAAGAAGCAATAAAAATAATTAACTAATAAATTAATTAACTATTGGTATTAATTATTTTGTTTGACATCTCAAACAAGGGAAAGAAATTTTATTCTTAACTGATGTGGTGGTATAAGTTGAATTAGTCCCCTTTATTGTTTATAGAAAGAAAAAAGTGTAAATTATTATTTATAAGTATAAAACGTATTTTTATAAGCAGCTCCCTGACACACACACAAAAACAGTGGTTACCGTATTGGCTTGTGGAGGTTGAGGAGGCCTTAGCTCTCGAGTTCTATTTAAGCTTGCTCAATTTTTTTTTTTATTTTTAAAAAATAGATATATGTCAAAAGCGATCACCCAGATACCCCGTTCTTTCTCCCTTCTACCCTTTCCCAACTAGTCCAGGCAAGTGATAGGATCATAGCTCATTGAGAAATCTAAAAACGTGACATTGCACTAAACAAAAACAATTGGTAAAATATTTCTAATCCCACAGATTATTCTTGTTAGTCTAGATCTAGTACAGAATTTAATTATAAAACTTATACAAACTAAGTGATACACGTAAATATAATATTTGTTGGTTTTTGTTGTTAAGTCTGGTATTTTCCTTTGTATTTTGCTTGTTTTACTTTTTCACAAAGTCAAAGTATAATATGTAATGAGCGCCACGTTTTATATGCTTCTTATGATGTATAGGTATTGATGCCAACCCACACTTTGCCTCAAATGCTTTTATTATGTTAATGTGCTGTGTCAGCGTTGTTGTTGTTTATTTGTTTTTGTTTTTTTTGTCTGGCTGAGTTATAAAATCAACACAACAAAAAGCAGAATGCTCGACGGTTACTTTTTTCTTTTCTGAAAGCGAAAAATTTATTTTTTTAAAAATCAACGACAAACACAATCATTTTTTTATTATTTTTGTTTAAATAAACTATTTTTACAACTATTCACTATTAATAGTAACAAACACGGGAGACTACTTAGTAAGAGAAATATCTATTTACTACTTTTTAAACACATAAATGCTAACGATTTTAGATTTTATGTCATTTAAAACAAAATAAAAAATTCTAGGAGGTTAAAGAATCTCAGTCCAACAAGCTACTTACACCTACAAAAAATGTTTACTTTTATTTTCAAAGAAACAAAAATTTAATACCCATACAAGTGGAATGGAAATAAAACAGCAATAAATAAGCAGTGTTACATGTGACATACAGTGATTGATACACCATTCGTCACTCGTCCAGAAGAGAGAAAACTTTTTTTTGTTGAGACTAATTTAGATATTGGCCCTTTACTAAATATTTAGATCAATTAGATAATCTTTCAATAGCATCATATAGGCCAGGTTCACATTTAATTTCCCCTTCACCTATCCCTTAGTCTTTTGGAACCTTGGGGCACCACACAAAATTTGAGATTACGTTTTTCGACAATGATTAGCGAGTCATCGTGGGGTATAATTACTGAATTAATCCTGTTTCTAATCTCTTCATTCGTATTCGGCCTTTGTAACTGACACCTAGGATTTTCAGGCACATTCCTCGTCCCATATGCTAGGACAAATTTGTACAAATACTCCTTCTTCCCTAGTGCTATTAGAGCATGGAATGGGTTGCCTGAGCTAGCCAGGAAAACCAGTGACTTGGCAGAATTTAAGTCATTGGTTAATATGCATGACTAAATGCATGACGCGTAGGACGTAATCATCTTCTTTTTTGAAGTAACGTCTGTAGTATATAAGATAAGAAGAAGATAACTATATCTTCATAACTATCAGCTCATCGAATACATATGATTATTAACAATGTAAATAATAATAGCGCTAATAAATCTCCGTATCCTGAGGTATCAAGTCGTTGGTCGAACAATAGAACTGTTTCGCTAACACTTTCGACACGAGCGCGTATCTTTTTTTTTTAGTTTATAAAAATATGGAAACCTGCCTTATAAACTACCTGAGCGGACCACTTCGGGACCCGATTTATAGTTTGTGTTTCCATACAGTCTTTGTAACTTTGTTTTGTTACTAGTGTACTCAACGCCGAATTAACAATACAAATTGAGCTCGTAAAATCATAAATGTAATTTAGTTGGTTTAATAACATTATAGTCAAAATAAAATATTATTTTATTAAAATATATTTATAATATCGTTTCTTAATAGCATATTTATTCAAAAAACATATAACATCTCTCAACATTCGCACATTTGATATAATCCTTTGTATTTTTATGAAGCAATAAACATGTTTTGGTATATTTTGAATTATTGCAAACAATTCATGAAAAGGTTTAGTTTTAGTTCATCTGAATATAAAAATGTGTCTCCAGTGAAAATGTAAGGTTGGGTGAAATATCTTGGTATGGGTTGATGCTGAAGAGTTGACAAGACCCTGTTGAAGTGATCCAGTTCAAAGCTGTGCAGAAGTCAATTTGCCTTTGGAGTAGACATTCACGCAGGCAAAGAAATGAGCTTGTGAGGGTCAGTTCAGCGAATGGCGAGTCTATAAGTTTAGTATTGACCTTTCTTTGAAAGTTTATCTCTTCTATGATAGAGCCACTGACAAGTACATCCATCTCACAGATATGTAACAGTTCAAGTGCACCTGGTCTGAATAATTTTGTACAAGACCGTTATTTTAAAATCTATAAAAGATTTCAAGAAATACTTTTTTAAAAATGTCTGTAGAGGCTTGTAAACAATTTTTAAAGGTAATAAAAAAAAAACAACATCATTACTATAAAATAATTAGAAAGAGATAAGAAAAAGATTAGTTTTCGAGATTACAAAGAGTGTTTGTGTCTACAAAAACTTAGAGGAGGCACCGGTTTCTGTTTGTAAACACGAGGGAATCACCAAAGCTATGGCATCTGCACCACTAACCATTCATTTACCATAACAAACTGTTATCGACAATGGAATTTATCTACGATTTAGTAAGAAAATTAAATCTAATATAAGTCAGAAGAGCAATATGAAACCATCATTTGGTTATAAATTTAAATAAGTTTTTCACTTTTAAACAATCTGGAATAACTTATGGACAAATATATAATTTTGAAATTGTATTTTTTTAATTACAAAAAAACGAAATAAAAACGAACTTTTAATTCTAATCCATTTTTGTTTGCGTGTGTATGACAGTCGAATAGACAAAACACGCAAAAGTAATAGTAGCTTCTGCTCTTTGGCGACAGCTAAAATATTTTTAAAAAATATATTATGTGTTTATTTAAGACTTTGCGGGGACTATTAGTAAAATACTTTAAATTAATATCGGCTATTCCCCTTTCGAAGGCCTTAAAATTCGTAAAAAAGGCCTTCTCTTCAAATGTCCTTTTACATTTACCATTCAAGTAGTCTGTTACATCTTCTTGACTACTATGATAATATTGGCTTTTGTCTTCTATGTTTCAACATCTTATTCAGTTGACTCTGGTATCCCTGCTGCTAAAATTGCTCAGTGTGTTATCTGATACCTCCTTTTTGCTTTGTGATGGATACATGATATCGGGATGTGTCGGATACGTTTAGACTCTTAGCATACATAAATGCTGATTTTTTATTGTGCTAAACATTAACGTTCTCAAACCTTGCTATTTATGGCGGCCGATGATACAAAGCTGGTTTTCAAGTCCGACGATGAACAACGGTGTGACTTGGTCAGCACATTGGCCAACCGGTGACCGGTCACTTCATCCCCGGTCACTTTATCCCCGGTCATTTCATCCCCGGTCACTTCATCAACGGTCACTTCATCCCCGGTCATTTCAATCCCGGTCACCTCATCCCAGGTCAATTCATCCCCGGTCATTTCATCCCCTGGTCATTTCATCCCCTGGTCACTTCATCCCCCGGTCACTTCATCCCCCGGTCATTTCATCCCCTGGTCAGTTCATCCCCCGGTAATTTCATCCCCTTACATTTTCATCATCTGATCATTTTATCTAACAAATTTATGAAATGGGATGAAATGACCGGGGATGAAATGACCGGGGATGAAGTGACCGTGAACCGACCAACCGTATTTCTTTCCCCAACCTCCGGCAGGTAGCCATCAGAAGTGGCGTTCTAAATATCCAGAAGTTTAAGGTCCCAGGTTTCACTAAGACACTTTAGATGAATAAGATGGGACATTAATGACGCTTAAAACAGAACAAATAAGACTCATGAGGCATATATAGGACACTTGTGACGCGTAAGACAGACAGGAACCTTTGAACATCTAATTAAGTATTTCATTTAGCGAACCCAGCAAGGCTAACAACTAGGTGTATGTCCTGACAACGTACCTCATTACAAGTCTGACATATCTACCAACAATTGAGCCACTGCAGGTATAGTTGTATGTTCCTCCATCTAGCGGATCGGTTTGGTTGTAGCACACTTGGCCTCTAATGTTTGGGAAATTGGCGAGTCGTCTCGGGTCTTGCTCAAAGATGTCGATTTCAAAGTTTCTCAGTCGACGAGGATAGGGATCCATTCTACGTCGATTAAAGACGTTTTATTAGTAAATTGCATAATTTAAATTTTATTTAAATTTCAATGATACTAATGAAATTATGTTTCTTATTGTGCATCTAGAACACTATAATATTGACCTCCGATACTGTTTACAATCTTCGATTAATGTTTTCAAAATAGTTTAAGACTTTTAGCATAAAATTGTCATCTTCAGAGCTAGTTTAATAAACAAAAAACTGTTCCATGATTTAATGTATTTCAACAGAAATGTAACTCTTTCTCTCCTAATTGACGATACCATCGTTGATTTGAACTTATGAAATTAAATGAATGTTTGATTTAATAAACTTCACTTTGTGATATTTTAAAAGAGCATGTATTCCCCTTTAAGTCTAGACCAAATAAAACATTTTCTGATAACAAACGACAAAGCTATTGAAGCTTAATCATAACAAGGTAGTGAAATAGTATTGAGCAAAATTGAAGAAATCCGCCGAAACGTGGAAAATAATTACGGAGAGAAAGAGTTAAAACACACGATTATAACATTATGATTTTTTTAAAAATAACATTATTTAAATTTACCTGTTTGTTAGCCGTATTACCTCTATAACAAAAAGACCAAGTAAGTCCACCATCCACCATGGAACATATTCCCTGTTTGTATGCTGACATGATCCATGGAACGCGTTGCCATCTGTGTTCCCATCGTTGGCTCTATACGCGTAAAAATTTTGGTAGAGAGTGCTTTGCATAGCAGGCTTGAACTGAGCTGCGTTGAATAGCCCGGTGCTGATAACGACCATATTCAGATGAACACCGAGCAGTAAATACATTGTAATCAAAGTCTTATATAGAACAAAACTACTAGACCACAGCGCTAAAGTGAACAATTAAAAGCCAACTAAACAATAATTGTAAAAGCGCCATTTACGTTTAATTGCCTATTTAAGTTTAAAAAAAATAATAGCAATAGACCTAATATATAATTAATAATATTAAAATGTTTATTCATAAAAAATAATATATTTATCTTGCTAGTTTTTAGCACTTATCCATAAATATTCTATTTATAAGTTATATCAAGTTTTAGATATTAGTAAAAGCAACGAGTCCAAAGAATTATATATACGAGGCTATCTGTAAGGTATCGATTACAACTACAAGTTTTTAAAACTTCCGGAGAATATGAGACAATCTATTTGTACGTGCTAATCTGTTAAGGCAAAAGTATTCTGGTGAAGCTTTCTTTATTTTTCAAGATATTGATCTACATGCTTGTGTAACTAATTATCAAAAGATGTTCCAATAGTGCATATTGACTTTAATGGTGAGGTCACAGTAAGCAAATAATTGTGTTCTAGTTTTGTGGCCTTTGATCATTAGAGTTAGATATCTTTTTTAAAAAACCATCTTGCAAATAAGTACTTTAATACAAAGCCTACAAAAAACAGTTTGCAAATAAGGAATTTACCACAAAGCATATATGGAGTGAGAGAGAGAGAGAGAGAGAGATAGAGAGAAAGAGAGAGAGAGAGAAAGAAATATACAAGCACTGTAAGTTGATATTTTCATACTTAGAGGCTAATCTAAACTTGACAATCTTTTTGAAGTATCCGGTGTATAAAATGCGGAATTGTCAATAAGCGAGGCATTAGCAATGGCCTATCTAATCTTATATAACACAGACGTTACTTCAAAAAGAAGATGATTACGTCCTACGTGTCATGCATGCAATCATGCATATTAACCAATGATTTATATTTTGCCAAGTCACTGGCTTTCCTGGCTAGGTCTAAACTCTAATAGCACTAGTGAAGAAGGAGTATTTGTACAAATTTGTCCTAGCATATGGGACTATAATTTAAATTTTATTCCTCCATGGAGAGAAATATTTCTAAGCTTTTTCTCTTCCAACTCTGCAGTAAGTTTGTACACAGCTTCTATGACCCCACTCTGCAGTAAGTTTGTACACAGCTTCTATGACCTCACTCTGCAGTAAGTTAGTACACAGCTTCTATGACCTCACTCTGCAGTAAGTTTGTACACAGCTTCTATTACCTCACTCTGCAGTAAGTTTGTACACGTTACTTATCCTAAACCCAATCTCAGACGAAGCTGAAATTTAGCACACTTATTTCTTTTGCATGCCAAATGAAGTAATTAATTGTCTTGTTTGGTGTCTCGAACAATGAAAAGAAATTGTACTTTACGGATAAAATGGTTGAAGTTGAATTAGTCCCCCCCCCCTTTTTTTTTTGTAGAAAAAATAATTAAATTACTATTAATAACTATAAAACCTATTTTCATAAGCACATTCCTGGCACGGTGGCTACTGATTTGAGCATGAAGTGGTTGAGAAGGCTTTAGAATTCAGGTCGCTGACTTTCTTCTCTATTTTTATTTTTTATATATTTCTTTGTCCCCTGACATTCTAACTGGTCCAGTGATAGCGTCATAGAGAATTGAGAAAGCTAAGAGCATGAAATGGCGTACAACAGAAATAGTTAAAACTATTTCTAATCGCACAGATTTATTATCTGTCGAGATCTATTACAAAGTCAACTACATGACTGAACCAAACTAACTAATACAACACCGGATAAAAGCTTTTCTTTTTAAAGCATTTTAAAAAAAAATTATCACGAACGTGGCGTGACTTGCAATATCAATATGATCAGTCACTAAAATCCGTCCCCCCCCCCACCCCCCTCCGGCTACGCCCATGATATATATATATATAATAAGGCTTGTCTTCAAGTGAGGAATACAGTATTTCCCGTGGCTGAGCTGCCCCAGCTGTGACCTACATATTTTGCCACATTCAGGGCAAGCATAACCATTGTCTGCAGGTGGTCGATTTAGATTTTCTTTTCGTCGTCTGCGTTTGTCATCGGCAGCAGATTTTCTTTTGGTCTCAAATGTGTAAACCCGCGGCCTTCGTGAGTGACCTCCAGCTGTCTCGTTCCGACGCCGCATGCAGCCAGGTGCTCTCTTATATATTATATATGTATATATATATACACTGGCGAATATGTATGATTAACCAGAGTAGTCGCTCTAAAGGAGGAGAATTAGTCAAACTGCTATTTATTTTTACAGAGAAAGACTTCTAGAAATGTTTCTAACTTGTCTTATATTACACTGAAAGATGCTCAAAATGCCGTCCTTTCAATTTAGAGCAGCGTCTTCACCCAAGCTCGTGGAGAGTTTTTGAGATACTGTTCCAAATTTTTCCCAAGCATGTTTTCAAACAATCATTAGCGATTATGTCACGTGGACTATTGTAAAGCTCTGTTAATAACAAGCTCCAAACTCTGTGAAATGAGTAATCTCGCATTTTATTTGTAATTTTATCTAGCCGTCAAATGTTTCGCATTTCTATTGATCACCTGTTATGAATGGTCGCTGACTTGTAGCACCAAACTGCTGGTAGACAACTTAATCGCTGGAGGCATATAACTTGCTTAAAATAACTTGATAACTTGTGAACAGAACTAAATAAAACTTTTATTACAATATAGACACATTTTAACTTAAGATGAAATAAAGAAATGTAACTGTAATAAAATAACAATAAAAACATTTTAAAAATCTTTTTTAATTTAAAAACACAAGCTTTACGGTATATGTAATAGTATCGATCAGTTTAGATCAGTCATATCATTATTGTATGTATCGTAGACCTAGATATATAAATCTGTGCGATAATATATTTTTAACGATTCTTTTTGTTTAATTTTTTAGCTTTTTCAATGCGCTATGATCCTATAATTCCTATCACTTAATTAGGTCAGGTAACAGAGGTACTTCCTGTAAGCGCAATTACGACAAACTCAAACAACATGGCTGGCAGTAGATGGCTTCTGAAAGAGACAGTTGGAAATCTTTCACAAAGGCAGCAGGACACACATTTAAGACCTAAAGAAAAACCCTTAAAACTTAATAGACCACCGATGGACAACAGATTTGTCTGCAAGAGATGCAAAAAAAATGATGGTCGCAAATGGGTTTGCGGAGTCATTTGAAACACTTCACTCATCCTTAATCTTCGGAATCGAAGACACTGACATTATTGAATTGTTCTGATGAGGTAGAAAGGCTTAGTGATGATATAATCATTTAGTAATTCAATACGAGGTCAAGCAGTAAGATTTATATTTGCACTTAATAGAATTTTTCAAATACGGTTAACGTCAATTAAATCTTCACCAGCAAGCTGTCGACAGTGTCATCATTTAATAGCGGTCCCATCTGGTGTCCAGGTTTTTTTTTTCTTTAAAATCTTTCATGTTGGTCCGGCGTCATGTTACGTCAGGGTCGTTCATGTATGTGATTACTTATTAGGTAAAGATGAAGTGACTTTACTACTACGAAGAGTAACTATAAGAAGTGCGTCTGTGCCTTAAAACAAAATGGAAAGTTGCTTAAGCTTTGTGCGGAACAAATTTCTTTTAACTTGAATAATTTCTGAAATGCCATGTTCGTTTGCTTAGCTCAAGGGGTACTTAGTACTGTATGACTTTGACCCTAACTAAACGGAAATAAGAAACACTATAACTTGGATAACGTTAGGTCGACAATGCACAATAATAAATATTTGAATATACACTAAATAAACCACAAAACACCAGCTATCTACAACATACGAAGTTCAAGAAATAAAGAACAAAACTCCGTGATAACAAACACCAGTCCTCTTATACTCCAGCATACAAGTGACTAACTAAACTCACTTAATTATTTAAGGAAAACTATAAAAACAAAATATTCAAAAAACATAACGTGTATACCGTTCACATGACTGGTGATATAATCTGTCGATGATAAACCTTTCCTACCATATAAGCAAGCCCAGAGAAAAAAACATCCTTTTAACCATTTCTGCCCCTTACTGAAAACTTCAAAAACTGATATCAGTACCCAAGAAATAGATAGTTAAAATGATTTTCACCCAGAAGCAAGATTATGTGTAGTCGAAAATGTTTTGAAAAAAAAATGTGTGATTAAACAGCTTGTAACAGACAATAACAGTCAAGATCCTCACCAATTTACGTACAAAGCCGCCAGGGGAACTATTCAATTTTGTTACTTTTCGACCAGCTCAAAAAGTATTTCGGTAAATCTACATGTACTGTTTGTACATTTCTCATAGGCTGTAAATACCATGGTTCCATCTACGGATTAACAAATTGAAGACTTTGAATGTCAATCTCTAGATACAAGCAAAGACTTCTAAATATTCTAATCAAGCTTTGTCATGTTGTTACGGTTCCAACATCGAATCATAAACTCCAGCACTGGCCCCTCAGAATGTTAAGATTGTTCTCTGATCTTGTACGCTCTATGCACTAATGACAAAAAATAACGTAGTTAGATATGTTTAATGATACTTACAGAGGAGACTCGGTTGCAGAATAACCGATATCTTGAAATCCAGAATACAGAGATCAGCCCCACGTAAGAATGTAAAAGTTAATATATTTTTGTTCAAATTAAATTATTATTTAAACCTAAACTAGGAATTTATTTTCTTTAATTGTTTGTAAAACTTTACAAACTTTTTTTATAGCTTAATTACTTCGCTTCCTGTAATAAAGTGTTCTTTTAAATACAAGTCTACTTACCAAGCATACGCCTCTGAGACAATCGTACAAATTTGGGCATAGATGAAAGACGCATATTTGAAAAAGAGGATTACCTCTATCAGTGCATCCTCTACCAGATCATGTGTGATTGATAAGTTGTGGTCTTCTATATCTCCAGTATGAAAACCTGTATTTTTGTATTTCTATTGATTGGCTTTAAGAGTCTGGGTAAGTTTAGAAGAAGTCTTGATACTAAATTATGGATTGCTTAGCCGCCTTTATTTTGAGGTCGTTTTTTCTATCTGGTAGGCGTCACACATTTTTGACAGACAGACAGACAGGATGAGTTAATTTTACCCAATAATTTGCTGACCTATTCTAAAATTCTACGGTGTTAGGTGCTTTGGGTGTTTGTTTTTTCATATCTGTCTGCTACAAATTTTGAGCGCGTTATTTTTCTCACACCCATGTACGGATTAAGTTTAAAGTTTAGAATACTATTTTTTTTTACCTTACAAAACATCATTTAATTAAAAAAACAACAACTTGTTAATTAATTACTGGAAATTATTTTTTTTTATTCCAGAAAGGGAAATGTAATCTTTCAGTAAGAAAAGTTATGGCTTCACAGTTAATCATGTGTATGCATCTATTAGGGTAGATTTCTTTTTGGTTTTAATAACCGTTTGTGGTATATTGTTACAGCCACTCAAATAAGCCAAAGCAATTTCTTTTATGTAATTGGAAAAGAGTTCTAAAAGAGGTGTCAATGTTTTAGAACAAAAAAAAAGAGGATTTCCTTTAAAAAAAAATAAAATACGCCGTTACATCTAAACTTAGCAAAATTAGATTTCGAGTTGTTTTTCTAGTTTGTGATATCTAAACAAGACAGAGAGACAGACAGACAGACTTCCAAAAGTTAAAAGCAGCTTTTCTCTTAATGGAGCCTCTAATGGGTAATATCGGCTGGACGCATTGATATAATATGTGAATACGATCTCGAAAAAGGGAAAAATGCGTTTTTCCCTCGCAAGCCTTTAAGTATTGATAGTTAATATTCTTTTTTTTTTTAATCTTTGATTTGAACTATTCCCATTAAAGCACTTAATCAAGGGAGACAAGAAAATGAAACACTAACCAAGCGAGCTATCTCACCCATTGATGTACTGTGCAGGAAATTCAATGTCCTTACGTATGGTAAAACAAAAATGTGTCTATACTATGGTCAAGATGTCTGTACGTATGCTGAGGCTCAAGGTAAATGCAAGAGTAAGTGTCAATGACAAGTTACTACAGTAAGTTTTTAGAGTTAGATTGCTTGAAGTCTTGTGTTTTCTATAGCAGTGGATAATTAAAAATAATATTCATAAATCGGAGACCCCTTTTAATAGGTAAAACCTTTCCACGGGACAATAAGTGAATAAGCTACACAAATGCTTAATATGTGAATTTCGAACGTCAAAGTAACATGGTTACAAAGAAACACAAACTCAAAATCGGCCCTCGAAGTGGTCCGGCAAGGCAGGTAAAAAGGCAGGTTTCAAAATCTTCATATATAAAACATAAATGAATAACAGCACCAGGGACCAAGTTTTTTTCTGGATTCGAATCCAGAGTCACAGGTTCGAGCCTCGGTCGGCGCATGCCCTTATTTTCGTTGCATTTTAATTCACTACTTTCTCTCTTAAAAACTTGGTCCCTGGTGCTGTTATTCATTTATGTTTAATATATGTATGTATCATTTGTTTCAGCACCTAGCTTTAACTCTATGTTCAAATCTTCAGAAAGAATATCAAAATGAATTTCTGTGTAAGGCAAATAATAGAGAAGAATGTAGAGACAATGTTGACCGATCTTGTATGGTACCCCGACGGTCTAACTGATCTCATATAATGAATATCTAATTGATCTAAATGATTTGTAAAGGGTCAATCTCTTATTCAAAGCCTCAAGGAAAAAAAAACATTTCCGTAAAAAAAATAAAAAAAAATTAGAAATTCATGAGTTTAGTGTCCTATGGCAATTTAACAGCGCTACAGTTCAAGCGATAATATTGTTACAAATGACCAGTGACAGGAAGAGGTTAACGTGTGACCCCGGCGAGATAACACAGTAGCGAGTGTTCTCAGGAATGTACATGTGTCAACATGTAACGTGTCCTCACGTGTTGTTCCAGAAGGTCCAGTGGCAGGTAGAGGTCACTACGTGTGACCCCGACAAGATGACACTGCAGTGGGTGGTCTCTGGAATCTACATGTATAAACAAAGACAGGATGTGACGTTTCCACACGTGTTATTCCAGATGATACTAGTAGTGTTGGTGCAACTTTGGAGAAGTGATTAGGTACTCTATATAAAACAGAGAGTTAATGTAAAACGTCAGTCGTATGGAGTCGTAGGTAGAATCGTCGGTACAGTCTTCGTTAGCGTTGTCTACTGTGCGAAACAGTGAAAGAGAAATGTATACGACTCGATGCAAGTTAACTAGGGTAGAGTTAACTGTAGTGGACTACTGTCGTTAAAGTCTATACAGCGAACTTCACTGGACTTGAGCCGTAACGGTCGATGTAGGACGTGTACGGCTCTGATACGGTAGACTTGAGTACGACTTGTTTCAGCTTTGGAAGACCTGGAGCGACACTGGGAAGTGTGTCGTTGGTCTGTTCTGTGGAATACGGCTCGATGCAAGTTGAGAAGAGATGAATTGCAACGAAGTGAAGAGATGAATTGCAACGAAGTATAGCTAACTGTAAACTGACAGATATTGTACAGTCTTCTACGCTACATGTTACAGTGACGAATTGTTAGAGTTAATAGTCATTAAAGTTATATGAAACTGAAAGTTGAGTCGTCAAGTTCTTTGCAGTGTTTTTATTTGTGTGCCTACTAATACATTTAGCCAGAAGATTCAGAAATACGTAACAATATGAAAACTACTTATTAATTGTTGTTTTAAATTATTTGCATGAATGTGTTCACAGGTTGCTACTACTAAATAGCCTCCTATGTTTGTTACTACTAATAGTGAATAGTTGTAAAAATAGTGCTTTTTTTGCGAAAAACAAAAGCTGCTTCTATAGTTGATTTTAAAAAATAAATATTTTTTTCGCTTTCAGAAAAGAAAAAAGTAGCCGATACATCCATACATTGAAAATGTCTAACATATCATAATGTCGGATTCTCAATATATTTTCTAGTTTACGAGATCTAAACGGTACGGACTAATAGCTTGTATTCACCTTTCGGGGCACGAAAAACACATTTAAGTATTTTTTTTAAAACTAAGATTATAACATTGTTTTCAAATACAATTTTAGACAAGAAGAAGCTAAGAGGCAGAATACCGTTCTCTGGTTCGAAATAGTCGTTAGTAGAATTTTCCTTCGAAGCCAGGTGCCTAAGCGACACTGTCTCTTCCCGGCCGTTTGGAAATCGTATATGGACGTACTGTGGGTTGCAGCTAATAAGTTCAACCTCTTGTACCAATGGGTCAAATTTTGAAGATCTTACAGGCGATTTTAGTAATACTTTCCCTGGGTTCTGTAGCCAAGTAGGCAAGGATGTTCCCGTTGGCGATCTTCTGTTGAATTTGAAGATCCGTTCGTGTGGAGTTTCATTAGTAGAAGTACACAGTAATGATCGAATTGAATGAAGTGCCTGAGGCAACACAGATTCCCACTGTGATAGTTCCAACTTACCTGAGTCCAATGCTAATAAAATAGCCTGCCACAATGTTTTATTCAGCTTTTCTATTTGCCCATTTCCTTTTGCATTGTAGGGCGTTGTCCTGCTAGTGGCTATGCCCTTAGAATGTAGATATTCTGTAGTTTCTGTGGACATAAATGATGTGCCACGATTAGAATGGATGTAACTGGGTGTTCCAAAGAGGAAAAATAACTGGTCGAAGCACTTTATCACTGTCTTAGATGTCCTATCAGGACAGGGAAAAGCGAATGGAAACCGCGAATATTCGTCAATCATTCTTAATAAATACTTGTTCCGAGTAGCTGATGGCAAAGGACCTTTAAAGTCAACACTAATTCTTTCAAACGGCTGTGTGGCCTTTATGAGCGTACCTGCAAATTCCTTATAGAATTGCTGTTTAATTATATTGCAGGTTCTGCATTGTTGAATGGTCTGTCTGAACTATTCAACAGAGAAGGGTAAGTTCTTTGACCTGACATAATGTAGAAGTCTAGTGACACCTGGATGACACAGGTAGTCATGGTACGTCTTCAGGCTACTTTGTTTCGTCATGGTTGCACAGTGCCCTCTAGACAAGATGTCTGCTGCTGTGTTGGCGTTCCCAGGTCTATACTGTATAT
Organism: Biomphalaria pfeifferi; assembly: GCA_030265305.1. NCBI lineage: Eukaryota > Metazoa > Mollusca > Gastropoda > Planorbidae > Biomphalaria > Biomphalaria pfeifferi. The sequence goes on from JASAOG010000135.1 coordinate 1,585,302, forward strand.
CAAACTTGAAGCCTGCCAGTTCCAATTTCCACCTTTGTATCTTATCGTTTTTAATTTTCTTGTCATGAGTGTCTTTAAATATGTATGAAATAGACCGCTGGTCTGTAATAAGGGTAAAATGATTGTCACACAAATAATGCTTCCATTTGCGTATAGCTTCAATTATTGCAGTTGCTTCTTTCTCTATGGCAGATTGATGCCTTTCACTAGATGAAAGAGTTCTAGAGAAGAATGCAATACGTCTTCCATCCTGATTTAAAGTGGCTGCTACTGCGATGTCAGAAGCGTCTGTTTCCACAATTAGAGGATAGTCATACTTTATGGTGAAAATTGCTGCTTTCTGCAATTTTTGTTTCAAGTCTTCCAACGCTGTTTTTACTTCTGTAGGTACAGGAAAAATTTGATTTTTCATTATAGGATACATTTTGTCGGAGAAATTGGGTATCCAGTGAGCATAATATGCCAAAAGTCCTACAATCCTTTTCTGAGACTTCAGATCTTTTGAAGGTGGCAACTCTCGCAGATCTTGAAATCTATCAAGGTCCGGCTTCAATGTGTCCTTTGGATATTTCATATCCAAGCAGCTTTACCTTCATAGTAGCACATACACTTTTACTTTCGTTGAAAGTTATTCCGTATTCCAGAGCTACCTTCTGAAAACGCAACAGATTTTTTGTTATGAGAGTCTACATCTGTACCACATATTGTTACATTGTCGACATAGGCAAGCGTGTCAGACAACGTTTATTTTTCTATAATTGTGTCTATGGTTTCTGGAAGCAAGCTACACCGTTAGTGACCCCAAAGGGTATTCTGCAAAACTGGTAGAGTTTACCGCAAGCTTCGAAAGCTGTGTATTTCTTTTCGCTCTGTTGGATAGGTATTTGGTGATAAGCACTCTCCAGATCCAATGTTGTAAAGATTTCATACCTGGAAATTTTCTCCACCATTTCATCCACTCTTGGCATTGGGTAAGCGTCCAATAAGTAAATCTATTTATAGTTTGGCTATAATCAACGACCATTCGCTTTTTGTGCCGCTCATTGGTCGTTACAAGGACTTGAGCTCTCAAAGGTGATTTGGAAGGTTCAATGATACCGTTTCGTATCAATTTCTCACCTTCAGCTTTGATAAATTGTGTGTCTTGGAAGGAGTAATGACGAGATTTAGTAGCAATAGGTCTGCAGTCAGGGGATAAATTTGCAAACAATTGTGGTGCCTCTACCTTAACAGCATTGAGCGAGCAAACATGAAATGCAGGTCGACCACCGTTGAATGAAATTATCAGTTCTTTGTGTAATGCGAGAAAATCCAACCCAAGCACTACATCAGTGCAAAGTTCATCTAGTAACGAAAGTTTGAATTGATTGTAAGTTTCCCCTTTGTATTTAGCGATGCAAACATGTGGCCTCTTGTGACGCTTGCCAGTTGAGATGACGCCATAGAAATTTTGTCCTTTGAACGTGTCACTGACCAATCTTACTCTCTTGGTATGTTTGAATAAATGTAGCTTTCCCCGCTACCTGTATCAATTAGGGCTTTTAGATTCACGCCATTTACAGAGATGTGTACTGTTGATTTAGTTAAACCAGGTGCAGACGAAGTAGCAATTAGTGATGTTAGATGTGTAGAGTCCTTAATGCAGCTACACTCTTTACAAGATTGTCTTTTTATCTCGTGGCTAGGAGATGTTTTGACTTTTGTTTTGGTTATGGGCCATGTCGAGTGTCTTGGCAATATCTAAAGCCATTTTCAAGTCAAGGGATCTTTTCTCAAGTAGCCTCTGTCTAATTACACTCGAACGCAAGCCGCTAACAAAGGCATCGCGAATGGCGTCCTTTTCATTTTTGTCAGCACTAACAGCTCGGAACTGACAATCTCTGGCCATCACTATCAGCTTGTGTACAAATTGATCAAGATTTTGATCGACTTCTTGTTTGCAAGTTGCAAGCAAATGTCTGGCCAATGTTTCATTAGGGGCCTTCACAAATAAATTCTCAAGAATAGATTTTGCTTCTGAGTATTTAGAACAGGTAGAAATATACTGATATAAGGATGGAGACACAAAGTTGCATAGCAGGTCAAACTGTTCGCTTTCACTAGCCCCTACCTTCGTTGCGAATCTGTCAAAACAAGAAATCCAATGTTTCCATGTAACTGAAGCTTTGGTTGAACTAGGATCAGCAGTCTATTGGGACGCAAAAACTTGTCCATTTAAGAATGGTTTTATTGAAATAAATTGTAATATACTAAATCAATTCCTAACCTTAGAAACAAGGCTTTATTTCAATACAACACGACTGATACACACAATAACACAGTACAGACAGGTCACGATTCACAGACTACGATAATGCGAACACGATTACAAATACTATCACGATTACAAGCACGGGTAACACACAAGTTCATTTAACGATCACTCCAATTATTAATTTATTAGTAGTAAAAAGTTAATACTGGCACTTATTTTTTTTACCAAAAAGCACTGTATATATATATATATACATATATATATTATATATATATATATATATATATAATATATATATATATGTATATTATTTCTATGATTCTATACTTATACATAGGTAGAAATTCAACACTTGCTATAATCAATACGGAGGAGAAATTCAGAATTTTAGATCCAATGGACCATGTGTGGATCGGGCTGGATGATATTGCCAACGAAGGAACTTACAGATGGGCGGACGGCTCAATATTAGATCTACAAAGCAATCTAAGATATACGATATTTCAAGCGGGTATGTTCATGTATTGTTTTTATCCTTTGGGTTTGTTATTAGTTTTTGTTTTATGTATCATTTCCATAGCGTTTGTGTAGCGCCATTTTCATGCCTAAAGCATGCTCAGAGCGCTGTGGTCCAATCTCATTTGTGGACCAGTTGGGATAGATGGTATGTGGGAAAAGGTTTTCCGTCCTACCTTTAGGCGCTCAGTAAACACAACTTTGCTCGAGTCGTGTTTCGAACCTCGAGGCCCTTCATATGTAGCCACGCAACGTCAAGTTAAACAGTAATTAGCATCTCATTTCAATTCATTACTATTAGATCTATTTATTTCATTTCAAGCTGAATCTGTGTATAATGTTCCTAAAGTTACATTTTCTCAAGAGAGGATAGTTCAAGTTATTTAAATAAAATATTATTATTCAAATAAAAAACTATAAGTCTTATGTTGTCAGGTAAAGGAAAATTATTTTTTTTGCAAAATGTCAGCTTGATTCGAGATTGGGTGTAGGTGAAATAACGTGAACAAAATTTGTACCAGACAGACATACAGACAGACAGACAAAGCGAGTTGATATAAGCTTTGTAGAAAAAAGATCATGGTTTATCTAATGTCTAGCTTTATTTTCTTGCATTATCTTGCAATAGTTTACAGACGTTACTTCAAGAACGAAGATAATTATGTTTAAAGTACTTCATGTGTTAATCTAGTCATGCATGTTAGTTAAGAACGCCAACTCCAACTCTTCTTAGTCGTTGGTTTCCATTATAAGAGATAAAACATTGATTGTGGCTTGTGTTATTATCACTATGTATACCAGAACACAATTTCACTAAAAATCATTCTTGAAAAAGCTAAAAAAAACACACAAAATGATAGCGTGAATACAAAAAAAAACAAAAACAACATTCTTTCGATTAATAGTAAGCCGAAACAATAAATAGATGTCGATAATTGAATCTAATCCAACCTTCTTATGTAATCGTAACATATAATTCTGAGTGAACTGTTATAACATTGTATATTTCTTTTGCTTTTGGTATAGTATTTTGTTTTAAATTAGTTGTGATGCACAGCTAGGAGACATATTTCCTTTTGGATAATATAAATATATTGTAATAATTATTATTATTTAATTTTGATAAACGAAATTAATTTAGTTTTATATTGAGTTGTTTTTTTTTAAATATGTACATTTGCATTAACAGGTGAACCGAATGCCGCTTATGAAAATGAGGACTGTGTTTGCAATAGATGTTTTCATGATTTTGATAAATTATATGACGATAAGTGTGGTGAGACTTATAAGTACCTTTGTGAAAAAGCGTTTCGCTAGACAATATCGCCAATATTGCGAGAAATAAACCAAATAGATATAAATTCTTATTGTGTCAATTTTGTGTAAGACTCGTGGCTGATGTAGCGGTTGCCCTAACGCCACACAACTGAAATCATTTCAAAGGAATTTAGTTGTGATGTACAATTAGAAGAAACATTTCCCCCAGGGTAATATAGATATATATTATTTGTATGCGCCAGAGAAGAAAAGCAAGGCCAATGACACTAATTCCATCTGGGATAACCCTCTCAGTTTGCAGCCGAACATTCCGGGCTCACATAGGTCTCACCAACCACATAAGGAGGGACAAAACCCCAGTGCAAAGCCCTCAGTCCCATGGATGACAAAAGTGGTCATCATCGAATCACGATGGACGAACTATACATTTTTGTGTAAGACTTGTAGCGCATTTAGAAAACAAATTTGAATATGCATCCAGTTTTGTACTGTTTTTTTTTTAATTGTACTAATAAATACATCGAGTTTTGGACCTTTTTGTAATTGGACAAATACATTTATTGAGTTTTGTGTGTGTGGGGGGGGGGGGGTTTGTACTTTGACCGTTTCACACATTCATTTCCATTTTTTTAATTGGATCGATACCTACATAGAGTTTTGGAGTTCTTGTATTTGGACCGATACCTGCATAGAGTTTTGGAGTTATTGTAATGGACCGATACCTGCATAGAAATTTTTAGTTCTTGTAATTCGACTGATACCTACATAGAGTTTTGGAGTTCTTGTATTTGGACCAATACCTGCATAGATTTTGGAGTTATTGTAATTGGACCGATAATTACATAGAAATTTGGAGTTCTTGTCAATGGACTGATACCTACATAGAGTTTTGGAGTTCTTTTATTTGGACCGATAACTGCATTGAGTTTTGGACATTACCATTGAAATAATACCGGTATCTAGGATTTCGAAAAGGCATAACCTTTCGTTGCGCCTTAATTTACATCATTTTAAACAGTTTAAACTATTTATATGACAATTATGTTTGAAATCCTCCACAAATAATTTTATGAAAAAGTAACTTTCAATGGAAAAGAAGAATAGCAATGGTCGATGGTCTTACGCGATCCCTGACACATCCCCAATCTACCCTCAAGGGGGGTCGCGACCCACAGGTTGAGAATCCTTGTATTAGATGGACTGTAATGAAAAAATCAATTTTGCAAGCCCAGTAAAAAGTATAAAAAAGGATCCAGTTCGAAGCTTAAAAGTAAAGTAGCAATGATACATAAAACACTGAACCATAATCTTCAAATACAAAAACAAAATTTAATAAAATACTCTGAAAGACACAAAGATAAAGGCACATTCCTCGTTCCGTTGCTAAAAAAAATCTGTAAAAATGCTCCTTCTTCCCGAGTGCTGTTAGAGCATTCAATGGGTTGCCTGAACCAGCCAGGAAAACAAATGCCTTAAAAGATTTTAAGTCATTGGTTAACATGCATGACTAGATGCATGACGCGTAGGACGTAATCATCTTCTCTTTTTGAAGTAACGTCTGTATTATATAAGATAAGAAAAAGACTCTTTTAAATATTGACGGATTACAAGATATATATATATAAGGTTGGTCTTCGAGTCCGAAGATTAGTGAGGAATAAAAACTATGGAAAATTAAAGAGCAGCATCAGATTTATGAGGGAGAAATTGATTTGGCGTACTTTCTTTTTCTAGTGTTTGACTCATTACTTTTAGAAATATATTCATTAATTGAGATTTCATTAATCTGAATATAAAAATGTGTCTACAGTGAAAACGTAAGATAGGGTAAAATATCCAGGTTAATGTTAATGCTAAAGAGTTGACAAGACCTTGTTGAGGTGATTCGGTTCGAAGTTGTGCAGATATGCAAACATTTCAATAGCGCCAGGGGCTGAAAAGAATGCAAAAACTTCAAGTTAGACTCTTTCACAGATTCTAGGAGTTCGATACTTTCACAAGGATCCTCATTATTGGGGCGTGCTAGCTGAATGGTAAAGCGCTTGGCTTCCAAACTAAATTGGGTTTTGGTATGAAATCTTTGGGATCACTGGGATTTTGTATTTCGTTATTTTTTTTCCCCACCCAAATTTAATGGGCGTATCACGTAAGCTAATACCACCTCAACTCTTTCAAGACAACACACTAACCACTCTGTCAGAGAACCGCTTATTTAATCTGAAGGTTTTTATAGTTATCTATAGTTAGCTTCGAACTTACAAAGACAACCTTCAAAGAATAAAGGAGGCTAATTAAACTAATATATCACCATATCTGTCAAGTACAATTTATATTCCTTGATCGAGATACCAAACAAAATAATTATTACCCTAATTTAATCATATTTTTTATTGATTTTTGTTTTGCCTGTCATAAGAAATAATTGTGCACTATTAGAGCTTGATACGAAATTGGGTGTAGGAAAAAAAACATGTACATTATGTTACCAGACAGACCAGCAGACGAAGGGACTTGATAAAAGCTTTGTACAAATATAGAACGTCTATATTGGTTTAGCTCTACTAGCTAGTTCGACCTACAAGTCAATAATCGAACATCAACAAACATATTAGGACGAATTGTAACGTTACGTTAAGAAAAAGTATTTATGAATCCGGTCCTATGATGCTAAGGCTCTGCAAACGTTTGCTTTGCGTTATCACTGCTATAAATAATCCCTTCTTTCACGACAAGCGTAAAGACCAAGCCAAGAAAATGTTATAGCATGCTCAGAGCGCTATGGTCCAATCTCATTTGTAGGCCATTGGGTGAAGGGTATCTGGGAGAAGGTTTTCCGTGCTGCCTTTAGGCCTTCAGTAAACACAACTCTGCTCGAGTCGGGTTTCGAACCTCAAAGCTCTTCATAGGTAGCCAAACCAAGTTAAAGCGTTTTTTAGCCTCTGGACCACGCATCGTTTCATTTCATTAGTATTAGATCTATATATTTCATCTCAAGCTGAATCTGATTATAATGTTACTAAAGTTACATTTTCAAAACACAGGATAGTTCAAATTATTTAAAGATCTACAATAAGAAAAATATAATTGTTATGTTGTCAGATAAACGAAAAATGTGTGCGAAATGTCAGCTTGTTCCGATATTGGGCGTCGGAGAAATAAAGTGTACAAACCTTGTACCAGACAGACAGACAAAGCGAATTAATATAAGCTTTGTAAAGAAAGATCATGGTTTATCTAATGTCTAGCTTTATTATCTTGCATTATCTTATTTTGTCTTATAGATTGCAGACGTTACTTTAAGAAAGAAAATAATTAAGTTTTAAGCATTTCATGTGTCAATCTAGTCATGCATGTTAATCAATGACTTGAATCTAGTCATGCATGTTAATCAATGACTTGAATCTAGTCATGCATGTAAATCAATGACCTGAATCTAGTCATGCATGTAAATCAATGACTTGATTCTAGTCATGCATGTTAATCAATGACTTGTATCTAGTCATGCATGTAAATCAATGACCTGAATCTAGTCATGCATGTAAATCAATGACCTGAATCTAGTCATGCATGTAAATCAATGACTTGATTCTAGTCATGCATGTTAATCAATGACTTGTATCTAGTCATGCATCGAGTTTTGGACTTGTGATTGGACAGATACAATAATTGAGTTTTGTGTTGTTGTTTTTTTTTTGTAGTCTGGACGTAATTTGACCGATACCTACATTACTTTGGTGGTAGTAAAGGATGTTTTTAAAAACACAGGTCAACTTCACTTTCAAATTGTTAAATTTAGAACTCAACTCTTTTTTTAGTTGGCATCAGCAAAGTTCAAATAAGTGTCCTTGACATTGTCTAGTTTATGACCAACATCTCTGAAAATCATTTTAAAATTAAATTAGGCTATTTGGAAAACACTTTCAGCGGGTATTCCCGAACTCGACTCGATGTTTCTTTGTCATCAGTAAGAGAGGCATAAATAAGTAGGTGTTTAAGTACATTTTGCATAGTGTCTTATGTAGACATTAGCTGGACTGTAATAGAAGAAATTAATTGTGCAAACCCATTAAAAAGACTCTTTGAAGTATTGACGAACTACAATAAATAGAAACAAAGAGCAGCACCAGATTTATGACGGAGAAATTGATTTACAAATATTAAATGAATGTTTCTTGTTCTATTTTAAAACTATTTACTTTTACAAATAAATACATTAATAAAGTTTTAATTAAACTGAATATAAAAATGTGTCTCCGGTGAAAACGTAAGATTGGGCGAAATATCCAGGTATGGGTTGATGCTGAAGAGTTGAAAAGACCCCGTTGAAGTGATCCAGTTCAAAGCTGTGCAGAAGTCAGTTGATCTTTGGAGCAGTCATTCACGCAAACAAACAAATGAACTTGCGACCGTCAGTTCAGCAAATGGCAAGTCTATAAGCTTAGTATTGACCTTTCTTTGAAAATCGATCTCTGCTTTGATAGAGCCACTGACAAGTACATCCATCTCACAGATATGTAACAGTTCAAGAGCGCCTGGTCTGAAAAGAATGCGAAAACTTCAAGTTAGACTCTAGCACAGATCCTAACAATTAATACTTTCTAAAAGATCCTCATAATGGGGGAGTGGTAGCTGATAGGTAAAGCGCTTGGCTTCTGAACTCTGGGGGTCTTTGGCTGAAATCTTTGGGATGACTGGGATTTCAATTTTCGGTATTTTGTTTACCCACCCCAATTCAATGGGCAGCATTTAAAATTGTCGTGTAGAGTTGTGCGTCGCACTAGGAACCTTTAGGCCAGCAAAAGTGAACAAAAGCCCCCTTTCGTCGACCTCGTATACACCATTTTGTCATGCGGGACATGGAAGTTGGTTGATGTATTGACTACATGTCCCCCCGTTAACCGTCGGATTCTAAATAATTATGTAATTATAAGTTCAACAGAAATTTACACTACAAATACAAGTAGAGATTTAAACGTATTTTTTTTTTATTTCTAGATCTCAAAATGTGCACTCTACAATCCCGACTTTAGCTATACTCCTTCACACAAACTCAGAGGTGGTCTCCAAAATGGTGTGAATACGGATATTCTTTTGGTTGACTGGCTTACTTTACTGATCTAAACATTATTGTTTCAAACCTTGAAATCAACGATCTAAAATTGATTTCTTAGGCGAATGCCTCCTCAGCTTCTTCAAGGCAATACACTAACCACTCTGCCAGAGAATCGGTTATGAAATTAGAAGTTTTTATAGTTATTTATTGTTACTTCAAGCTTTACAGCGACAACATACAAAGAATAAATGGGGCTAATTAAACTAATATACCACCATATCAGTCAAGTACAATTTATTTCCTTTGTTCGAGATACCAAACAAAAAAAAAGATTACCCTTATTTAATTATATTTTTTTTATTGATTCTTGTTTTGCCAGGTAATATAATAATTTTTTGGGAAATCTCAACTAGACCCAGCATTGGGTGTAGGAGAAATAATGTGTATAAACCTTTTTTACTAGACAGACAGACAGAGTGCGTTGATATTAGCTTTTTAAAAATGTAATACGTCTATATCGGTTTAGCTATACTAGCCTTTTCGATCTACAAACCAATGATCGAGCATCAACAGACGCATTAGGAAAAAGATATCATAGAAATCTAGAATTAATTTTAGAAATAGCATTACGAATCCGGTCCTAAAGTGATAAGACTCTGCAAACCTTTGGCTCGACATATCATTGTCAAAATATTTCTACTTTGTGTAAGGACCTAGCCAAGAACATGTTTGCATTTAAGATACAGTGTGGTGTTTTCCGTAAACACAATTTCATCATTGTCTCCTCAATGTCCCTAAAGACAGCCATGACACTGAAGCCCAAATAGAGAGAAACGAAAGCAGGGCAAGGCTGACACACTCGCCAAGATTGGGAGAACTAACTCACTAATAAACTCTTCACTCTATCCAGAAGAATTGAAGAAATTAATTGTAAATAAAATAAATGAGAAATCACAAGAAAGATGACGCTTACTATAAGCTATCCCGACAAGACCAACGTCTAATCTTTCGACTCAGGACAGGACACAACAGAATGCGACAACACATGTACAGGAAGCTCAAAATTGGAACCAGTGAAATCTGCCCATGTGGAGTATCACCAGAGAATGCCGACCACGTCCTCCAAAACTGTTCTCTTTACCAAGAGGCCCGTATAAGACACTGGCCTCCAAACCACCCCAAATAGAAAGGAAACTATATGGAGAGCTCCCTGATTTGGAAACCACTGTGCAGTTCATCTCATGTATTGGTCTAGTCATCTGAACACTCCAACATAACAATGAGAACGAAGAAGAAGAAGAAGAAAGAAGAAAGCAGGGCAGTCTCTGTCTAAGAAGGAATCTCACATTCTTAGAAGACCCGAAATCCGAAGGCACCAGCTGACTTATCGAGTGTGCCCAATGTTTGAGAATATACATTGTTTGAGGATCGTGTAAGTAAACAAGCAATACAAAAATAATACTTTTTTAAAAAACCAACCTTATCTAAGGGAAAGAACCATTAAATGCTGCCATTTATCTGAAAAAAATAGAGTTTAGCTCCCTTTCTGCTATATTAAAGAAAATTAATTAAATAGTACTAAATGATTAACTTATTGTTATTTTTTTTTGTCGATTCGTGTATTGTCATTGACAATGATTACTGATCATTTCAACTTAATCCGAGAATGGGAAGTGGGAGAAAAAACGTATCAAATTGTAATAAGGGGACTAAATCCATATGTATAGCTCACAGTATACACACATCTCTCATTAAGTAGCATTTCTTTTCCTTATTTCGATAACCAAAAAATTATAATTTATCACCAACAATTAATTGTTTAATACACAGAAAGACAGAGTGAGTTAATATAAGCTTTGTAAAAATCTTAAGTATATAATAAGAGTGTGACCTGTATGTTTCAACGTACCTCATCACAAGTCTAACATATCTACCAACAATTGAGCCGTTGCAGGTAAAGTTGAATGTTACTCCATCCAGTGGATCTGTTTGGTTGTAACACACTTGACCTTTTACGTTGGGAAATTCGGGGATGCGTCTAGGATCTTGTTGAAAGATGTCAATATCAAAGTTTCTTAGTCGTTGTGGAGACATATCTTGTCTATAATGATTGAAACGTTTAGAAATATTATATAGATATGTTGCGTAGGTTACTGATGAATGCCTGCTAGCAATTAATGGTTTGCAATTATATGAAGTACTAGCCGAAGGCCTTCGGGCATTAGTTTGGGTGGTACTGATCTACTGGATTTAATTAAGATCCATGTCAAAATCGAAGAATGTTCCTTTCATTTTTTTTGCCACGAAAATACCATGCTCAGCCGGCATATTCATATCCAATATAATTTACTTTGAAAACGGGTTTACCCGATTTGTTGAACGGTTTTATTATTTAATAGAGATACGCTTAGGTACTTTTGTCTATTTTTGGGGCAAACTGGTTTTGGGAGGGACATTAAACATTCACTACGGTCTCCGTCATGATGTAAGGAACTTTTATGCCAAGTTTTATCATGATTTGGTTAGAATGTTATAATTTTTATTCGGGACATGCATACATACATTCTGACATGAGCCTTACTTTCTGCTTTATATCTTAGATTTAAGGTGCACAAATATCATTACATACACTTTGCATAAAATGTAGGTATCTGGTTTCATTGAGTTCTTCTAAGTGAATCTTTATTATTGATTTTAGTTTCCTTAATTTTAATTCAAAACGCGCTATTTTGATAATTGCTTTTTTTACTCACAAAAAAAAGGTGGTTTCATTTACTGGCTATATTTACCTGTTTGTTAGCCGAACCATCTCTATAACAAATTGACCAAGTAGATCCACCATCCACCACGGAACGTATCCCAGGTCTGTATGCTGTGGCACGATCCATGATACGCGTTGCTATCCGTCGTCTGCTTTATAAGCGTAATAGTTTTTGTAGAGAGAACTCTGCATAGCAGGTTTGTACTGGGCAGCGTTGTAAAGTCCGCTGCTGGTTACAACCATGTGCAGAAGGACGTAGTGGACTTTGAGGAAAGACATTCGAGTCAGCGTGTTTCCAAGGTCTGTTCCGCTATACCACACAAGTAATAGTGTTCTTGTGAAACCATCTAAAAAAAATTATAACATCTTCAGTTTTCAATAACTGTGATATCATGTTTATGTTTCTATTTCACATATGCTAATTTATAGTGGCGGGTGTTAACTATTATATCATTAACTCTTTCTCTCCGTAATTATTTACCACATTCTTGTGGAATCAACGCTGGTATCGTCAGTTAGGAGAGAAAGAGTTAAGGTCTTTTATGATTAAATAATAAAAAAAACACACTGCACTTTCTATATGTGTCTTACCTCAAAAATATTTCACTCATCCACTCTGACGAGGCTACTTACAGTATATTGATTTCAACTCCTGCAAATAAAATGTAGGTCTTAAAAATTTATGAGGAATCTAAGTAAGTCTATTTGTAAGTGCTTGTTTTTTTTTGTGTGTTTTTGTTCTAACACAAGTACATTGGTAAATCATTGAAATCTATATATTTATTGATCGACCTTGTTGCGTGACTATTCACCAAAGCAATTTCTATACTGTTTAAAGACTGTAATAGTAGAGCCACACTTTTAAAAAAAATTCTAATAGTTCTTGATTATTAGGTCTATGTTTGTTCTATTTCGATTGAGTCAAAAAGGGAGACAACTTAATATTATTTTTTGGAAAGTAAAAAAAGCATAACACTTTACCATTGAATCCGATATTTAATAAACAATTAATAGATAATTGATAACGTTATTAGCTTAACGCATTTAATTACAGATACTTAATACATGTACTAGCGAATGATGTGTTATAGCAGGTGTATATAAAATTAGATGCTAACAAGTAGTTATAAGAATGGTAGCAAGTTGCTGAAATATCTAAACTTTCAACTTCCGAACTGCAACTGTTCGACCACCATACCAAATGAAAAGTGTAGTAAGCCTATAAGTTTTGAAATTATTGACGTACTTATTTTATAAAACTATATCAGTATTTAGCTCGTGTGTCTTAAGTGACAATAGGAACAGACGTTTCAAGTTGAAGGAAACATTGACAAGGACTTAAACATTTTTCGTTTATATCAAATATACATGTTCATTTTGGAGTCGCGGGGGCAGAGTTGTAGCGCACTTGGCTTCAGAACTGGTGGGTCCCAGGTTCGAATTTTGGTGAAAATAGGGATTTTTTATTTCGGTATCTTTAGGGCGACTCTGAGTCCACCCAACTCTAATGGGTACTGTCAGGGCTTCAATTTTATATACTTGTGTTCTTGTTCTCGTGTTTCTTAACTTGGCTCGTTAGGGGTATGAATACTCAATTACATTTATTAATACTTGCTTAGTTATTCACTTAAGAGCAATTACTACTAGATACATTTAAACTCCAACTATAGATATCCATTGAAATACGAATAATCTTTAATATTCAATAAGCACATAATGAAATCAAATTTCAGATATTATTAATCAACTTTCACCAGTCCATCGACTTTCATGTCATATACATATATAAACACCAGTCCAGGAAGCAACGTCCAACCTTCCTGGACCGGGAGCAAGACCTTACTGACTTAACACACTCTCTCGCACATTCAACGAAGACCTAGTCACTTAGTTCACAACACGTGCAATACTATTCACATTCACAAGGGGATATAACAATCATACCAAAATATCAAACTAACATTCATTCTCGCCATACCTCCCCCTGACATCCCCCCCTCTCATGATATGACATTAGTTTGAGAATAGTAAAAGCGTAGGTCGTAGTGCTGACTACATGACACCCTCGTTAACCGTAGGCCACAGAAACAGATGACCTTTGGCTGATTGGTCTCAAAGAGGAACGTTTCTTTAACTGTATTCATTTAAAGCACTTTGTGTTTAATAATATATCCTTGTGTAATCGACACTAACAGTTAGGAAATAGATGCACTGGATAGATCCGTCTAGTCGTAAAGTAAAATTACTATAGAAGTCAGTTATCATAGTTGTGCATACACAATAGTTAGTATTTGATGCTTTGTCTACAACTTACAGTTATTCTGATCGCTTTTTATTAATGTTACATTTTTATTACTAATTAATCTCTGGCGTCTCCTTGAATTATTGAAATGATTACATTTATGTGTTATGTTAAAGCCAAACCAGGAGTTCACTGCTCCGGGTTCCTCCATAAAAGTATGGCTCTAAGTTTGCGCTTTCCTAGTTTTGGACTACATGTGGAATTATTGTTGCATTATTTTTACTATAAAAGCCTGGTGAACGCACAACTCGAATGGGTTTCAATGTTTTACTCTACTAGATCACTTGAGACTTTTAAACTCATTATCATTAAACTCCATACTCACGTCTTCTAGAGTTTCTCAAAAAGTATAACCCTCTCATTTTCATTTAACATACGGAGGCAGAATATATAGGTTATAGTTTTAGAGACAAGAACGTGAGAAAAAAAACACACAGACAGACAACATTGAAACAATAGCTTCTTTTTCTTCCTGTTGTGGTCTGTTAAAAGAGTTACTTCAGAAAAGTTTTGTAATCTTTAAGTTATGAGCTAGAGTGGGAGGGGAGGGGAGGGATATAGAAAATGAGTACGAGAGGCATTGAGAGAATGAAGTAATTGTTCTTTGAATAAGAAATAAAACGATGATTTGAAATTTAAAGAAAGGGGACGTCAGCTCCTGAGCAATAAATATTTATGCAGTTATGTCCCTTTGATAGGAGAACAAAGTACTATATTTAATATGATATTGTTAAGACACACGCTGACAGATTCATCGTTTATGTATGTGTGGACGTTTATGTTTGATATGTGTTTTATGTAAAAAAAAGCATATAAAAAACCTTAGCAGTTTTTTTTTCGTAATAATTCTACGAACAATTCCATGTTTTCCTAAGAATTTATATGACCAGGCCCAGCCACTCATGCAGTCTGAAATATTCACCACTCAGTAAACTTTGCACACCAAATATAATGACGACAACATCTTTTATGCGGGCAAGGTCAAAGGCTTTTCAACCGCGCACAACATCGCAATCAGCGCTGAGCCAATAGGACCAATGAGCGCACAAATGATCCAACCATGTCCAAGGGTGCTGCCAGTGGTTTTATGGCGCCATCTGGCGAGAGTTTATTCTCTCTTAAAAGTCAGCTAGAACTCGGTCTACTCAGCAGCTCCGTGGGGGGGGGGGGGGGGGGGGGGGGGTGGAGATAAAAATATTTTTTATTGGTAGTTACAGAGTACTATAGATACTTGGCCTTGACTTTTGGGGGGCCGCAGAGAGAAAGAGAGAGAGAAAGAGGGAGAAAGAGACAGAAGAGAGAGAGAAAGAGATGGTAAATAAAAGTAACACTTCTTGAAATAAAGAGAGAGAGAGAAAGAGACAGAGAGAGAGAGAACGAAGGAGTAAAGAAATCAAATGATAGGAGTATGGGGGGGGGGGGGACAAACAAGCCAAAAGAGACAGAGAGGGTGGCGACTGCTTGATCGACTGGTACAACCCTTTTTCATTCTATATTTACTAATGATAAATTTTAAGATCAAAGTCTCTGTGCGACATAATATAGAAATGGGTTTAAACATTAATATGTACTTTATATTATATATTATTATTATTGCTTTTATATAGCGCTACTTTCATGCTTATAGCATGCTCAGAGCGCTTTTGGTCCAATCTCATTTGTGGACCAGTGGGGGGGGGGGGGGGGGAGGGGGTATATAGGGGTTTTTCGTGCTGCCTTTAGGCGCTCAGTTAACACAACTCTGCCCGAGTCGGGTGTCGAACCTCGAGCCCCCTTCTAGGTAGCCAAGCCAAGTTCAAGCGCACCACGCTTCCCACTAGTATTCAACTAATTTTGTTCACAAACTATGATTTCTCCATAAAAATAGGACCGCCCCCCACCTAAGAGGGCCAGAGTGGGGAGGGCAGTAGAACCACCACCACCACCACCACCACACCGACTCTGCAAAGATACCAGAAGTGTAGCGAAATATTAAAAAAATTATATAGTAATTCAACTCAGTTTGTTCACAAACTATGACACAACTGAAAGGGTTTAGGAGGGAAGGGCAGTAGATGTATTCGCCCCCCCCCCCACCCAATCAGCTAACAGGGGAACGACATAATATAGAGATATGTTAAAATATGAATAACAAGTTTAATTATATAGATATTTTATTTATTCTGTTAACAAGCTATGATTTCTTCAAATAAATTAGAGCGCCCCCTCACACTCGAAAGTTAATGGGGGGAGGGGGCGGGAATGATGCCCGTCGCCAACTCCCTATCCCATCAAATCAGCCAACATACTAGTTTGGGGAGGCCCGAAATAATTTAAAAATAGGTTTAAATATAAATAATTAGTATATATTATTAATATAAAAAAAATAATTTCGTAAACAAATTGTGTGATTTCTTTACTCAAATTCGTCTGCCGAGTGGTGGGTGGGGAAGGGTGGGGGGCAGTGGACCGGATACACCAAAAAAGTAAGCTTTTTTTTTTGTTACATATAAAAATCTTCTATAAATCTTCATAAGGCTTTGCGGTCCTACATAATTCTTTAACAATGTCATACAGTCATTCAGTGTGGTTTAAATGTCATCTAGTCATCAATAATTGCGAATCAATATACAGTCTTGATGTGTTTTTTTTTCAATTAAACTAATGTCACCAATTAATCCTTTTTATTCAATTCCCATTTCACATTAGTTGTATTAGGCTTTAATCCAATTCACATTAGACTTTCTTAGCACTAAATGTCAGGCCTCAGCGCGCCATTGTTATCTACTTCCGTTTTCAAACGTTCGCTTTTATACGGCGGATTGAATTTCTCTCGGCTGACGTCACTTCCTTTGTGCGTGCGAAGAAAATAAAACATTAATTTGAAACGTGATTTTTTTTTTCTATTTCCCTGGTCTGGAGAGGGGGTACAAGGGGTTAGAAACAGTTATCAATTTTAATATGGAAGTTGGAACAAAGACGTGTTTGCTCGTATGTATATGTTTATCTGAATTTTTTTTTTCATAAAGGTTATATCAACTCACTCTGTCTCTCTGTCTGTCTGTCTGTCTGGTAAAAAGTTTGTACATATTTTTTCTCCAATTTCCCATCCTCGGATCAAGTTTAAAGTAAGCAAATGTATCGTTCAACCTAATAAGACATGAATTAATCTAAAAAGTAGACATTTAGTTTACTAGATGATTAATTATTTTGTTTGATAATGAAATAAGTGGAATAAATGCTACTTAATAAAAGTTGTGGATGTATATATAGATTTAATCCCCTTGTTACATTTTGACACGTTTTTCCTCCCACTTCTTATTCTCAGAAAAAATTGAAATTTTGTATCATTATTCATAGCGGACGACAATACACGAATCAATGAAAACTTTAATTAATTAATTAATCATTTAGTATTAATTAATTTATTTGTTGTACATAGCAGAGAGGAAGCTAAACCCTGTAATTTTCAGTAAATGTCGTTATTAGCAGTTCTTTCCCTTCAATATGCTTTTTATTTTAAAAAATTCTTTTTTTCTATTATTTGTTTTCAGATTCGAGAGTCTTTTATTCTAGAAAAATTGACAATGGTCATTAGACTTTTAACGTTACGTAACAAAATATGTAGTCTATTTACGTGGCCATAATGAAAAGTAATGTCCCCGTATACAAATCAACCTACCAGTTTAAACAAATCGTTGTCCATTCATCATTATCATCATCAAACTCCATTTGAGTGAAAGCTTGAGAGGCTCAAATCCTCTCTTACAAAGCCCTGGACAAGTCAAGACCGACTTAGTCACCAATCAATTTTTACTTATAAACCCCTAAGTTATATAGACATGCAAAACCTCAATGCCAAATTATACGATTTTTAGTCTGAAATACAATACACAATGATAGAATAAAGGCAGTAATAGAACTTAAATAATCTCTACAATTACGTATGTGCAGTGCGGGAAAAAAAAACAGGTGAAAAAATAACACCAAAAAATTTTAATTTTTAAAGTTGGCTCGAAGGGGGAAAAGTCAGAAGTGGAATATGTTGATAGTGATCGAGAAAAGGCTGGGGGATGTCTTGGATGTCTGAGATGTTATCTGATACACTAACACGATGTTCAGTGAGTATCCAAGTCCAGGCCACCCACTCAACATCCATGTCATCACTAGCGTAGTTGAACAATCGTACTGGAAGATCGCTATCTTGGAAATTAGTTAACAGACCGTGTTCAACGTGTAGGAGTAACGGAACAAGTGTTCAGATAAAAAAGTTCGTTTCACCAGAACACACATGCTTAATACACATACTTAATACACATACTTAATACACATACTTAATACACATACTTAATACACATACTTAATACACATACTTAATACACATACTTAATACACAAACCATACACACTCGCTAACAAAAGTGTAGTCCCAAATCTTTTGTATTTCAAGCTTAAGTTACAATAAAACCAAATTACTTATCATAAACATTATCAAGGCCGTCACTTGGTTAGATTTAAACAAGTAAACTAAAAATATCTTTATGTAAAGCTTATATTAATTGACTCTGTCTGTCTGTCTGTCTGGTAAAAAGTGTGTACGAATTATTTCTTCCACACCCATTCTCGGATAAAGTTGAAACTTCGCACGATTATTTATTGGCATAGACAAGACATGAATCCATTTTTAAAACGTAACCAATTAGTACATTAATTACTGGTAATTAAATATTTTGTTTGATACCAACAAGGGAAACTGATCCGTCAGTATTCACAGACATGGCTACATTTTTGGGGGA
The DNA here is from genome assembly GCA_030265305.1 of Biomphalaria pfeifferi. Taxonomy (NCBI): domain Eukaryota; kingdom Metazoa; phylum Mollusca; class Gastropoda; family Planorbidae; genus Biomphalaria; species Biomphalaria pfeifferi. The sequence continues at coordinate 1,604,240 of JASAOG010000135.1, forward strand.
TTTAGTCCCCTGAAAAATTTGTTAACGCTTTGTCTCCTTCACAATTTTGTTCTTTAAACACTTATTTATTGTACCTAACAAAACATGAATCAATAAGCAAAAATACTCAGTTTTGTAAATTAATTATTTCTAATTAATTATTTTGTTTGATATTAACAGTGGAAATAACTTGCACATTAGAGATGGACATAGTTTTAAAGGCGTTTTTTTTTTCCCTTTAATAAGTTTTGTTGTTGTTGTTTTTTTGTTTGTTTTGTGTTATGTTTTGCTTGATTTTTATTTAAATCTAGTCCTGGTGGTGGTCTATAATTTCTCTTTTTTTTTTTTAATCTTAATATTTTAATATTGCAAGGAGTGTCTCCCGTAAGCTTTGCATAATCAAGTTCTTGTATTACAGTCCAGCAAATGAATTGTCCACAAGACTTCAAGAAAACTGAACACGTACGCCTTGATTATTTACTCATCTCTTTACTGAACAGCAAGAAACATTTGAGTTGAGTGCGGGAATTCCCGATGAAGACGTGTGCAAAATAAAAACGTAAGACAAACTTAATTTTAGATTATATTTTGAAAAAAAAATATAATTGTCAAACCAGAGTTTCTACCTTGTGCCATTGGCAATTAACTAGTGATTTCAAACAAAATATAGATAGACTATTAAATTTCTAAAAAAAAAAATATCGTTAGAACTGTTTTTTAGATACTCGTTTACTGTTTCACACATCCAAATTTCACACATGAAGAGTTCGCTATCTAATAAGAGGAATTTTTATAATAATACAATGTAGTATTTAAGATACAAGTTTTTGTAGCTATAACAAAAGTAAATACAACCATTTGCCCTAACAAAAGGATAAACCTGTGTATAAAAGGAAATACAGCAATCAGACATATCTGCTGCGAAAGCCAGCTAATAAGTCAAGTTGAACAAGCAGGCGATGTAGAGTTAAGTCTGGTGATAATAAAGAATCTGACCAAAATGAAATAGAAGACGGATAATAGGCTTTTGGTATAAAAAGGTTAGAAACACAAGTCTAAGGAAATGGATTTATGGCATGAGGAGGATGGATAGGAGTTTATATTGTGAACGAATAGGATGAGAGAGAAGAAAAACAAACAATACGAAAAGTAGGATAACTCGGATTAATATTTGATGTCATATCATTATATCCTATCATTGGCCTCCTTCAGTCGTAGGACGACTATGGTTCATCTCAGAGCGCACTTCCTCATGTGGCTGTGGAGCCCTATTTTGGAGAGACACTCCCGTCCACAGATAGCGCAAGTTAGGGTCCCCTTGGCTTTTGTTTCGGTGGTAGAGGAGCTGGCCGTTTTCCGGTTTGTGCGTTTTTCTTCCTGGGCTGAGACCCATGTACTTTCACTGTCCATAGCTTTCTTTGTCACTGTCTCTCTCCACCTGTTGCGGTCTAGAGCTATGTCTTCGCAATTGTCAGTATTGATGTTCACTGATTTGAGGTCACGTTTTATTACATCTATGTAAGGGAGGTGGGGGCGAGCAGTTTTTCTTGTGCCAGTCGCGAGTTGACCATAGAGGATGACTTTCGGGATGCGCTTGTCCTCCATCCGGCGAACATGTCCAAGCCAGCGCAAACGGCGTTGTCTAAGGGCTGTAAAAATGCTGGGAATACCTGATCGCGCAAGGATCTCAGTATTGCACACTTTTTCTTTCCATGTGACATTCAAGATCCTACGGAGACATCTCAAATGGAATGAGTTTAGTTTTCTCTCTTGCTTTGCGTAGGTGGTCCATGATTCACTGCCATACAGCAGTGTACTCATAACGCATGCCTTGTAGACTTCCATTTTGGTCACCGTAGTTAGCTTATGGTTTTCCCAAACTCTTAGTCTGAGTCTAGCGAATGTCGAGGCAGCCTTCCCTATGCGTTTTTTCATCTCCTCTTCTAGGGACAGGTCATCTGTAATTGTGGATCCCAGATAGCAGAATTCGTTTACGGCGTCCAGCTTGTTATCGTCAATGAGGATGGAGGGTGGTGCTGTAGTAGGTGGTCCCATAACATTTGTTTTCTTCGTGCTAATAGTCAAGCCATATTCTTTACAGGCCTGAGAGAAGCGGGACATTAGTGACTGAAGTTCCTCTTGTGTGTGTGCCACTACCGCTGCGTCATCCGCGAATAGCATATCTCTTACGAGGGTGGCTCTGATTTTAGTTTTGGCCCTCAGTCTGGCAATATTTAGGAGTTTGCCATCAAATCTGGAATGGAGATAGATGCCTTCAGTGGATTTGTCAAACGCGTTGTGGATTAGCAGTGAAAATAGTATTCCAAAGAGGGTTGGGGCCAAGACACATCCTTGTTTAACTCCGCTGTTTATACTGAAACTTTCAGAGCTGGCACCGTTGAATTGCACTGTGCCCATCATATTTTGGTGGAAAGATATGATTACATTTAGTAGCTTGGGTAGGCAGCCTATTAACTGTAAAATTTTAAAGAGGCCATCTCTGCTAACTAGATCGAAGGCCTTTGTCAGGTCAATAAACGCAATGTATAAAGGCATCCTTTGTTCTCTGCACTTTCCTGGAGTTGGCGGATGGAGAAAATCATGTCAATCGTGGATCTCCCTGACCGGAAGCCGCATTGTGATTCTGGGTAGACCCGATCAGCGAGATTTTGTAGCCTGGGAAGTATCACTCGAGCAAAGACTTTGCCTACAATACTTAAGAGGGAGATTCCCGTGTAATTGTTGCAGTCGCTTCTGTCACCTTTGTTCTTATACAGTGTAATGATTTTATCATCCCGCAGGTCTTGTTGCACAGCACCTTCTTGCCAACATTTACAAAGCAGTTCGTGTAGAGGTTGGTTTAGAGTAGTTTTGCATTGTTTTAGAAGATCTGGGGGGATACCATCGCATCCGGGTGCTTTGCGGGCAGCAATGTTGTCTATGGCTTTTTGAGCTCTGAAAGGGTGGGTGTTTCATCTAGCTCGTTCATTGTGGGTAGTTGTATGATGGCTTTAAGGGCTGAGTCAGAGACTGAGCTTGTTGTGGCGTAAAGCTCAGAGTAATGTTCCACCCATCTGTGCATTTGTTGGCACTTGTCTGTGATAATTTCCCCAGTGGTTGATTGTCTTGTTTTGGGAGGGTCCGAGAGCCTTTTTGATTCCTTCGTACATCCCTCTTATGTTGCCCACTTGGGCTGCGAGCTGAATACTCTCACTGAGCTCTACCCAGTATTCATTGGCACAGATCCTTGCTGTCCTCTGTGCATTGGCTCTAGCTTCTTTCAGGTTTAGCAGGTTGCGTTGGGTAGGCTTTACCTTGTAAGTAGCGAGTGCATCTCTCTTTGCTCTGATGATAGGTGCTAAAATAACTGCTTTAGAGTGGAACCAATCATTTTGTTTTGTAATTTTTCTTCCAAAGATTTCCAGGGAAGTCTTTTGTATGGTGGACATGAGGTATTCCCATTTTTCAGTTGCTGTATTCTCAGAGATATATTTGTACTCGCGTTCAAAAGATTCCGCAAACTGTATCTGGAGATCAGGTTGACACATCTTGCTTACATCCGATTGGGGTCTTCCAATCTGCTTGGTATGGTGGATTTTTTTGGGGAGGAGATTGATCTTACAACATACCAAGGAGTGATCTGTGTCGCAGTCTGCACTGTGGTAGGACCTGGTAAGCTTTACAAATTTTAAGCACTTTTGTCTTACCATGATTAGATCTAGTTGGTGCCAGTGTTTGGAGCGAGGGTGCCGCCAAGATACTCTGTGCTGCGGTTTAGATTTGAAATAGGTATTAGTGACGCAGAGGGAGTGTAGTGAGCAAACCTCGAGGAGCCTTTGTCCGTTTTCATTTACTTTTCCGACACCAAAACGCCCAATACAACTGTCCCATGCAGAGTTGTCAGATCCAACGCGTGCATTGAGGTCGCCGAGGATGATAACCTGTTCCGTGGTTGGGATCTCGCTAGGAGCAGACGAAAGGTTGTCATGAAACATATCTTTGGCTTCTGGTGTGGAACTCAGAGTAGGAGCGTAGGCACATATCAAAGTCACATGTCCAATAGATGTGTTAAGGCGTAGTGATAGGAGTCTTTCTGAACCGTTGCACTTCAGCTCTACTGTGTTCAGCAGTGTGTTCTTAACTGCAAAACCAACGCCATGTTCCCTTACTTCACTTTCGGCTTTGCCTTGCCAGAAGAAGGAGTAGTCTTTTTCTTTGATTGAACCAAAGTCAGCTAAACGAGTTTCCTGAAGGGCGGCTATGTCTACTTTGAGCCTGGACAGTTCATCGTTTATTATTGCAGATTTTCTGACATCTTCTCTGTCTGGTAGGTTTTCATTAAGTCCAGTTTGTAGAGTACGCACATTCCACGTGCCCAGTTTAAGAGTGGAGCTCCTCTTTTTTTTCTTCATGTCGACTGGTACATTGGCTTTGTGCCTGCTTTTCAGATTTTGTCCTATCCTCGTGTACCCAAACGAGGAAGACAGGCATGACGGGACAGCACCTTATTGGCTGGGGACTGCCCAGCTTGAGGCGGGCGGTAGCTGTCCATTGGAATCCTAGGATCCCTCCCACCGACGAAAGTGGCCCCTGGCGCCCTGTTGTACGTCAATTGAGCATTTGAGCTTATAACCGGTGACTGCCACTTCCCGTGTTTGGCCGACGCCTAAGGCGAAACTGGAGTGTCCTCTCCAGTTTTTTAGGGTTAGGGCTTTAAATAAGTGAGATGAAAGCCTGGGCATTGTTTATGGTCGGAACGATGTCGCCCACACAGCAGTTCCCCCCTCTCCGCGCAGCTGATTATTTGATATATTTGATGTATCAAGTCAATAACTCTCTGATCGGCATTAGCAAGAAGCATGATTAAAACAATCTGGATATGGGAAGAATTGTGATTAGCAATTAAAATACGTGAAAAGTTATTGTCTCGCTCGAAAAATATATTAGGTTCATAATATAGATATGCATATATAGAACGGATGCTGCGAGATGGGGGGAGGGGCTAGCTTGGGCATGTGACCTTTGACCATTGGGGGGTGGTAATTTGCATACGGGCGAAGTGACTCTAGACCAGAAGAATGTTTTTTTTTTGGACATTCGGATGGTCTAGAGGTTAAGTTCGCTTAGTGCGTTATCGCTAGGCGGTGTTGCCGTTTCCCGGGTCACTGGTTCGCGCAGTCCCTTATTTTCATAGCATTTAATTTAATACACAACTTTCTCTCATAAAAACTTGGTCCCTGGTGTTGCTATTCAGTTATGTTTAATATATGTATGTATCACATAGATTCATAATTAAAGTAATTATACAAATTTTTTAGAAGGAATTATTTAGTAAAATGTTTGTGTGTAAAAATGTTTTACATGTTTCGGATGTTTCTTCAGAGTTGAAGATAATTTACTTCCTAGTCTAAACCTCCCGGAGGACGACGGGGGATGACAGTGGGCAGGGTTTGAATCCGAGACCTTCGATAAGTCCGAACAGTGTTCTAGAATGCGGACGGCACGACCAACAACTAGTAACAAGCATATTGAAGAATAACCTTTATGTAACTCTAGATAGAAGATACAATTTGAAATAAATCGACTATTTAAGAATGCTGAGTGACGTCAATGATGTTTGCGTGTGTTCGTGTGTTCATGTACGTGTTTGTGTCTTCATGTATGTGTTTATGTCTGCTTGTATGAGCTTATTTCTTTATGTATGTGTAAGTTTGTTTTTCATTACATCAGTGTGAGCCCAATGAGTACCTCTCTTTTTGAAGCCAAGTGATATTTTCAATATAATTTTTGTTTACATATTTAATTTTTTAATGGCTGCAAAATGTCTGTTAAGATCTTAAACTTTATACCAATAAAACAAAAGTGCCCTCACAAGCTGAAAAAATAAATAGCTTCAAATCGATAGTAATAGTAGTAAACACAAGTGTACCTCAAGAAGCAATCTTGGGCCCGTTATTTATTCTTATTTAAAAATAATGCTCTATCAAAGTGAATCACCTGTTCAGCCCACTCTATTTTTAATATATATAGGAACGCTTATTAGTTACGAAGTGTGGAAAAATAATGAGGTATTTGAATCAATAATATTTTCCACAGGACAAAACTATCCCCACGATATTAACACCTGCTGCTGTTGCTTGGACATTAATTACGGTTACCGAAGTAACGAAATCAATAATTTTCTTAAAAAAAATATATATATATATATTAGACTACGGGAGATAAGGAAGGAAATCTTTATCTCAATCGTGATTATCTCCCCTAGAAAATGAGAGACAAACAGGAAATAGTTCAATCATGCGCTGAAGATTATCAATGACGAAGACACAGATCTAGTCCATGCGATGACGCAAGGTTTTCATTTCCTACACCTGTTAAGAGGGCGCCACTTGTGGCGTGTTTACAATGTCATTCCTTTGTATCGCTTGTGTGTTTGTATCTTATCTATGTCAGTGTAGAAGTAGACTCTGGTTCAGATCTCTTTCGATCTTGATGGAAAGTTTTTTTGCAGGTGTCGACTTTGTCACTCACTCGGTGTGTGGGCGATTCAACACAGGGTTTTATGTCTTTACGTCAAGTAGATAATATAAAACACTTGTATGTAATTAGTAGAGTAGACCTAACGACAAAGACTCTCTGGTTCGAATCCTGGGGAAGACCGGCGTTTTAAATTTCGGGTTCTTCGGGCGCCTGTGTGTCCACCAAAGAGAGCTAATTTAAAATTTAAGATTAAATGTCAATGTAAAGATTTTGTCAAAGACTGTATGTTAGTGTAATGATTATGTCAAAGTCTGTATGCCACTGTAAATATTATGTCAAAGTCTACATGTCACTATAAAAATTATGTCAGAGACGGTATGTCGATATAGAGATTATGTCAGAGACGGTATGTCGATATAGAGATTATGTCAGAGACGGTATGTCGATATAGAGATTATGTCAGAAACTGTATGTAAATGTAAAGATTATATCAAAGACTATGCAAATCAATCAATTAACAATGTCAAGATAGCTATGTTTCCATATGATGTATATTTATTTCAAGTCTTTATAAACCCTCTCCAGACTCGTATACATAAACCCTTTCTAGACTCTTATACATAAGCCATTTCTAGACTCTTATACATAAACCCTTTCTAGACTCTTGTACATAAACCCTTTCTAGACTCATATACATAAACCCTTTCCAGATTTTTATACATAAACCTTTCAAATTTCCATTAAAAGCTTTTCCAATTTTCTCTATGTACATTTGAAAAACAAAATTGGATATTATGAAGTTAAAATTGTGTAAAACTAAACTCTTTTTTAATTATTTGATAAAGACACTTACACTTAAACATAAAAAAACAACATTTAATCTAAACAGAAGAAGCAAATAGCTAGCACATGGGCAGCATAAAGGCAACACATTCAATATGTCCTGGGAAAGCTCATGCGTTTTACTTATTGGAAAACAAACAGTTTATTCGTAATTCTAGAGAACACGTTGTTTTGTTGTTGTTTTGTTGTTGTTTTGTTGTTGTTTTGTTGTTGTTGTTTTGTTGTTGTTTTGTTGTTGTTGTTTTGTTGTTGTTGTTTTGTTGTTGTTGTTTTGTTGTTGTTTTGTTGTTGTTTTGTTGTTGTTTTGTTGTTGTTTTGTTGTTGTTGTTGTTTTGTTGTTGTTGTTTTGTTGTTTTGTTGTTGTTGTTTTGTTGTTGTTTTGTTGTTGTTGTTTTGTTGTTGTTTTGTTGTTGTTGTTTTGTTGTTGTTTTGTTGTTGTTGTTTTGTTGTTGTTGTTGTTGTTGTTTTGTTGTTGTTGTTGTTGTTTTGTTGTTGTTTTGTTGTTGTTGTTGTTGTTGTTTTGTTGTTACTGTCTTAAAATAGGTAAGTACTTTTAAAAAATGTGAGATGTCGAAATATCTTTCGAAATGAACATTTCCATTTGCGAAATTTAAAATCTGTAGAGCGGAAGTCTGGCAGACGACACTATAATCACGACTGAAATTCACTGTATCTCAAAAGTTTCTCTTTCATTGTCTCGCGGAGTAAATTAAAAAATTACCAACCAACCATTTGTTTTTTTGTTTAGGTTTCATTCCAGTGCGCTGGCTTTCCTTTTCTCGTACTCTACCAGTACCTACATCTTCAAGTACCCCGCCCCATCTCTACCCGCCTCGCCGGCGATCACCTGAGTAGCTCCAGGGGAGCACACCCTTGTTCAACGTTGAAGTAGCACCTACTATGACTTATTCTGAACGTGAGTTTTGTAAGTTTACCTGAGTACTCGGCGTACTCGGTTACTAGGTCACCTGGTCAATAAAAGTGGATGAAGTGGAAAGATTACTTAATGATATGTACAGCTAACTACGCTACGCAGACAAAAACATACATACTATATATCTGCATTATGTTTATTTCTGCAGCGGATTTCCAGACAACGTGATACAAGCCATTGAATAAAAAGGAAAAGGCAAAAAAACCCTCAAATAAAACAAACATAAAAGGTACTCTCATGTTACAAACTCCAATTCTCTGTCAATTACGAACATTTTAAAAACCCTGTTTTACCTCCCCTTTCTCCTCAATTATCCCCCCTTCCTTTTCTAGGATCAGCCTTAGAAGTAGAGCTTTGTTCTGTTGCTAACAACAAGGTACAATCATGTTGTCCTAGTCTGACGTAATGAGGAGCTGCCGAGCTGTCCTCTAAAGTCGTTCCTTAGATCAGTGCCGTTGTTTTCTTGTTTTTTTTTTGTTTTGTTTTTTCAAATTTTGTTTTTCGTATTTCATCGTTGGCTAGAGAGTTGCTAAAATTGTTACTGTAAAGGTTTGTAATCATGGGTATAAGGGAGAACGGCCCTTGCTCTCACCACTCTGGGAGAATGATAGACTAGCTCTGGGATTGACCTGACGTGTTGAATGCAGCGACAACAACAACACAAGCTACAACAACACAAGCTACAACAACACAAGCTACAACAACACAAGCTACAACAACACAAGCTACAACAACACAAGCTACAACAACACAAGCTACAACAACACAAGCTACAACAACACAAGCTACAACAACACAAGCTACAACAACACAAGCTACAACAACACAAGCTACAACAACACAAGCTACAACAACACAAGCTACAACAACACAAGCTACAACAACACAAGCTACAACAACACAAGCTACAACAACACAAGCTACAACAACACAAGCTACAACAACACAAGCTACAACAACACAAGCTACAACAACACAAGCTACAACAACACAAGCTACAACAACACAAGCTACAACAACACAAGCTACAACAACACAAGCTACAACAACACAAGCTACAACAACACAAGCTACAACAACACAAGCTACAACAACACAAGCTACAACAACACAAGCTACAACAACACAAGCTACAACAACACAAGCTACAACAACACAAGCTACAACAACACAAGCTACAACAACACAAGCTACAACAACAGCAGAAGAGAAGAGAATAAGTGTCTTGGCAATTTTATGTCGCTGTAGTGCTGGGCAAAAGTGAACTAAAAAGTTAGAAGTTTTTAGTGTAACTAAAAAAAAATTGATTAGGGCCATTGTTTAACTAGAAAAAAAAAAGTTTAGTTAAAATCGTAGTTTAATTAATTTTTTTTTTTTTAATTACTAACTAAAATGTTTAATTAAAATTTGTACAAATTTTGAACATGTGGTCAGGGTTGAAACGCACATCGCTGTTTTCTGGTCATGTGATATTAGTAACTTTGATTATCAAAAATATGATGCAGTTAACAACTATTTAGTCAGTCTGCACTTGAAGAGAGTAAAGTAAGATGCTAGAAACAGTTATGGGGTAAATATTTGTAATTTGAAAGTAGCAGTATTATAAAATGTTAAACATTGTTTGCCTAAAGCTTCTTTGCAATATTATGAATGAGGTTTTTCCGAATTTTTTTGTGAGCCACGTGGAGGTGTTTAATTTCTGTTTCTAAGCGGGAATCTGATTAGAGGGTTAGGTCAATATTTAGTGGTTTTAATCAATTCATTTGCGGCAAACAATAATTTTTTAACAGCAGGAACATCAAGTACACCCTTTTAAGCCTTAAGACTTTTATTGAGATTCAAATCTAAATCGACAGCTAGGTCTATATAGATCTAAAAGCATTAGGATAACCAACTGTAGAAAAAAAATCTTAATCCACGCCCTCTCTGACCATAAAGTAAATAGACTGTGTCCAACTGATTTTAACAACCTGGTCAGCTAGACATACACATGTAGGCCTAGTGTACTGTGCGTGTGTGTAGTCGATAATACTACAAGACTTCCATGCATTTTTTAAATTACGCGTTATGCAATAGTGTTAGCTTAATGTGGAGTGGTCAGACAAGGAAATAACACACTGGCATGGTTAGTCAAGCATGTTTGTAGATATATCTTTACCCTAAAATAGTTACACACCCTCCCTGCCAAGAAAGTAAATACACGTGCGTTCGACTGATTTTAACAACCTGGCCAGATAGACGTACACGTGTAGGTCTATATAGTGTACTGAGTGTGCAGCCCATAATGACAAGACAACCCTGTTTTTTTTTTCCTTGCGCCTTTAACGGTTATGCAATAGTGTTAGTTGTATTTTTAGTGGTGAGACAAAAAAAATAGCACATCGGTATGGTTAGTCGAGCATGTATTTTACACTATAATATAGTTAAACAGGTCTAATGGTTCTTAAAGCTCCAACGATTTCATTTCTATTTCTTTGGTAACTAGATCTAAATTTGAAATTCCAAATCTATGTTATCGAATGAGATTTTCAACTTTACCAGTATAAGTAAGTAGCCTACCATTCTTTTCTAAAGGTTTTAATTCAAGGCAAAAATACAAGCACACATATTTATTGAGACATTTTATTTTATTTTATTGTGCATAAACGTTTATGTAAGAAACATCTTCCTTAATACTGATATTATTATGGATAAATATTTCTACAATGTTAAAAGAATAAGATCGAACCGTAGGCATACAGTCGGATGATTTTATTTATATAGGTCTAGTAACCCTAGTTCAAACCTGCCCCCACTCGCACCCCCCCACCCAAAAAAAAGTTATGAAAAAGTTTGTATTAGTTTAATTAATTTACTTTAGTTTAACTATATTTTGAAACTCATGATAAACTTTTAGTTTAACTACTTTATTTTACTTAAAAACTAGTTTTAGTTGAACTTTAATAAAAAATAATTTATTTCCTATCACTAGAAGCCAGTTATACAGATCGGGTTAGGAAATCCTATGCCGAAATGGGAAGTCAAACAGTTAGTGAGGCTGTGACAAAGCGTCGCATGAATTTGCGGGACATGTTCTCCGACAAAATGAGCTACGCATACCAAGAGTTGCGATGACATGGAGGCCAATACGAGGAAAGTGCAAACAGGAACGTCCTCGTATAACTTGGCGTCACACTTTCATAGTGGACCTCAAAACAGTGGACATTAGGTTAGAGGATGCTTCAGTCATTGTAGTGACAGATGTTTGTGGAGACAGCTATCCGCTCAATGCGCGAACGACGCGGGAGGACTTAAGTCTAAGTAAGTCTATATAACTGAGGGACCTGAAGATTTCAGCTGACCAGATATACATTCCCTTAAGATAAGATAAGATAAAATAGTGTTGAAACCTCCTAGATAATCTCCCACATGGCCCTACAAGAGATTTGAACAGAGAGCGCTGGGTATGCTACAGAATCGAGCTATTTAGAAGCAATCATAATCATAATAACCTTCATTAGATTATTTCCCTATAATACGAGAACCAAACAAAAACATTATATTTTTTCGGGTCTTTTAAATCTTGCTGAGAAAAATAAAAGACGTCAAGTACTAAATTGCCTTTGAAGAGTCAACATCAACATTGTTCCTCCTTACTTGGTTCTGTATGGGATTCGAACCCTCTTCCAGCCACGACTATCACATCCAAGCACAAACCTTGGACAGGGTTCAAGCTATGACCATCGCGGCGACATTCCACAGGAGCAGGAAGCCATGCTTGAGATTAAGAAAACACTTACCTAAATTCTGACTCGTCCTACATTTTGGGAAGGAAACAAGGTCGCTGTGGACCATCAAGAATAATCACTTTCTAATTTATTTCTCTGTCAAGGGATATGACAAAACCACTTGCTATGTCGGAAATTCTAACAGGACCTGGTACAAGCATCACACATTTATGGGACTTTGAGACTTCGTTTTTTTATGACATAGGCCTACTTAATATATATATATAAGAAGCAAAATATTTAAAAATTAAAAGAAAAAAAATTATATTGAGGGAATAGAGATCTATGTTCAATTGCTGCCACATTTCTCAATATTGCAATATTTATAGCTATTTTTGTGTAAATAAATTAAGCTCCTACTAATTAACATGACTGATCCTAACTAATTGATACCATTACACTTCGTATCAGGTTTTTAAGAAAATATTTTTCCTTCTATTTCTTATTAAGTTTGAGCATCATGTCCCAAAATGCAAAATGAAAACAATAACTAACCCTATTAAGTTATACATGTCTGGTTACTTAAAAAAATTCTCAATATACAAATATTCATGAAGAAAATGTTAAAGACCTAGTAAACTTTTTGTTACTATTGATGGATTTTATGTGTCAACGACAAGATATGATTGAAAGAATTTGATTGTTAGAAAAATTTAATTGCAGTGAAAAAAAAAGTGAAAGCCGGACGTTGTCACACTTTAGGTCAAAGCCCGCCGGACCTAAAAACAAAAAGGAGGGCATTCCATCAAACATGAAAAATGTCTTTGACGTTTACACATTTTATTTTATTTTTCTTAGTTTAAACAAACTTTCTTATTTTTAGAGCTTCAATATATATTTTAACTTTTATATAACAAATTAGACAATTTTCCCTATAAATATATTTAGAAATATAGAAAAAAATAATTAACCCGAGCTGGGTACATCAGGGGACATATATTGGATCTAATTTGAACCAATACTCACATTTTCTTTGGTCCCTATTTTGATGTACACGGCATATATAAATTAAAAAAAAAAATTTTGTGTTTAAAAATTTAAATACTAACTATTCAAACATTTTGTAAGTTTTCCATCAGAGAATACTCTACAAACGTAATGATGTACTAAACAAATTCATTGTTGCAGAAGGTGAAGTGGTCTCTACGACAGTCTGAAGATATAGTTGTAATGACCTCTCGTCTGGCTCTGGTAACAAAACATTGCGCAGAACGCCATCAAGGACTTTTACACCTGCGACACTCGGGATCTAATGCGTGGCTGTAAAGAGGATTACAACTGGGACACTCATTATGGCATAGAATAAAGTTTGAATTAAAAAATAAACTTTACACTTTTTCTTCTACATCTCTTTTTATTTCTTTATCTCTCTCTATGTTCTTCTCTTTTCAATTTGAAATGTTTGTCTATCCACTTAGTCTGTTTTCTATTTATAGTCTCTCTCATCTCTCTATTTATAGTCTCTCTCTCTCTCTCATTTCTCTGTTTCTCTATTTATAGTCTCTCTCTCATTTATCTCTCTATTTATAGTCTCTCTTTCATTTCTCTGTTTCTCTATTTATAGTCTCTCTTTCATTTCTCTGTTTCTCTATGAATACACTCTCTCTCATTTCTCTGTTTCTCTATTTATAGTCTCTCTTTTATTTTTCTCTTTCTCTATGTATACTTTCATTTCTCTGTTTCTCTATTTATAGTCTCTCATTTCTCTGTTTCTCTATTTATAGTCTCTCTCTCATTTATCTGTTTCTCTATTTATAGTCTTTCTCTCATTTCTCTGTTTCTCTATTTATAGTCACTCTTTCATTTTTCTGTTTCTCTATTTATACTCTCTCTCATTTCTCGGTTTCTCTATTTATACTCTCTCTCATTTCTCGGTTTCTCTATTTATACTCTCTCTCATTTCTCGGTTTCTCTATTTATATTCTAACTCATTCCTCTGTTTCTCTATTTATTGTCTCTCTTCTTACTCTTTTTTCTATGTATACTCTCTCTCATTTCTCATTTATTTTCTCTCTCATACCTCTGTTTCTCTATTTATATTTCCTCTCATTCCTCTGTCTCTCTATTTATATTTCCTTTCATTCCTCTGTTTATCTATTTATATTTCCTCTCATTTCTCTGTTTCTCTATTTATATTTCCTCTCATTCCTCTGTTTCTCTATTTATATTTCCTCTCATTCCTCTGTTTCTCTATTTATATTTCCTCTCATTCCTCTGTTTCTCTATATTTCCTCTCATTCCTCTGTTTCTCTATATTTCCTCTCATTCCTCTGTTTCTCTATTTATATTTCCTCTCATTTCTCTGTTTCTCTATTTATATTTCCTCTCATTTCTCTGTTTCTCTATTTATATTTCCTCTCATTTCTCTGTTTCTCTATTTATATTTCCTCTTATTTCTCTGTTTCTCTATTTATATTTCCTCTCATTTCTCTGTTTCTCTATTTTTGTCTTTCCCATTTCTGTTTCCGTTGTCATTGATTTGTTAATATCTTTTCTGTGATTATCAGCTCTTTGTCTTTCAATCTGTTTCTCTATTTGATTCTAGTGTCAGTCTGCTTTTGATTTCTACCCTATGCCTGGATATTCATCTTCTGAGTCTCTCTGCCTAGAGCTTTCTGTAATATTCTTTAATCTTCCTTCAAATGTTATCCTGATTTTTGGACCCAATTAAGTTACGAGTAGTATTAATTATCTATTATTAATCTATTATGTCATTGACTCGTATCGTGGACAACAAAATCAAACAAACTATAACTCCTCCTCTGGACTTCAGCTTCTGAGCTCATTATCAAAAGTTATTTGTCAAGCAGCTGAAGCCCACCACACGCAAACACACACACCACACACACACACACCTCGATGTTTATCTTGCATGTGAAAAAGTGAAAGTGTTCCAGTCATCAGACACCTGCAACTACTCATTGGCTAAATTTAGACCAATAAATCTCCACCATATTTCAGGTCAACCATCTGCTAGAAAGTAGGTCTTTAAAAAGTGTAAAAAGAGTTTTACATTGTTTGGAAGTGCGTTTAAGTCCTATAACTTTTTTTTATCAGATAAGATAAGATAATAATAAGCGTGGCCGAGAGGCTAAGTACGCCTGAACTTGGCTTGGCTTTGCTACCTATGAAGGGGGCTCGAGGTTCGACACCCGACTCAGGCAGAGTTGTGTTTACTGAGTTTGTAAAGGCAGCACGGAAAACTCTCTCGCAGATACCCCCTCCCCCCACTAGTCCACAAATGAGATTGTACCATAGTGCTCTGAGCATGCTATAAGCATGAAAGTAGCGCTATATTAAAACCATAATTTATTATTATTTTTATTATTATTTTACTTATTCCTCCGAGTATAAAAGTTATTGGTCCTTTAATTTAATATCATCGAGTTTTTTTTTAATACATAGACAGTCGTAGACAAGTGATACGCTTTAATCGTTAGTAAAAAAAAACAACAAATCTTATATCTTAAAGTATAAATGATTACCAGTAGATGCAGATCTGACTGTGGACGTGTGTACAAAAACTGACCAGGTTTTAAATCCCATTGTTTATGTGTAAGAATATTACTTGTTAATTGATAGACAAAAGTTTTGCAGACCTTGAAAAAAAAATTAATGTAAACAAGTTGGTGTTTAAAACAAACACATAAAAAAAAAAAGAAAAAGATAGACGATAGAGAAAAAAAGACAAACAATGCTGTAAACAATAAAGTATTTGAACAAAATTACATTAGAGAACAATAACCAACTTTCGGAGTCATCGTTCAGGGGTCGATATCCTGTCGTGGACTGTTATTAATTGTCAGTATCTTCAATGTGCTTTATTCATTCAATATTAATATTATACGTAAGTCAAGATAATATCCTATTTGTACATGTGTTTTATGCGTGTTTCTTTCTTGCTGGATGACTTGTTTTATCGAACTGAGTATGAAAGCTTAAACTCAAGGAAACTATTTTCTACACACTGTGTTTAAATTGTGACATAGAGGCACCATTGAGCTCAAGTTTGTCATGTCCAGTGAGAGTCAACATTGCTCTTCAAAATAAAATCCTGACTCTACCAAACAAATGTAGGTAGAAAACGTCAACTTTTATATCCACGAGCTAAACAATTCTAGAAACTAATAATTCAACGCAATCAGTGTTCCTTGAGTTACATATGTACACGTCTGTTCTAACATCACCATAGATTTACGAAAGTTTTCCTTTTTTTTTTTGAATAGCTTATGTCAGCTCATTCTGTCTGTCCGGTAAAATGTGTGTACACGTTATTTCTCCAATACCAATTCTCGTATCAGGTTACAACTTTGCATAACTCTACGGCGACACGAACAAAACATTGAGCTATAAAAAAGAAGTAACAAATTAGGTAACTAATTACTGGTAATTCTATCTTCTGTTTAATAGCAACAAGGGAAACAAATACTTCAGTATTTATATCTATGGCTAAATTTGTTGGGTTTATCTTCCTTAAATAATTGTTAGTGCTATTTCTCCCTCGCGCATTCCCCGATCAAGATTATACTTTAAACAATTATTCATTGTACCTAACAAAACATGAATCAATAGGCAATTGGTAAGTTAAATATTGGTAATTGATTACTTTGCCTCATATCAATTAAGGGAAATAACTTGTACATTATTAGTAGATATAGTTTTAAGGACGGAAGTCTTCTCTTTTAAATTTTTATAATTTGTTTGTTTACTTTTATTAGTTGTGTCTTTTGACGTCGCGTGTGTCAGACAAATGTTTCAACTCCAAGGTTTTAAATGAAAGTTTAACTAAAATTCACGCGAGGGTCTAGAGCGAATGTTGAATTTTTACTCTTCTATTTCTTCATAACACTCCAATAGTCTACCTTTTAAACATCTTTTTGTGTAGAATTTGTCATTAATTTAAAAAAATGAATCGATTTTGTGTTAACGGCGAGGGTCCCACTGACGCACTAACTACAAATCCTCTGGCTTGCTGTTAACTGCCGCTAGCTACGCTTTTAAAAACTGAACACTGGAATGAGAAATATGAACAAACATTGTGGCTGCTGGTTAAGAAGTGGACTCATTAACGAACTGCTGGTAACGCTTAATGTTCAGGTAATTGGGGACAGGAATTCAATTGGAAAATTCTTAACAATTATGTTCGCTTGAGTGAATCCGGAGTAAAATCCAGATATCTTTAGAACAGAAATCCATTTTTAGTATCCCTCTGACATAAGCAGTTTACTCAATCAATTTTTAATGACATTTTTGGTGAAAGATGTTTATAGGGTTTGTGGAATGAAGCGATATGTGTTTTGGAATCTGAAGCTTAATTTCTTAGCAACAAAGGATTTTAGTTTTATTTCTTTCTTTTTAAATTTAGAAAGATAGTGATTTTTAAATTACACGGCCTGCAAATAACTTTCGGTGCAGAAAACTCAGGTAGAAAAGAATGCGGACTATGATTAGATTCGAGTTAACAGTATTGAAACATTGGTATAATACTTGCTGTACAGGATAAACATATCTCACTGATGTATACAGGGCTAATGGGAGGGTTGAGAGCAGTAGTAGAGTAGATATAAGCAGGGCGGGCTTCAGGAGTATAGGGATATTAAATAAATTCCCTTTACAATATTTAATAGGGTGTTAATGCAGTTGGCGTAGCTAGGGGGGGTTTGGGAGACGGAGCGGGGATTTGACCTCTTTAGGAGTCCTACATTTTGACATTCCACAACATGACATGATTTAATGGACTTAATAAATATATAAGTCTAAATTCCAATTGGTACAGTGTGTAAGTGAAATTAACAAAAAATAATCATTAAGACTCTTTTAATACATAATACTGTTGTTTATTAGCGTGATGGTGAGCAAATTAAAAATGTCATTTCATATCACATCACGTCGTGCTTTCTGTGCAGCAAATGTCATCTATAACATGACATAGATCAATGCTATCAAGTATTTTCTAATCCACGTGAATGGCAATATAACAGGTCAGTGGCGTAGGCCTCTTATTTAATATTTAATGTAAAAAAAATAAATTAGAACATTCTTTATGAAGGCCCCCTATAGTGGTGGCCCTGGTGAACTTTGGAACGTTTAGTCTTGGTTCGAATCCTGATAGATGTTCTATTTTTTGTCTTCTTTCACTGATTTATTGCATGTCTTTATAATAAAAAAAAATAAATTTTTAGAAAGTATAATAAGTGAATTAGGAGAATCGTTCAATTGCTGTCATTTCTCTCAATATTGCAATTTGATGTATGTGTTGTCATTGACAATGAATGATTGTGCGAAATTCCCACTTGAATCCAGAGTTGAAAAGATGGAGAAAAATAGTCTAAAACATCCGCCCAGACAGACAGACAAACGGACGGACAAACTGAACTCATAGACTTTGAGCACCCCTAAATCTGGACATGTAATAATGTAGTCAAACATAATAAACATTATCTCCCCTTCGGAGAATCCTTTCAAAAAATGCATCCGATAAAGTGGAGAACAATTAGAAGTGAAATTTGAGCTTTCAGTTTCTCAAGGTCTTTAAGGACACTGAACTGTAAACACTGTACAGATTGGACCGTGCGGTCACGTCATGTACGCTGTTATCACAGTTAGCCCCGCCTCCTGGCCGGAAGTCTTGTCCTTCACAGGACTTTGATTTGTTTCTTGGAGGAGACATTGGAAAGGATGTCTTTAAAAAAAAAACAAGAAGCAAAATCCTACAAATCAACTTCCGGTGTTTAGATTGCCAGCTATAAAGGAAAATTAAAGATGTCTTCCCTGCTCCCATGTAATGAGTACATTGACACATTTTCGCTATTTATTTATAGTTACAAGTCATTAAGTACAATAACAGATGCAATGACTTTTGTCATTATGTTACAGTCTGTCATTGTTAAAAATATGGCTTCCAAAGTAATAAAGTAGTAAATATCTCTATAATGTTGCTCGTATAGAACAGTTTTGAACTTCCTTATGAAATACAGACTTTACTTCAAAATGATTGTTACTTCGAACTGTTTTTCCAACTGTTTTTTGTGTGTTATCGGCAATATAACTTTGAAATATTGCTGAAAAAAGTTATATATAATAAATCTTTAACGAATTTAGATAGTTTACTCATTTCATGTAAAAAATTATCTTAGCCTTCGTTTATGCAATCACCGATTATTGTCTGCATTAATATTATGCTGTCGCACTCGCTAGTTCACCCTTTTTTCTAAGTTTGAAAAAAGGTCTGATTTCAATAACATAATTTAAAATGTAAACACATTTAAATGTAACCTCATTAGAACCAGAAATAGTTCAGCATTAGTAATTTAATTAGGTTAAAAACATTACGCTCAAAATGAACATGTGAATACAGATGGCTTGTGTCATGCGCAGAAGTTATTCATCATACAGATCTACTCCCCATACTCTTCTGCTTGATTTATTACAAAATATGTAACTTTCGTTAACCAAACTAAATCTAGAAAATAAAACGATAAAATGGAATATTTTATTAAAGAGTTAGTACACCAGGGGCTAGGCTAATCTCTAAGCATGTTTTTGCTTTTAATTTAGCTGTTTCACGTAGCATATTGTTTAAGGAATCATTTCTTTGTTCTAAATAATTGAAAATGGACTCATGTGACTACCACAATGGTCCAATCGCTAGCCTCCATTAGCTCCCTTCCTGTCATGCTCAGTTTAAGAACAGTGGTATCTGTGACATTTTTAAACTCCAGAATTACAATCTGAGGAGAGCTTCCACTTTATAAGTTCACCACTAAACACAAAAATCGTTTGCTGGCGGACAGTTTGATTGAGTTTAAGGTACGCTGACATTAAGGCGGAAACCTGCCATAAATGTACACCTGGAGAAGCAAGGCCAGCACAACGAGGTACGCGTTTATTTCCCCCCAACTTATGTCAGTTAAACATAAGAAAGGATGGACTCATGGGCGTCCTCTAACATCCCGAAGTTCTAAATCTCAGCTTTCTCTGCCACCACGCCTTAAACACTGTAATAGACACACTAAAGCAGCATGAGCTTCAATAAACACAATGATTTTATCAGACTCTATTTATGTACTTTACTCCAGCCACTTGTTCTCTTAACTGACTTCCCTTTACACACAGTCCTGACACACTGCTGTTCACTCAACCATGTACACTCAAGGTCCACTGGTCATTTCATACACAGGCACACACACTGCACTACCAGCCACTCAAAACACATACACTTACTATCACACACAACACGGTGAAGCTATTTAGACTAAAAAAAATTTTCTTGAAAATTTAAATGTTGCATTCTGTCTGTTCTACAACATCTGCGTGGCAAGCTTACAACATCTGCGTGGCAAGTAGAGAGTACTCCAGTGACCCAAACGTCTCCACCACCAGGAGACGTTGTAATATTGTTTTAATAGAGCGTCCTGGGGAACCGTTCCAATGTCACGTTTGGTCACCTGTTTTAATAACAGACTCTCACAAATCGTATTCCATTGTCATCCATCACTCAGTCCGTCTCTTCCTTTCAATGTGTCACGGTGTTTTCTCTTTTATATTGACGTGGCCTGAACAAAAAGAAACATCAACAAAAAACCATAGAAGTTGTGAGGAAAAAAAAACAGAAACAGATCAACCTTTAAAAAAAAAAAAACTGGATTCAGTAGGTCAGAAAATGTTTTTAAAATAAAATAAAATAAGTTTTCGAAAAATCTTTAAAAATGTTTTTTTTTTCACAAAAGTTTGACCAAATATTTTATATAATAAGAAGTTGTTTAGACAATAAATCAAAATCATATTTGAAAAAAAAACAACATTTTTTTCCCATAACAATACGATACAAGCTTACATTCCAGAGATATTACGAGGCAGTCTTAAGTAAGTTACCAAACGTGAGTGCTTACAGGGAAAACAAATCACTCTGACCCATTAACATTACTCTCGCCCCCTCCCCCCGTCCCCCCCCCGTCCCCCCCCCCCCCCCCGTCATGTCAGTTCGCGCTGACCTGTAATGAATTTGATGTTCAAGTTCTCGGGTCCCATGGTGCCTTGTTCTGCCATTAGTTGTAAATGATACTGTTGGTTTCTACCGATTTTTCCTTTCAGTGCTTCTCAACACGGACTACAGACGGTCCTGGTGTACTTCACTAAACTGTCAATATTGGGTAAGAGGGGACGTTAGAATATAAGAAAAGGATTAGATGGGTAGTAAATGTCAGTGGGGGGGGGGGTGTGTTAGAATATAAGAAAAGGATTGGGGGGTAGTAAATGTCAGTGTGGGGGGTGTTAGAATATAAGAAAAGGATTAGATGGGTAGTAAATGCCAGTGTGGTGGGGGTGTTAGAATATAAGAAAAGGATTGGAGGGTAGTAAATGTCAGTGTGGGGGGGGTGTTAGAATATAAGAAAAGGATTGGGGGGGGGGGTGTTAGAATATAAGAAAAGGATTGGGGGGTAGTAAATGTCAGTGTTGGGGGTGTTAGAATATAAGAAAAGGATTGGAGGGTAGTAAATGCCAGTGTGGTGGGGGTGTTAGAATATAAGAAAAGGATTGGAGGGTAGTAAATGTCAGTGTGGGGGGGGTGTTAGAATATAAGAAAAGGATTGGGGGGGGGGGTGTTAGAATATAAGAAAAGGATTGGGGGGTAGTAAATGTCAGTGTGGGGGGTGTTAGAATATAAGAAAAGGATTGGGGGGTAGTAAATGTCAGTGTTAGGGGTGTTAGAATATAAGAAAAGGATTAGATGGGTAGTAAATGCCAGTGTGGTGGGGGTGTTAGAATATAAGAAAAGGATTGGAGGGTAGTAAAAGTCAGTGTGGTGGGGTGTTAGAATATAAGAAAAGGATTGGGGGGGGGTGTTAGAATATAAGAAAAGGATTGGGGGGGGGGGGGTGTTAGAATATAAGAAAAGGAATAGATGGGTAGTAAATGTCAGTGTGTGGGGGGTGTTAGAATATAAGAAAAGGATTAGATGGGTAGTAAATGTCAGTGTGGGGGGGGGGGGGTTAGAATATAAGAAAAGGATTAGATGGGTAGTATATGTCAGTGTGTGGGGGGGGGGGGTAGAATATAAGAAAAGGATTAGATGGGTAGTAAATGTTAGTGGGGGGGTGTTAGAGTATAAGAAAAGGATTAGATGGGTAGTAAATGTCAGTATAGGGGGGTATTAGAATATTAGAAAAGGATTGGGGGGTAGTAAATGTCAGTGTGGGGGGTGTTAGAATATAAGAAAAGGATTGGGGGGTAGTAAATGTCAGTGTAGGGGGTGTTAGAATATAAGAAAAGGATTGGGGGGTAGTAAATGTCAGTGTGGGGGGTGTTAGAATATAAGAAAAGGATTAGATGGGTAGTAAATGTCAGTGTGGGGGGGGTGTTAGAATATAAGAAAAGGATTGGAGGGGTAGTAAATGTCGGTATGGGGGGTGTTGAATATTAGGAAAAGTATTGGGTGGGTAGTAAATTATAATGAAAATATGAAGTTTATGTAGATAAGTTTTATGGAATATTTGTGTGTGTGATAGAGTATGTATGTGCATGGGGTGTGCGTGTGTTTGTGTGTATGTGTGTAATTACTGATGTAGCATTGAATGACGTGTGCTGTGTATAAAAGAGTGGGAAGGTTGAAGAGGAGACATGTGTTTACTGGGTGGGGGGGAGCGACTACAAGTATATTTAAGGAGGTTGAAAGCTGTGTTAATAATCTTTTAATCATGATTCATGTTTGACTTTGTAATTTTACAACGCTCACATCATCTCACTCTGTCTGTCTGTCTGGCCAAAAGTTTGTACACGTTATTTCTCTCCCACCCAAGCGAGGACCAAAAGCTGACATTGTGCATAATTATTTCTTCTTCCTGACAAAACAAACATCAAATAAAAGAAAAAAAAAAGATTTTTTATTTAACTATTTGTAAATAATTTTTTTATTTGATATCTCGAACAACAGAATGAAATAGTACTTGATTAATACAGTGGTTTCCGTTTAATTAGTCTTCCTTATACTATGTAGTGAAAAAAAAATTGAAACAAACTATAGATAACTATTTTAAAACATGTATCTTCATAACCATTACCCTGGCACAGTGGTTAGTGTAATAACATGAGGAAGCTGGGAGTTCAATTCAGGTCATAAAGTTTTTTTTGTTATAAATGTTTTTTAAGAAGCGATTACCCAGGTACCCCCTCATTCCCCCCCCCCTTCTCATACAGCAACAAAAGGTAAAAAAAACTTCAACAGAAACGGGGATTAAACAAAAAAATAAAGTACATAATTCATTCCTTGTTGATGTCCAAGGGCTGAGCCGAAGGCTCTTCGAGCCCTAAGTTTGAAAAAAAACCTGTTTGGACGCCAAACAGTAAAAAAAAAAAAAAAACCTGTGTGAACACAGTTCTGTTTGAGAGAGGCCCGAGTCAATGCCTATGTAAAGCATTGCTGTTTCCAATGTCTTTGGCCCCGACGCATGCTTGGCTGCACATGGCCGAAGGCCGAGGACACCGGGAGCCTCCGCCATTTTCCTTCGTTATACCAAGCTAGCCGTGGGGGACTCGCCATTTATGTAACGGTCCCTTTGAGGAACAGCGCATGGATGTGTGACATGTTCGTGGGGGCTTTTTTACAACCCCGCCCGTGCAAGAGGTTGACTCTCGTCTACCTGTGGGCATCCCCACGGGAGTTGTGTTTCGCCATTCATTTAGCCTAGCTACCCCCTCAAGTAGCCGTTTCCACCCAGGTGCCACGATGAGGCAGAATAGCGTACCCGGGCATAATTCATTCCTGAACTTCCTGGCGCCCCTCACGATTTCTTAACAAAGACGCAAAACGAAGAAAGAATTTTCCAAGAAATACTATTTCATCAAGGGACGTAATTCTTGGTTACAGTTACACGATAAAAAGTGACTGGAGATGTCCGATAAGCTCCCCTTACTGGTCGAACGAATCACCATGCAAGTTTGTATGAATTCGCGCGCGCGTGTGTGTGTGTGTGCCAGGGGAAGAAAGGGGGGGGGGGATGGAGGAGGAGAAGACGGACATCTGATGAATGGGACAGTACCCGAGAGACCTCGTTAGATCTACTTTTTTATGCATTCTGTTAATCTTCCATCTATTGTCACCACCAATAGTACTTGTTCCCAATTCAAGACACGAAATGTACTTGGGACGTTCTTTGACTTGTTTACTGTTTGAGGAAGCAAGGCCTAGAACTATTTTATAGAATATCTCAATGAAGACGCGTGCTTACTCAGCATAGTTCCAGTTCTTTCCAGTTCAAATCGGGCGGACATGGCGACTGAAGTCGTAAAGCGCTTGGCTTCTGAACCAAAGGGTCACGGGTTCGAATCGCTATGAAGACTGGGATTTTTGAGCGTTGGAGTTCTTAAGACGCCTCTGAGTCTACCCAATTCTAATAAGTACCTGACTTTAGTTGGGGAAAAGTAAAGGCGTTTCGTCGTAGTGTTGGCCCAATGACACCCTCGTTATCGGTAGGCCTTTTAAACAGATGACATGTATATCATCTGCCCTATTGATCACAATGTCGTTAATTGGAATATTACTTTTCTTTGAATTCTAATGTCCCTTCTGTTTACACACCCACATACAAGACCTACGTTTTGACAGATCAGGTATAATGTATTATGTGTAATTTGTGTATTGTATCAGGTAGTTCTGTTCTTAACCACCCTCGCGAAGAATGTTCTCATTTAGTTATTGATGTAGATGCCCCTCGTAGAAGGCTGAAATAAAAACCACAGAACAACTATTCCTACCACCTAGTCAAGATATAGTAAGGTCTGAATTGAGACAAGTTGCTCGATATTCGTATTGAGATTTATTTTGTAAATATTTTTAGACATATGTGATGTAGTGTCATAAGTTTGTGTGTGTGTGCGTATGTATCTCTATGGGAAGATGCTAGCGATTTGTTGTGAATGACGCAAGATAGGTGGCACTATCGTCAATGGTCTTAATTAAGACAGACGACTCCAGAACGTGAGCCAAGGTGAGACCAAAAGACTGTGTTACTGTAGTGAGTTAGATTTTGTTAAAAGATATTGTTACTAAATGCTAGTACATTTATTTGATCTCAAATCAACTTCATTTTGTCTATATCATGTTAGGCGCTTCCGCGGTGTCTAATGCAGATAAACCAAATGGGAAGTAACACTCAACGAAATTTGATATCACCGGCGAAACGCTGAACAAACGTTCCACATAATTGAAGCTTATACTGAAAAAGAAGTTTAATAGCAAGGAAGGGAACTGTCGAATGTCCGCTAACTCTCTACGTTCATAAAAAGGCTTCCTATCTCGAGGACGTCCTGGAAGTAGTCTGTTTACATCGGATGATATTTCGCCCCGTATAAAAACCTATCCTTGTTTTTACTAGTCATGTCATTGTCTCTAAGTCAAAACGTCCCCTATTACCGAAACAAATAATTAATTCCTAATCGTGCCATAAAAACTATAATAAAAGCTCTATTGTGTGTTGTTCACTAACAAACTACTCAAGTTATTTAAAGTTTTATCAAGTTATAATACTTGGCAAAATTTAGGTCATTGGTTAATATGCATGACTAAATGCATGACGCGTAGGACGTAATCATCTTCTTTTTTTGAAGTAGCGTCTGTATTATATAAGACAAGAAATGACATTTGATATCTTGGTATTTGTAAAGTTTGTTCATACAGTTTCTTTTTGAGTGTTTTGGAGACTAGATCCCATGGATACTCGGTATCACAAATGTCCTACTAAAACCGCAAAACAAACGAAAAAATCCGAAAAAGGGTCACATGACACAATCAACCCAATCACTTTCTATGTGTTCGTTATCTTTCTTATTTGTCTATAATTTATTAGATGATGAAGGCTGTGTGGTGATCGACTGGCTAAGCACTTGACTTCTAATTTACTGTTTGTGGCAATTATTTGTCTTTGTTTTTTTTTTTGTGTTTTGTTGTTTTGTTTTTTGCTTCTTTTTAATTGAATGAGTCAAACACTTAATTTGAATTTAACTTACTATATAATTGTATAAGCTACATGTGTTTTCTAGGATCACAAATGAGATCAATATCGCTGTAATATTGATTGGTACATTTATGACTTGGCAACCTACGTCCTCGATGAAGTGGAGATTATAGAGATTCAGTCAGGACGACAGCGCACCCGGAAGTCTTGTTTGTTTGTTTCTTGTCCTCAGTGTTGAATATAGCAATGCTAATGCAACCATTTTTTTTGTGGGAAATAAATCTTACAGTATTTACATATATCACTGTAAATGTGGAGTTCTTCCTATTAAATACATAATAAGTATGTCATTCCCTTCTATTGCAATATATGCTGGGATCCATTGGAGTTTTCTTACTGATATGTTGTTTATAAGTGCTGACTGAGTTGGTTCACATAGGAGGCATTAGAGATTTTCAAGCTTTGGGGGCCTGTTTTTTTTTTTGTCATGAAGACATTAAGACTATTTCGGGTACTTGTTTCCTTCTTTGATTGTTTTGCTAACGTGATGTCTGCTAGTTCTATAGCTTTCACATCTGATATGTGTATCTATAAGTGCCTATAAGAGAGCTCAAAAGTTGCATTGGAATTTTCTAGTTTTTCTCCTCTGGGCCATTCAAGAATATTCCAGCTCCTTGTCAACCGCCGATAGTTGAAGACGAAGAGATAACCTTTCAATTGTCCACCCGTAGCGTTGTTCTTTTATTGTTGTTGTTTGTTCTGTATTTCTGCAGGAAATCAATTTGGCTGATTGCGCTTTTCATACCTGCAAGAGAGGAAACCCTAACGGGGCCCTCCATAATTCGTAATGATGGGTCCCCCCATGTGAATCTGCCCCAAGGCTTCATCGATAAAACGTCTGGGTCTGCCCATTATTAGTTGTAAGATTATAAATCCATTATTAGTGGTAGAAATAGTGACAAGGAGACGACTATTCTAAAAGGTTGCTTGGAATAAAAGCCCCATATTTTGCGAGTCTTTAGGAGTGGCTAAATACAAAGTGGCAAAGCCTAAGTAAAGTAGTTGTAGATGCCTATTTAAAGTAAAATTAGATTTAAGTGAAATCTTTTTGCTTTATAGAACCTTGAAGAGGTCTTATTAAGTTATGACTTCTATAAACGCTAGCCCCAATGAATCGCACCAGTGCTAATTCTATGTACATAACATCTTATCATATGTCAAAGGTCAAATGTTCTTTCCGTGACTACTTTAGACTTCCTTTACGTTTTATACTCCTGCTTTATGGAATGGTTTACACACCTGTTTTGAATTAAACTTAGATAAAATAAACCATCTTGAAATTTATTTTCTTTAGTCAAGTAATGAGATCGTTTTAATATTAAAACATGTGCTTTCTGGTTGTCATTAGATACGACTCCTTTAACTCTAAAACATTATGGAACATCCATCATTTTTCTGTGTGGATATTTTTTTATAGAAATATTATAAACTGTAAAGGCAAATGATATATATGTGTGTGTATATTTCTACTTTATAAAAAGAAATATTTAAGTTAGATCACACATAATATGTTTTGTGTACTGAGCATTACACTTATCTATCTATTTATCTTCTCTCTCTCTCTCTCTCTCTGTATATATATATATATTTATATATACTTATTTCTTTAGACTCCCATAGGAGCATAAGCACTATCTATCTATCTATCCATCCATCCATCCTTCCATCCATCCATCCATCCATCCATCCATCCATCTATCTATCTATCTATCTATCTATCTATCTATCTATCTATCTATCTATCTATCTATCTATCTATCTATCTATCTATCTATCTATCTATCTATCTATCGATCTATCTATCTATCGATCTATCTATCTATCTATTTATCTATCTTTACTTATTCCTTTTGACTCCCAGCGGAACACCTGCACTTCGCCATCAGACTCTGTTGTGGGCGATTCCACTCAGCTGGGTCCATGTCCATTCTGACATTTTGGCTTCCAGGTCTACTGCTTTGGTCTTCCGAACTTTCGCTTCCCGTTGGGTTCTAGTCAAGGGCCTGTTTTGTTATGCCCAAACCTTTATATATCTATATTTATTTTTATGTATCTATTTTTTATATGTATTTAGTGTATATGTGTACGATTATACATGTATAAGTTGTAAGTATTGGTGTGTACTTGCATATGTTCCTGGTTAGCTATCTATTAGCATGAACATTTGAGACCAAGGATAGACGTCGACGTCAATAAGAGAACTCCAAACCAACAAAATATGCAGCCAATAACTAGCACAGTGTAGCCACGTAAAATACTTTTCTCTTTCTTATTCTCTGGACTAGATGATGAGCCTTAATATTATTTTTATTGGTGCCAATTGAAACGCTTTTACAATACAATCATGTCTAAAACTGAAAATGTGAACTGGTCATATGATTTTCAATTATCGAGTTCGCGTATTTATTTATCGAAGCTCATAAAATACAACGTTCTTTACGTTTAGTTTTAGATAATTACAAACTGTACAATCTGTATCTAGTTGCAGCAACAGAGCTATCTATAACACAGAACACATACTTAAAAACAAATTTATATCTAAGATAACAAAGAAAAATATCTACAAGCCAATCATAAGACCAGTACTTTATGGATGCACATGAAAATGTAACGCTGAGAAAAGCCACAGAAAATCTGCTAAATACTTTGGACAGGCAAATCCTCAGAATAATTGACGGTGTCATACATGAAAACACCAACCAAGACAAATACCCCAGCTATAATATGAAGACTCCTCCTTAGTAACGGAAATAAAAAGTCGCCGATGACGATAGACAGGTCATTTTGAGGAGCATAGATTGTTCACCGACTAAAAAGCAAAAGGCACGCGCCCCAAAGGCAGACCACGAGTACGGTGGCGTGATGACGTAGAGGCAGGTCTACAACAGCTTAAAGTCCGAGCACGGAGACGTAAAGCCCAAGATGGATCAGACTGGAAAGTTCTACACCAGGCCAGGGCCCTCTATTGACTGTAGCGCCACTGGGATTGGATGGACAATCTGTATCTACTAAAAATGGTGCAACTCTTTTTGCCTTAGTTTTGATTTTACTTCACAGTGTCGATTGAGATAGAACTCTTGATAGTATGAACAAGAGGCTAAACAACTGCATGACCAACAGAATGACCAACAGAATGAACAACAAGCTAAGCAAAACACCCTTCATGTTTGTACATGACACTGTTAGTGTCATTAGCACACTAATCCATTTGTATACGTTACTTTAGGCCAACTCTTGCATGGACGAAAGATAACATCAAACTGAAATGAACTCAATCGACTTAAAGCTTTAGGCTTTCACTGGGCCAGAATAATTATAAGTTTACACACACACACACACAAAATTGTGGGAAGAGATAAATTGTTGGGGCCTACAAACAAGCGAGAATACAAGATGTAATGATGATCAAAAAGAAATTTTTTTTTTAAACTCTTCAACGACCTTGACCCTGAATGATCCCAAAATGAGGCTACTCAACTGTTTATTGATGAGGAAGCATTTCTCTCCATCTCAATGACACGTGTTTCTTGGTGACAGATGGCTCTGAGTTTACCACACACAAAAAAAAAAAGATGTTTAAAAAAAAATGAAAAATAGTTATTAAATTAAAATTGTTGAGGGCGAAATAAAACCGATGAAAATGAATGAATTAAAACTGAACTTTGGCTATGTGATGGATAGGCTACATTCATCTATAAACGCAAATTGATTTTAACGATCAATATCTGCTCAACTAATCCGTAATAATATTTTAATAAGCAAAGCAAAGAAATAGTGTAATTGTATGAATTATATACCTAAATATAGCTCAATCTTATCTTATAAAATACAGACGTTGCTTCAAAAAAGTAGATACCAGCGTACTACGCGTGTTCCTAGGTCAATCTGGTCATGCATGGTTTTCCTGGCTGACTCAGGCAACTCATTTCCATGCTCTAAACGCACTATATGTTTTCTACATATTGATATCAACACTGTCATTCGACTAATGTATATAACTTCTAAATACATGGATACTCAAGCCAGTAGGAGAGTCTAACAGGGAACGTGCAAGGGATAGCACTCTTTTTTTTTTTTATGAAGCTTATAATTCAACCAAGAGATTAGAGACAGGGTTACTGCAGCGATCGGACCCCATGATGACCTGCTAACTATAGTGAAAAAACGCTAGCTCAAAATCCATGGCCATATTACAAAATCTTCGGGGCTCGCAAAGATCTTCCTTCAGGGATCAGTACCAGGAAAAAGAAGAAGAGGCCGACAGAGAAAGCGTTGGGAGGACAACATAAAAGAATGCCATTGAAAGAGGTTCTAAACAAGGCAAAAGACAGGGAGAAATGGGGAGAAATGGGGAAAGACGGTCGACGAGTCTTGCATGGTGCCTCAACGGTCTAACAGACTAAGAGATAGGTAAAGGTCAAGTTATAAAATAATTAAAACAATTTGTGTCTAATAAAAAAGTTTGTACACGTTATTTCTCCCAAAACCAATCTCGGATCAAGCTAAATTATTCTTTTACATGCCAACACAATAATCTAAAAAAAAAAATTACACAATTACGTAATTAACTGTTGTTAATTTTTTTTTTTTTTGCTTGGTATCTTGAACAAGGGAAAGAAATTTTACTTGACTGATAAGGTGGTATATCTTGAATTAGTCCCCTTTAGTGTTTGTAGAAATAAACATTTTTTGAGTAAATATAAACATATTTTTATAAGCATCTCTCTAGAGTTCAAATTGTTTATTTTTTGGCTTAAAGAGGCCTTAGCCATGGTGTTCAAGTTGTTTATTTTTTGGCTTAAAGAGGCTGATGAGGCCTTAGCCATGGTGTTCAGGTTGTTTATTTATTGGCTTAAAGAGGCTGCAGTGCGTCGTGTATGTGTGTTGATTTCATAATGGGTTAAAGAAGATGATCCTAAACATGAAGTTATATATTATAATGGTTGATAAAGACTTACATAATCAGCATCCATACAGCCTAAAAATATTATTTTCAAAATGTAACTTTCATAATTTAAAAAACATATGTTTGACAGGTAGGATTAAACATTATATGATTACAAATATTCAGACATTTATTTTTTTCTGATGTGAAATATGTGAAAAAAATATACAACTGTTTTATTTTTCTTTCTTATTTCCCTTAGTTTCTACAATCTTATCTCCCTTATTTATTCTTCCCGCATGTGCTGCGAAATTACAATATGGAATGGATTTTATTTTGTAATCTAGCAGGATCTGGATTAACAAATCGGCATTTGTTTATTGACGTGTCATGACCTGTCTGTCAAATCGGTCAGGGGTAAGATGAGAGGGGACGCGCGTGACATGTTGATGTGGCGACACGCGATCAAAACCCTGACGGTTTGAGATGAAGAATATTAACAAGGACAAGGGCTTTAATTTTCTTCATTTTAAACTAATGTTACTATTACAGTGGCATTCGTAATTTTAAAATGTGTGTGTGTGTATGTATGAAATACACAAGGGAGAATCAGACAACAACAAAAACACATTCAAAACTGGACTTTAGAGATACAAATAAAAGCGAAATATCAAAATAATTTCAAAAACAAAATATAAAAACTTATAAGTATGAAAGAACTGCATACTTACAGCGGTAGGATTTAATTCCGTTTATTGGTATCAAACGAAATTACCACTTTACATTACCACTATTTAATGAATGTGGTGGCTGAGCGGTAAAGCGCTTGGCTTCCGAACCGGGGACCTGGGTTCGAATCCTGGTGAAGACTGGGATTTTTAATTTCGGGAACTTCGGGCGCCTCTGTGTCCACCCAGCTCTAAGGTACCTCACATAAGTTAGAGAAAAGTAAAGGCGGTTGGTCGTTGTGCTGGCCACATGACACCCTTCTTAACCGTAGGCCACAGAAACAGATGACCTTTACATCATCTGCCCTATAGAGGTCTGAAAGGAGAACTAGTTAGGCCAGGTTCACATCTAACTTTGCATTCACTTGCACCTATCCTTTGATCTGCTGGACCGTTGGGGCACCACACAAGATCTGTCAACCTTCGTTCTCCATTCTTATCTCTCATTTGTCTTTGATATAATTTCATTCGTATGTTCTTTCTGAAAATATTGAAGCCAACCTGGGTGGACCACTTCGGGGGCCGATTTTGAGTTTGTGTTTCCACACAAACTGTCTTTGTAACTTTGTTGTTTTTTTTAATTAATTCGTGATTTGTTAGGAACAATACATAATTATGAAAAATTCGAACTGATTCGAAAACGGGAAGTGGAAGAATGAATCTGTTCCAACTTTGTACCAGACAGAGAGAATGAGTTGATAGAAGCTTTTTAAAAAAAACTTTAAGAAACGAATTACCTCCCCTCAATTTAGTGCTGCATCTAAAAAAAAATATGTTATCTGTGTGATAGCATTGACCAATCTCTACTTTCAACGGCCATCAGGTATTTTTTTGTAAAGTTTTTGAGTGACAGCGCGTGCTCTGGTTCAATCTAGCTTTTTTTTTTTCCTCTGAAAAATATTTTCCTTATTTCTAAATATAAAAAAAAAAAATTGACATTGGCTACGAATAATTATCTTCGATTTTATAAAGACTACCCAAATCAATATTTAGATTACACGAAGAGATTATGAAATTTTGTATCGATAAGCTGTAAAACGTATTCTTCCCTAGCGATACTATTTATTATTTGCTTTGTATAGCATGTCTAACAAGTTGACAGGCTCCAAGAGTGCTCTGCGCGCTGTCCCACAATCTCAACATGTTATGATGGGCGTATTTGGGAAAAAAGGCTAATTTCTGCCTGGTGTTCAGCAAACATAACTCAGATCTAATTGCAAGTCAACAAGTTATTCTACATAGGGATTATATATTGAACCGGCCTTATAGGTACCTAATTATTATTTCACACTCGAGACACACATTCCAGACTGGAGTCAACTCAGATATTTTATTTTTAAATATTTGCATACAAATATTGAGTGGAGAGGAGCCAGAGATGTATGCGAGGTGGCAGAGGTTTAAAGCGCTTGGCTTTAGCATCGAGGCGGGTTTCGGTTTCAAATCTTGGCGAAGGCATGGATTTTGAATCTCTAGGACGTCCCTGAGTTCACTTAACTCTAATGGATACCTGACATAATTTTTTTGAAATTAATTGCTTTGGTTTTTGTGCTGGCTACAGGACACTTGAGTTAATAGTCGGCCTTAGAAACAGAAGACATTGACATGATCTGCAATAAGGATTACAAGGTTTGAACTAAGAACTTGTAGGTTGTGTTTTTTTCTACAAAAACCTTCACCTCCACTATGCACACACATACATAGGAATATAGCTACTATCTAATTCAGT
Source organism: Biomphalaria pfeifferi (assembly GCA_030265305.1). Classification (NCBI taxonomy): domain Eukaryota; kingdom Metazoa; phylum Mollusca; class Gastropoda; family Planorbidae; genus Biomphalaria; species Biomphalaria pfeifferi. The sequence continues at coordinate 1,637,597 of JASAOG010000135.1, forward strand.
GAATCGTAAAAAAAACAAAATAAAATCAAGCAAAATATAAAAATACTTAAAAAAACAACAACAACAAAGCTAATGTAATGGCAAGAACTCCACATATACAACTATATATTTCACTAATGTAGACTTTTTTTAATACTTATTTCGATATCAAACAAAATAATTAATTACATATATTTATTAAGTAATTGGCTATTTTAATTGATTCATGTTTTGTTAGGTACAATAAATAATTCTTTACAGTTTCAACTTGATCCGAGAATGGGTGTGGCAGAAAGAGCGTGTACATTTATTTAAAGGGATGAAAGCCGACATATTTAGCAATATTTCTTTCTTAATACTGAAGGATTAATTTCCTATGTAGGTTTCAAACAAAATAATTAATTACAAGTAATTAATTGACTTATTGGTTAGTTTCTCAAATTGATTCATATATTTTCTTCGCCAATGAAAAATTTTGCAAAGTTTTAACTTGAATAGGTGTTGGAGAAATAACATGTTCAAACTTTTTACCAGTCAGACACACAGAATGAGTTGACAAAAGCTTTGTTTAAAAAAAACTATAGCATTCTCATTGATTATGTTTTGCATCTAAACAAACACTAAAACATAAATATAAACATTAGTCTAGAGCAGCGGTTCTCAACCTTTTAAGCTCGGCGACCCTTTTTACTATTCCCCACCATGCGGCGACCCCAAAGCGTAAATAGTAAAAAGTAACAGCGCTTTCGACAATGTTCTAAAAATCGTAATCCATAGTTCTGTTGGTCTTAAGCGACCCCATGCAAAATCGCCATTCGACCCCCAGGGGGTCGCGACCCACATGCTGAGAACCCCCTGGTCTAGAGCTAACCCCAGTGCACTCACATCGCTCTGAACTGTCGTCTGCGAAGGACCAGACGATTTCTCCACGGTCTGGCTAAAAAAACAAATAGCCCCCAGGCGTGCCTTTAATATAAAAAATGTTATAACGAATTCAGTGTTAGGAAATAATAAGACACAGAAACAATACAAGTTCTATTAACCAGAACTAATTGAATCATTTGAGAACCAAAGAAGTGGACAGAAAACTATGCCAACTGTATTGCTTTTGATACGGGAATGAAAACACAATGGTTAGCAAGGTTAGAAAAGACAGTTTGTGTGGAAACACAAACTCAAAGTCGGCCCCCCGAAGTGGTCCACCCAGGCAGGCTTCAATATTTTCAGAAAGAGCATCCGAATGAAATTATATCAAAGACAAATGAGAGATAAGAATGGAGATAGAAGGTTAACAGATCTTATGTAGTGCCCCAACGGTCCAGCAGATCAAAGGATAGGTGAAAGTGAATGCAAAGTTAGATGTGAACCTGGACTAACTAGTTCCCCTTTCAGACCTTGTGGTCTATAGGGCAGATAATGTAAAGTTCATGTTTTTGTGGCCTACGGTTTCGAGGGTGTCATGTAGCCAGCACAACGACCAACCGCTTTTACTTTCCCCCAACTAATGTCAGGTACCCATTAGAGCTGAGTGGACTCAGAGGCGCCCATAGATTCCAAAGTTGAAAATCCCAGTCTTCGCCAGGATTCGAATCCGGGACCCCCGGTTCGGAAGTCAACCGCTTTACCGCGCCTCTCCTGGCCTAACTGATGTCTAATAATTGATCTAATTTTTGAAAAGGCTCAATCTCTTATCTAATTCCTGCTATTGTATTCCACTGAAGGCAAAAGGTATGCAAAATGAAGCTTACAAGATTACTATTCGTTTTACATTAGGTCTAACTTATAATGCATACTAATTAGCTTTTTCTCTTTTAAAACTGCTTGCATAACTGATTTTAAAAATTAGATTTTTCGCTATCAAAAAAAAAAAAAAAAGTAGCCGTTACATCAGAATTTTACATTGTCTACAATATTGTGATGTCGGATTTTCAATATCTTTTCTAGTTTACGAGATCTAAACGGGACGGACGGACAGACGGACAGACATTTTATACAAAATTAATAGCGTCTTTTGCCCTTTCAGGGGCCGCTAACAAACAGATGGTAGTTTAAAGAACACTTTCTTTAGCAGTTCACCTACTAGCTATGGCTGGTCATGCGGTATGCTCTCTGGACTGTCGTTCGGACTCCTCGATGGTAGCGGGTTCATACAATGCCTGCTGACATGTATGCATCGTCCTGCAAGGGATTTTGACTAGAAAGTAAATTATCTTTCCCTTTAACGAAACTCGACCTTGCTTCGCCAGAGAATGAATACTCGTTCTTTTATAACATAATAATAATAGTAATTATAATAATAATCTTTATTTTCCGTAAGGAAATTAGTCTTACAATTTCTGCATTACACCAAACAAAACATTATTAATATAAAAAAACAAAATGTACAAATTAAGATATAAAAAGTTTATGTCAGATTGTTCCTATTTAATGATATGATTGCCAGGGGAACAAAAGAGTGTGTCTGTTTGTCTTTGCTATCGCTGTCTTGTATCACAAAATCCTTACTCATATTACTATTTTTCTTTTATTTCTAGAATTTTTTTTGGCTTTTCCTTGAATATTTGTCTCAATTAACTGCCCAGATGGGGTTTGTTTAATGCCAATGACTTTACCAGCAGCATTTAGGATTTGTGAAGTTTTTTTCTATTTTCAATGCTCAGATTACCCTACCAGGCAGTGATATTGAAACTTCAAATATTGCAGATGTGAGCGTGGTCAAACAGAGCCAACGCCTCTTCGCTAACATCAAACGAGGACAGTTTTCTTAGTCATCGTTTTATTATTGCAGTGACCCATGGTTTATTGTTGGGGTATATATATTTATAGCTTTTATATAGCGCTACTTTCATGCTTATAGCATGCTCAGAGCGCTTCGGTCCAATCTCATTTGTGGACCAGTTGGTGCGGAGGGGGTATCTAGGAGTTGGTTTTCCGTGCTGCCTTTAGGAGCTCAGTAAACACAACTCTGCCCGTGTCGGGTGTCGAACCTCGAGCCCCCTTCTAGGTAGCCAAGCCAAGCCAAGTTCAAGCGTACTTAACCACTCGACTACGCTTCCCACCTCTTAGTACTGATACACATGTTTTCACAGAATTTAATGTAATTCGTCACTGCTTTGATCCATTCTTTCAGATTTGAAGTGGTCTCTTTAAACAAATTCCAGTCAGTGCAGTCTAGACAACCCTGTAGTTTAAGAATGTTGTCTTGAGTCCATTCTTGTACGGTTTTTTGAATGACTTTGCCCTCTTTAAGTTTCGTGCGGTAATTATGTAGCAGTTGTATTGTTTTGTGGTCCGATGATCCTAGTGGCGGCTTTTCACGAGATGTGAATGCTATTTTGATGTTGCAGTAACATAAATCCAGAGCAATGTTCTCTCTTGCTGGACATGAGATGTGTCGATAGAAGGTGGGTAGGTCAAATTTCAAGGTGCATTTATTAAAATCACACAGTATAACCACTGGTGCGTCCGGTGACATTGTATGAAACTCATTGCATGTTTTGAATGCTCACTCATAGTTGATAATCATTACATCCTTACCTAATCCTTATACAGGATAAGATAAAAATTTTCGGCGGGCATGGTTCAAACCCGGAGTTATCAAGACGACATGTCCCTATCACATAGGCCGACCTAATAGATCGCAATATGCTTTCATGTAATAGTCAAAATGATTAGCTTGGGAAAGGAGCTGGGGAGAATGTATACTAGATATACTGATATACTATAGAATAGTAAAATGAAGAAAAATATGTTCGTTCTAGCAAGTGCTTTTTAAATTATTACTGAAATCTCTTGCGCCCAAAAAAAAAAAACGCGCTAAAACGGCTTGAGCAAAAACAGCTTCGCCAAAACGTCGCGTATCCTTATTCGCGTCCATTGTAGCGTCCATTCACCAATAAATATCTTAAGCTAGTGCTGCCCAATCTTACTCCGTCTGAGGGTTTCTTACACACGTCACGCGACGCTTCCATGCAAATGAAAAATTGTCGTGTCCATTAAAGTCAAACCTCTGAGGATTCATGATGGTCTGTGAGCATAAGTTTTAAGTAATCTGATAACACAATCTCCGAGGTCAGACATGGTCCGTGGGACGCGACATTAGCATTACTGGCCTATGCCATAATTTATGTGGTAAGACGAATGTTTTAAAATGATGTTTGGTAGTGAACGCATTCGCCTCATATCTAATAATGAGTTTTCTTTTGTATTAAAAAGATCTCACCGTTTCAACTTTTTTCGTTATAGTACATACTGGCAATGTGTCTCTGGAGGCCATTGTGGCCAATACGAAAGCACTACTTAACATTCGACAGCTGCTCTGGGGTCGGACACTTATCTACTTTAGGGGACGATCGCTTGCCAAACACAATCTTTTTTTTAGCCAGCTTAAGGAGACGCCTTAACAGAGGTGACACGAAAAGGCTGTTGAAATCAAATCAGGCATCATCTTGCAATCACCGGAAAATAGCTGGCAGCAGTTGGCCTCTGAAAGAGACAGAGAGCTTTAACCATGGCCCAGGGACACACATGTTAGGTCTAAAGAAAAGCCATTGCAAAGAAAGGCGCAGAAGAGCTAAAAAAATACTTAAATAGACACACCCCCAGGCGGACAACGGCTTTGCATCAGATATGGAAATCTGTAGCACTACACTCATCCTTAATTTTCTAAATCGAAGATATTGCCATAATTATTTTTACATCGTACACAGTACTTTTTACACGCTAGCGATACGTGGCCAAAAACATTATGCGTTTCCATAGACAAAATTAAGAAGAACTTTGGTTTCTCAGGATCGTGACGTCACTACCGGCACATCTTTCCCATCAACATCACCTGTGAATACAATCAGTGAACAAGAAGTAACAAAAACATTCAATGACGCTGGTGTGTGTTTATTGGCTGAACTTGGTTTACGTTTGTGTGTGTAATTGTGTGTGATTGTGTGTGTATATGGTGTGTGTGATTGTGTGTGTATATGTTGTGTGTGATTGTGTGTGTATATGTTGTGTGTGATTGTGTGTGTATATGTTGTGTGTGATTGTGTGTATATGTTGTGTATGATTGTGTGTGTATATGTTGTGTGTGATTGTGTGTGTATATGTTGTGTGTGATTGTGTGTGTACATGTTGTGTGTGATTGTGTGTGTATATGTTGTGTGTGATTGTGTGTGTATATGTTGTGTGTGATTGTGTGTGTACATGTTGTGTGTGATTGTGTGTGTATGTGTTTGTCTTTTAATGTCATTGAATGATATTGAATATCGTTTCAGACCTTGACCTCTGTAGGGCAGAGGATGAGAAGGTTATCTGTTTCATAGGCTGAAGGTTTACTAGGGTGTCATGTGGCCAGCACAACTGCCAACCAGATATACTTTTCCCAAACTAATTTCAGGTGCCCATCTAGAACTAGATGGACTCAGAGGCGCCCTAAAATCCCGAAATTAAAAATTGTAGTTTTTAACGAGATTCAAACCAGAGGCCCCTCGGTTTGGAAACAAACAGTTTTACAACTCAGCCAGCACGCCCCCTTGTAATTATATTTTGTCACATTAAGTTTACCCTTACCGGTCAAATTTTGTTTTTAAAGTTATTAAGTTTATTTTTTATATTCTTTAGTGACTCTATGTGAAGTTTTTGGCGCCAAGGCTTAGAGCATCCTTTTCAATTCTGCAGCTAGAGCCTAACTCACCACAGTATAAACTTGGACTTCCAATAAAGGATTACAATGGCGATTGGCTGACCTTTGACCTTGGCCGTATAGTAAAATATGAGAGTTTTTATACATCCCTTTAGTAGGTAAAAGAATGAAAAGCAGACGACGGATCTAAGTCTAGATCTAGATCTGAAACAGATATAGAATATTGATATAGAATCTACTAGTCTATATCTAGACTAGAACTCGTATGGCTTTAGTCTTATATAGACTGTCAAGTGTAGGCCCCTATAATGAGGATATGTTAAAGCCACGCGCTAGAAAAGTAGTTCGTTATTTTGAAACTTATAACTAAAACTATAATATAATACATGTGGCAATCTATAGTCTTGCATTTGAATCAATGACTTAACTCTTTCTCTCCCAATTGACGATACCAACGTTGATTCTATTAGAACGTGGTAAATAATGACGGAGAGAAAGAGTTAAAACTCTGCAACGTCACTGGTGTGTTCCTGATTCAGGACCCGCTGATATTTAACGATCCCAGCCAGAATAGGAAAAAAAAAATCAAGTTCTTAGGTCATTTGTTGATGACTTTGCCAGCAAGCTCTGGTGTGTGGCCGTATGCTTCAGCGTGTGCGTAGCTGTGAAAATGTGTCTCTGTGTGTGTGTGTGTGTGTAGGTAGCTGTTCCAGTTTGTATACGTTTGAAACTGTAATTGTGTGTAGACCTATGTAAGTAAATTTTTGCGTCTTTGTGTGAATATATCGTGTGGCTATGTGGGATTTATGACTGCGAGGTCAAAAGTGTTTGGCTAAAGCTTGGACTACTAACAAGGGGGACTCGGGTTCAAACCCTGACTCAGATTTGTGTTTGCTGAGCGCCTAAAGCCATATACTTACATACACACATTTTGACATAGTTACACATATTTTGTAAAAAGAAAACTGTATTTATGTATAGTATTAATTATGGAACAGAGAGTAGAATAGCTTACAGCTCAGCATGAAAATACTATGATGAAGACTACGTTTCTAAACATTTGAATATGATCTCGTATAACCCATTTATTGTACTGATTTAAATCTATATTAATGTGGCTGCCTTTATTTAATGTCATTACTTCCTGATACATATGTGACGTGACCTAAAAATCGTATTCTGCCACAAACAAATTAAACCCAAAACGAAAATACCCTGAACGAAACAATAATAGAATATTAAAACAGGATTTGTTATTGTGTTATTGTTGTAGATAACAATAAAAGATATTTAAATGCCGTCAAGCTTTAGTATCATGATACACAATTTTTGGACCTGTCGATTGCTTCCATTTCACGTTGTTGTTGTTTAGTAGCAAGTCTTGAAATCTAGACATTGAAGAGGATTTTATAGAGACGTTTTTACAAGCGAAACATACTTTAGATTCCAAGAGAGAAAATGTTTAAAAAATGTTCAATTTTATTTCAGTCGAATCCGATGAATTGCGGTCTTTTGGGACTTACTCGTTTGGAGGTGCGCTATGTTACATCATTTCACCTTCATCTATCCCTTAATCTGTTTGACCGTTGGGGCACCACACGAGATCTGTTGACCATCCTTCTCCATTCTTTCCTGTCTTTTGTCTTTGATAGAATCTCCCTCAATAGCAGGCCCGTTCTTTATGTTGTTTTTTTTCCATCGCTTTCTCTGTCTGCCTCTTACATCTGCTTCTTACATCTGCCTCTTACATCTACCTCTTACATCTACCTCTTACATCTATCTCTTACATCTGCCTCTTAAATATGCCTCTTACATCTGCCTCTTATATCTGCCTCTTACATATGCCTCTTATATCTGCCTCTTACATCTGCTTCTTACGTCTGCCTTTTACATCTGCCTCTTAAATCTGCCTCTTACATCTCCCTATTACATCTGCATCTTACATCTGCCTCTTAAATCTGCTTCTTACATCTGCCTCTTATATCTGCCTCTTACATCTGCCTCTTACATCCCAGAACGCCATATAACGTACGAAACACTATTTGTTTAAATGTGTTCTATACCTGTTTAAAGTAAATATTAACAGAGACTATTGTTCCTTAAGAACTATGTTGTCTTTTTCTTAATATACATTTAATTTTTTAAACTACAATTGGTACTTTACAAGCAGGTAAAGGTCCTACTAAATACAAATGAACTTTCATATCGCGATCTGAAGCGTTCTCTTAACGGACCTAGACAGACTCACCACAAACTTAAACTTCTAACTTCAACACGGTTTGAATCAGTTAATTAATCTTTTGTACATGAAATAACAGTACAAAGTATCAATAAATTCCAAGCATTGTGCCTGGTCACTTGGACCAATTCATAAGAGGTGTGTTGTCTAAATTTTCCTGGTCTTGCGAATGTGACTTTTGGTTTTTCTACATTTCGATCAAGACCTGCAAAGTCGAAATCAATATTTTCATCTTTGAAGCTCGTTGTGAATGGGTTAAAATTGAATTATTTCAATGCAGAAATTTTCCCTTTTATTAATAAAAAAACCCAGGCCTAATTGTTGACCTCCTTCAGTCACTCTACGACTGTGATTCATTTCGAAGAACACTTTTTCAACCCACCCAGATAATAATAATTAAAAAAAAACCATCCAGATTAATCCATGACGCAGACAAGTAGATAGGTTTACATGATATTGAACTGTTAGATTATTATATATTTTTTTAAAATATTGAAGATAATTATTTCAGAAAAAGCATGGCGTGTAAAATGATCTAAACATTTCTAGCTGGTTATTGCCACATTCATTTCAGTTCTAACATTTCAGCTTGTGTCTGCTGGCGAACTCAAGATATCAGTGTAGCGGTGCTTAGAAAGACCATTTATCATAAATGTATGATCTTTCTAGATAAGTTATTGTAGCTGTAAAGCTTATTTAAATATTCTAATAAGATAAGAGTTGAAAAGCAGAAACGTGTGAGTTATACTCTATCTCTCTTTCTCTATTATCTCTCTTTTTTTTTCTCTCTCTTTCTCTATTCTCTCTCTTTCTCTGTTCTCTCTCTTTCTCTATTCCCTCTTTCTGTATTATCTCTTTCTCTCTCTCTATTCTCTCTCTCTATTCTCTCTCTTTTTTTTTCTCTCTCTTTCTCTATTCCCTCTTTCTGTATTATCTCTTTCTCTCTCTCTATTCTCTCTCTCTATTCTCTCTCTTTTTTTTTCTCTCTCTTTCCCTATTCTCTCTTTCTGTATTATCTCTTTCTCTCTCTCTCTCTTTCTCTCTCTCTTTCTCTCTCTTTCTCTCTCTCTATTCTCTCTCTCTATTCTCTCTCTCTATTCTCTCTCTCTTTCTCTCTCTTTCTCTCTCTCTTTCTCTCTCTCTATTCTCTCTCTCTCTTTCTCTCTCTCTTTCTCTCTCTTTCTCTCTCTCTTTCTCTCTCTCTTTCTCTATTCTCTCTCTCTCTTTCTCTCTCTCTCTCTCTTTCTCTATTCTCTCTCTTAATCTCTCTCTCTTTCTTAAATTTTTCTTTAACTTTTACCTAGTAAACCCTAAGGCCTTATCCAGGATTATTACTATTGTCAATTTAAAAAGCTTTTTATTCTAAGTCCTGAACAATAGGCAACACACTAGAGTCCTGAACAATAGGCAACACTCTCTAGAGTCTTCCACAACTTCAAAGGTAACTATGTTACAAAAACATTCTGTGTGGGGACACAAACTCAAAATTGGCTTTCGAAGTGGTTCACTCAGGCAGGAAAAAAGGCAGGTTTAAATATTTCCAGCATGTATATTAGAAGGAAATTCTATCGAATGCAAATGACAGAGAAGAATGGAGAAGAATGGGGACAGATCCTGTGTGATGCTCCAACGGTCCAGCAGACCAAGGGATAGGTAAAAGTGAAGGTCAAGCTAAATGTGAACCTGGCCTAACTTATGGTATAGAATGACTATCTAATTGATCTAATTGTATATAATGATTATCTAATTAATCTAATAGTTTGCAAAGGGTCAATCTCTTATTCAAAGTTTCAAGTTTCCACACAAACTTTGTAACCTTGTTCCTCATTAAGATTAGATCTATATCTCGTCTCATGTTGATAATGTGTTCATCGTTTAGAAAAGTTACATTCATGTTTTTGTTCACTTAAGTTTGTTCAAGTTTTTAAAGGTTGATTTCATAAAAAGAAATACAATACACCTACACCAGTTACGTAGTGCTCGCAATAGGATGCTACTATTAACCAATCTACAATCAACACGTACACACACACACACACACACACACTCCAGAACACCCAGACTGTATATCTATCTCACATCAAAGTCATCCGTTTGTAAACTACGTCTGGTCAGAAGCTTACATGACGTCATTGACGCACAGCCATGAAGACCCTTGAGCTCAGGTTTTTTTTTTTCTTCCTTGCCTGTTTGGCCACCAATCAATCACAATTAAAAACGCCTGGCATAGAATGACACCCACCCCGCCTCAATTCTCATGTACTTTTGCTTTCGTTCTTATTTTCTACCTTTTTTTCAGCAAAACTATTTTTTTTTCCTTTTAAAATGTTTACAGTCACGAGTTAGCTTGACCTCCGGGGCTTCACGCCCCAATGCGCCAAGGGAGAAAATTACATGAATACAAGATGCATAAACATGTCCAGAAAATATTTTTTTTTAGGTATCTCATGTCTCTGATTATCATTATTCTTAAAACCCTAATTATCTCCAACACGTGAATTGTCAGAGTAAATTAAAGCATCTTTGTTTAAGGATTTCAAAGGCGTCAATACTCTTTGCTCTTGATAGGTACGAGGCAAAGAGAGTAGCCGTCAGTGTTCACGTTTAATAAAACTAGAAAGGAAATATTTCACCTTACCATTAAACTAACCAACTTGTGGCTTGAATGTAATCGGTTTATCAAAGCAAAGATCGGGCTTTATTGTTATTATTATGTTCATGCGTATCTTCTTAGATATATATTAGCAGGCAATTGTAACGCCATAGTTTAATTATATGTCTGGTAACATTAAAAGTCTCATCTTCGTGAAGGAAGACAATTCATCTCATCTCTGCATGTGGTCCCTTCTGGGGCATAGGCCACCAGTCGTCTCGGTTCTGGACAAGTCTGTCTAACTGTCCTTCCACTGCCCACAGGTTGCAGGTCACTGTTCATATATGACGAGGACAGAATTCATTAGCGCACGTTTTTTTTTAGTGGATCTCTTCCGGAGGGTTTAGCCAACTCTTCAAATAGATGTGGTGAACTTTTAATAAGGACCCAATGGGCTAATTGCGAGTGTATGTATGAGACTGTAATTGTTAGTCTAAACTAAATTATAGTTTAACATCTAACACAGTTCATGACCTAATATCGTATTTCTATTGATGTTATTATATGCATTTTCAATGAAATCTGAAAGTTAAAATAAAACACAACATTAAGTCAAGCACCAGAACCTAATATAAAGGCCATAAAACTATGTTATATAGAGTGTTACAAATAGCTTTTCTATACACAGCCTCCAGACGTTTAGTGTATAGTGTAATAATAAGATGTACGTTATATCGGAGTGAGTACTTCCTTTGGTAAATGAGTAATTTATGTTTTGCTTACATATTTTATAAGTTTGAGGTGGGTGAAAAGAGTGGCCAGGGAGAAGACAAAAGGTAAGTCCAAAAAAAGAAAAAAAAAACCTCATTTACTTTTCTCCTCGACACGTCCATTGCTAACGTATGCCATAAGAATCAATACAAGTACTCCGTTTGACTTTCGGCAGACGTGAAAGTCTCGCCCTCCTGACATCGTTCACTGATCCCGATTCCCAGATGTTTATCTGGATAACACTTCACGCGCGTAAGCTCATCCATAAAGCAAAAGTTTATATACAAATAGAGGAGCGGTAAATCAAGTGGCTTCCTAACCAAGGTCCCGTGTTGGAATCCTATTGATAACTGGGATTTTTAATTTCGGGAATTTAGGGTGCGAGTCCACCCACCTCTAATGACATTAGTTGGGGAAAAATAAAGACGGTTGGTCGTTGTGCTAGCCACATGACATCCTCGTTAACAGAGGACCACAGAAACAGATGACCTTTACATTATCTTCCCTATAGATCGCAAGGTCTGAAATGGGAACTGTCTATATACAAAGCAGATGTTGCTTTTAAAATAGAAACATCCCAAGCAGCGAAGCACGAGCAAAACTTGTCAGAGAACGAATCTCAGAACGACATTTGCAAAACCCTAAAGACCACAGAACGAGAAGAAGACGTCAATCTCATAAAAGTGACAGATTGAAAGGGAAGACTAAAAGTACATCAGTACTTTACTCTTACCAAAGTGGGCGCTGGAAACTAAAGTTCTTCATAAAAATATATGCAAATTTATTGAGATTTTCTGATACATAGAGATTTTATTTTTACATTTTTTATTAATCTGACTCCGCCTCCTCTTAATAGTTCCTATTAATATAGGTTACAACGGATAAATGAGCCACAACAAAGCAAAGAGTGTACTGTAAGATTTAAGTAATTAACAGCATCAGTATGTAGAGTATTTTCATGCCCTTATGGAATTTACTTCTCATTTGCTTACAGTAAAAGTAAAGAAAAGTTCCCCTTTCAGGCCTTGCAAGTAAAGTTCTAAGGTGCAGATGATGTTAAGGTCATCTGTTTCTGTGGTCATGGTTAACGAGGGTATCATGTGGTCAGCACTAATACCAACCCATCTTTACTTTTTCTCCAACTAATGTCAGGTGCCCATTTGTTCTGATTGGACTCAGAGGCAATAGATAAAAGATTTTTTAAAAAAATAGAGCGTATCTAAGGGGAAGAACCGCTGATTACTGTTATTTATCTGAAAATTACCTTGTTTTAGCTCCTTCCTGCTATATAGAACAAATTTCATGAATTAGTAATAAATGATTAACAAATTGGCAAATATTTGGATTAGTTCGTCTATTACTCATCGACTAGGAATGCTAATGCAAGTTTTCAACTTGATATAAAAAGGGGTAGTGGGAGGAGTATAAACGTGTCAAATCGTAATAAGGGCATTAATTCCATATATACATCCATATCTCTCATAAAGTAGCATTTATTCCCTTAGTTCAATAGCAAACCAAATAATTAATCGCCATGGGAGAAATAGCATGCTCAAACTTTTACCAGACAGACAGACAGATAGACAAACAGAAAAAAAAGAAAAACGGACAGAGTGAGTGGCTATAAGCTTTTTCAAAATGAGGTCTATAACTATGTTGTAGGCATTTATAGGACAAGGAGAAGAATATCGACGAAAAATCACCATCTAAATATTAAGTAAAGAGAAAATGGAACTACACCTCTTTTATGAAGCAAAAAGCAGCCTATAAGAAAACATTGTGTTCAGGTCACGTGTTACATAGAGGCACTTATATATTGATTAAAGAGCTTGATCATAAGTTCTCCTATAACCAGTCCAGTTAATTAATTTACAAGGGCGAGTCAACTTAAATTTGACGTTATGCACAATGTTCTTGTTCACCTTATCAGCGCGTACCCTCGTCTTCCTCGTTCTCATTTGTTATCTTGGGGCGTTCAGATGACTAGACCAATGTGTGAGATGAACTGCGCAGTGGTTTCCAAATCAGGGAGCTCTCCATTTAGTTTTCTTTCTTTTGGGGTGTTTTGGGGGTCAGTGTCTTGTACGGGCCTCTTGGTAAAGAGTGCAGTCCTGAAGGACATGGTCAGCATTCTCTGGTGACATTCCAGGTGGCCAGATTTCACTGGTTCCTATATTGAGCTTCCGGTATATATGTTGTCTCATTCTGTTGTGTCGGTTCTGAGTCGATAGATTAGACGTTGATCTTGTCGGGATAGCTTAGAATAGGCATCATCTTTCTTGTGATTCGGAGGACAGCGTGTCCATTTCTCATTTATTTTATTCAGTGTTTAATGTTCAGTGCAGTGTTTAATTGTGTGTTTGTTCTCCCACACTTGGCGAGTGGGTCAGCCTTCTTATTTCCTTCTAGCTCCATATGAGCTGGTATCCATTGAATGACAGTTTTTTGTTTTTTTTTGCTGTTGTTGTTGAGTCCTATAAGTGCTGTCCTAAGTCGTTTCACGAATGAAAAAAAGTCAAATGTGACAAATTTCGCTAACGAAGTGTACACAATTTAATTTTTATAAGATTATATTTTGAATAAACAAAATTTTAAAAAAAGACTTATCTAAGGGGAAGAACTACACAATTACAAAATTTTTAAGGCGCCTCGGCGCTGTATCTTGTGCAGATAAGTCCAAAAAGAGGTAACGCTTAAGTTACCAACTAACCCATGTGAAAGGCCAACACTCTAAAGGAACTCGACGCTAAAGGGAACGACGTCGGAAAGGACAAAAAGGAACCGCCTAATGTTGGCAAGCTCAAATATCTACTACATAGCTAAAGCCGACCTCCCTCTAGAGCTGCCAAAGAGTGTGTTCCGTGTTAACGTCCGTTCCACTTGAAATCCTAGTTTATATTATCACTAGTCGTGTCATTGTCACTAGGTCCAAAACTTTTACCATTTTTCATGTAAAAACATAACTTTTCACTCCTAATTCATAATCTTACTCTAACTACCTATATCACTCAATAATGTAGAAGTTATTTCCCCTTTTACACATCCAACTCAATAGTTAATTACCAATATTTATAATATTTAATAACTATTTTATGGACAATTCGATTCTAGTTGAGTTAGGAACAATACATTATAGTTTAAAGTTTCAACTTGATACGAGTTATCAGTGTGGGAGACAAATAATATTGTGAGTTGTTATTCATTATTTTTTATTAATGGAGAAAGGGGAAGATAACTCTTTTGGTAATAAGAAATGTGGCGGTAATTTTGTTGTTTTCTCCATTATATACGCTTTTTAATAGTTTTTTTTTGTTTTTTTGTTGTTTTTTTTATTATTTTAATGCAGGTTATTAAAGTATTCTACTCGAAGACAAGCCTTATTATCATTATTATTAAAGTATTCTAAAGTAGATTTCTATTGATTCATCAAGAATTACTACAAGTATGACCCCGCTAAGCTCGTAGTTTTACAAGCTGATTTCAAAATTATTAATCTTGCTCAGCCATATCCACATGATATAAGCATCATAGCATATTAGGTACACCATGAAAGCGCTTGAATACATTATTTTAATGACGAAAAAAATGTGAGATTTAACTATTATTATGAATTGAGCTCTAGCTTAGGAATGTATTCATGCTGTCCTGATGTTTTGTTGAAAGGACAATTTAAATGGGACCTTTTAATTATTTCAATCCTATAAGAACTGTTGACGAAGCGAGTGCGGCGTGGTATATATAGGTGGTGTTTTGGTGTCCTGACCACTGATTGATAAATACAGAAACAGCTAACAACAGCTAATCTGCCACGAAATTTTATTTGGAAAGGTATGGTGAGAGGTAACCTTGTCCATGTTTGTCCCGAGTCGGTTGTATTTGCTTGGTTCATGTCTGTCACGAGTAGTTTGGACAAGTGTCTTTAGCTTTCTCCCACTACTAAACCCTGTAGGGGGGTTAGCGCGCCTTGTATTTTGGTTATGAATCGATTGCTACGTCACAAAGTTCTGTGACATTATTGGTCATTCTTTGTCATGAGGTAGTTCAACCTCTGAAGTTGGTTAAAGACTGTGTGTTGGTCCGTAAAAGGTTATTAGTCTGTGTAAACAAGTACTATTTCCTTGAATTTATTATTCCGTAAGATTTTTGGTCCCCTGTTTTGGGCTGAGGTACTCGTTTGTTTTATGAGGTTGTCACTATTTCTAGTTTTAGAGTAGAGATTGGAGAGTTGTGCGTTTATTTTGTTTATAGGGTGCCAGTGTTGGAGTTGCAATACTGAACTCGATTATTTGCCAGTGTTGGCATCGCTTGTCTTCTCAGAAGTATATATTACTGTCCGGAGTGTCATGGTCAGATTGGCGATCATTGACGTGAGTGTCAGTGGCCGTTACAGAAGAGTTGGTGCCAGTTGGGGATCAGTTGAAGGTCTAACTCGGACATTGGCGATGCTGTCTTTACTGTGACGTCATTCGGTCAGCGTCTGGTTTACTATGAACTCAAGGTGACAAGTTTGTAGCAGGAGCAAGGTGCTTATTTATGTTTATTGGATACATCTGTATATACCATTATCTATTCGTCGTTATATCATTCTCATTATACATATATAAGTATCCTATAATTAAATTCATAATTTTGTTATTTGATTCATTCACATAGTCGGTTACTCTATGCACTAAAACATATCATGGTGTTTTTTGTCAGACTGAACATCGGGACATTAGTTTTGTTACACTATGGAGTAACATATATAATTCTTAACCCTGAAAGTGTCATGATTGTAGCTTCCTTTAATTTTGTCTTATATAAAAAAAAATATTGTTGTTGTAAAAATATATTTTAAAATTTTATAAAAATTGCATTCAAGTTAATATAATGTTGTTTTCTTTAATATTTGCACTGGAAGCAGCAATTTTCAAACACAACATTGACAAATTAGCTTTCCTTTGGACATGAAGCCTTGAACACACAGGCTTAAACACACAGACTTAAACATACAGGCTAAAATACACAGACTTAAACACAAAGAAATTAACAGAAAGATTTTCTCCTTACTCAGTTTCAGTCCAATTTGAGATTTAAATACAGCAGTGATGGCCAAAATACAGCCGGCGACGTGGTTCAATCCGGCCCGCTGAAAAGTGTAAAAAAAATCTTCCCTCCATATAAAAAGGATGGAAAATGTATACTTACCTACGCTAGGGCCCCATCACTAGTTCTTTGATAGATCGATCTTTAACATTTGTGCATTTATGAAATGGGAATCTACCAGGAGAAGTGCACTGATCTTTACTTTTGTGAGGACTTTTATAACAAGCCAACATATTTGTTCTATAATGAAAATGTGTCTCTTTAAAAGAGCCTCAACATGTATAACGGCATTATAAAACAAATATGACAGCATTCTTGGTTGAGCCGCGATGAAAAGATTGTTGTAGGTCTAGAGAATGGAGAATTGATGAGAATATTAGTCAAAAAGAAATAAGAAAATGAGTCAGTATTTAAACTAGCGACAATGTGGCTCACATTTTTAAGTAACGAAATGCAGCCATTTCCCAACACGCGTAAAAATGATAAACTTTCAATGTCTCATTAATAAACAGGTTCAGGTTCAGGTTTGGGTTTGGGTTTCGTCTCGTTTTTGTTTTGGTTTGTTTTGTTTTGTTTTGGTACCTTTTCGGTCATTTGACCCGCGACACGAGTGTTGGAAATTAGCATGGCCCGCAGGTCGAATTAGGTTGGGCATCACTGATGTACAGGGAAGGTTATGTACCCCTGTTGCAAGTGATGTCCACTTAACAACCATGTAAACAAAAGAAAATACTGTTAAGACTTCACCTTTCTTTATCTACCCCCCCCCCTTTTTTTTTTTTTTTCTTCCTACCAACCATGAAAAGGGAAACACCTAGAGATATTCGCATTAGTCATGTGATCCAGAGCGGTCGTTAAGGAGAGATGGCTCTGTCACGAACTGCGGTCTGCTGGACCCCTCTTATGGGAACGAACTATCACGGAAATTGTTTTTGACAAGTCGGTGTTCGGGAACCGACGATGAGAGCTGGGGGCGGGGGGCGCTGGGGGAATAGGAAAAAGTTTCGAGGAAAAAGGGGGATGGGGTAAAATCTATACTTCGAAAATTTGTCTCAGTCGTCTGCTAGTCTAGTTCGTCTGCTGGGCTAAAAATAGTTTACGTCGCTTTCGATTGCCCCCTGAGATTGTATCTAAGTTCTTTCAGCTACCGTCTTAGGAAGTTATAATATGGTATGACAAAGGTTGGCAAAACTTTTAGAACGGGGGTCACGTCAGTTATAAAAAAAAAGTTTATGTTCTGCCTACATTAAATTGTCCAGCATAGTTTTATGCTGTTTGAGATACAATGGAGGTCAAATACAATGGAGGTCAAAAGGTGGGTTTTAATTTTTTTGACCTGGTCTGCCCATCTTAGCTGAGACTGCGTCAGGATTGTGTGGATGATGTGCAGGCCCGCTCTTCGAAGGACTTCAGTATCAAATATTTCTCTTGCCATTTAACATTTCAATATTTTTCCTCCAAGACAGATGTACGAGTCAACAACAGAATGACATGTTTCTGAGGCTGAGAATGCTTTTTTTTTCGTGTAAGTTTAGATCTATTTCAAATTTAATTACATGACTGATCTAAACTAATTGATAGAAGTACGCTTGATTGAAACTTTTTTTTTCAAGTATTTTTAAAAAAGTTTTTATTGTTCAAGCTATAAGGGAAGTCGCCCGAAGCTTGAATAATTGCTCTTTTCTGACTTAGATCTTTAGTTTTTAACGTTTAGAAACAGTTCAATCCCATTTTGCTGATTTTAAATAGAACTGGCTATTAATCACAGAACTATATATTCAGGCAAATTGATTGGGGCGACTTCCCTTAGAGCTTGAAAAAGAGTTACGTACATAAAAATCTATATATACAGATCTAGGGTTAGGTGAATCGATCAATCGCGGATTAGAATTTGTTTCCGGTTTCCATTTTAGATATAATATATTTTAGGTCTATGTTTCTAACATTCTAAAATATTTAAAACATAAACAAAATCCCGAAATTTCATTATTATAAAACGTTTTGATTGAAAAAAAAAATGATGTTATGTTTTTTTAAATTTTTTTTTGTTTTGTTTTGCAAAATAAAAATTTAAAACGCTTTTATGTTTTACCAATTTTAGTTCAAATTGATTTGGATCAATTGTGCAATATTTCACATAATGTTGGGTGATATCATATGAAAGTTAGTAAAAATTGAATTTCTGGACGAAGATTGTAAATATCCTCGATACTCTTCGTATGTCTTATACCGTCAATACCAGTGCCCTAAATCAGTGATTCCCAAACTTTTGAATTATGCGTTACCCTCGCCTCCCCACCCCCAAATAAAGGATACATTTAATAAAAATAAAATGTCATTTATTTTTGTATTGTAGGCCTAAAAACACACACACAAAAATTACAATTAAGTATTTAATTAATAAGTTTATTTTTTGCATGCTTCAGAAACACATCATTTAATTCTAAAAAAATGGAAATCTAGTTTTGACAGAAAAAGTGGGCGTGTCGACGGAAGTTGTAATATCTCTATCCATTTCCAGGTCTTTGTAGAAATTCGTCTTAAAATGTACAACAGCGCTTGTTTGAATTTGTAAAAACTTTTTAAAGAAATATAAAAAAATATAAAAAATTATGAAATTTTATTCTTATTTATAAATTAAATGGGCATTTTAAAACAAATCAACTAACTATGTGGAACGCATACCCCATTCCAACTCTTCCCTTACCCCTGGCGGTACGCTTACCCCACTTTGGGAAACACTGATCTAAATTATACAATTATTATCTATTATTCATTAGTCGCACCCTGATGATCTTCCAGGAAATGCTTAGTACAGGCACAGAATATTATTTATTAACTTGTCTAGTATGAGACGAGCAATAGCTAGAAACAATAGCACAACAGGATCAAAGTTTCCCTTTCAGACCTTTCGATCTATGGGGCAGACGATGTCATCAGCTTCTATGACCAACGGTTAATAAGCAGGGAGTTATGTGGCTAGCACAACTACCAACCGCCTTTACTTTCCCCCAACTAAGTCAGGTACCCATTAGGGTGGACTCAGGGTCGCCCTAATAATCCCGAAATTAAAAATCCCAGTCTTCACCGAGATTCATACCCAGGACCCTAGGTTTGGAGGCCGAGCGTTCAACCACTCAGCGCTAAAAAACAAATATAATCCATTGAAATTTCCGCCGAATTGCTGCGCACTAATATATTTGTTTGGCGTGCATCAATTGTATAAAACAAAGCAAAATATCTATATAGGTATTGTTTCTTTTTTTTGCCTTTTTTACCAACATTCGGTCGGTTAGGCGGCAGAGGCGACAGTAACACGTGGCAGGTGCATGAGATTCTTGCGTGAGTCATTATCCCAACTAATGGCCCTAAAAAGGAACTTTTGTCATTATTGCCACTTAAATTACAAACGCGTGGTGTAGATACAGATGTTGTTATCGGTTTCAAAAGATAAACCTCAACGTCTGATTGGTGCAAGAAACCACCATGTCGTTCGTTAGAAATCATTGTGAGCGCAGACACTTACTGAGGTAATTTGCAGATTAATGGAATTGTATATTTCGATTTTTAACTCCATTGTAGCCAGCGCTCTTAACCATCGCCAAGTAAAATAATTTTAAAGGATATCTAATTGAAGTAGAGAGTCAGATCTCAAATTTGACGAAAGGTCTACAAGGCCATCTGACGTCATCGAGACGTACATAGAAGTCTAATTCATAAAGCGCTGGTTGTGAGTGTGTCTATATGACTTGTGAACGTTGTTTGTATTTCCATATATATTGTTATTGTTACAGTAATTACGCTGAGGTGGCCAATTGTAGTCAAACTGAATTTCCATTTGATTGGATCAATAAAAATGATCTTATCTTATCTTAAATCAATGTGTGTTGGTTATTGAGAGAAAAGGTTTTAAAGTGAAGCGCTTTACTGTTTTCTGAAAGTACGTTACTTCACTATGCGAAGTTATCAAACGACCTGCGGTTCCAGGCATCTTGTTTCATGGTGGTTGTTGCTTCTTCTCTACATCAGCTTAATCGAAAGTTTCCCTTTCAGACCTTGCGATCTATGGGGCAGATGATGTTAAGGTCATCAGTTTCTTTGGCCAACGATTAACAAGCAATGTGTCATGTGACCAGCACAACGATCAACCTCCTTTACTATCCCCCAACTAAAGTCAGGTACCCATTAGAGTTGGGTGGACTCGGGAGCGCCCTAAAAATGCCGAAATTCAAAATCCCTGTCTTCACCAGGATTCGAACCCGACTGTTGATATTAGCAGCTTTGAATGATTTAATGGAATTAAAAGTAAAGAAGAGTTGGAGCTCAAAATTCTATCGTTTTAGTAATCAATGAATAGAACTACTGAGTCACATGTGAATTAAGTTAACAGCACACTTGATCTTAAAGTCCTGGAGAGGGAATACGCATTAATTTATATGACCTGGAATAGTAATTCTGTGACGTACGATCACGTGTTTGCTTTTTTTAATCCAAAGTAAGAGTTTACATATTCATGAGAACAGTTATTTTCAAGCATGAACATATAAAGTGTCTATTTAAAAATCGGCTTTTCCATGAGAAATACATAGAGTTTCTGTTATCACACAAACTCAGAGGCTGCCCATATCGGACCTACTCGATGATAAAAAGTATTGCATTCCTAAACTTAAGTACAGAAAATCGATAGTGGAACTTTTTGACCTTAATTAAATCGTGTAATATAAATCCAATAATTCAATCGAGGTAATTTTATCAATAGAATATATTGTTCAATTAGATACACGCAGGTTGTTCTAAAGATAATTACATTAAAATAAAAAATTAATTAACAATTCTTTTTTTTTCGCTATATTAAACATGTAGCAGGATGACTTTTATTGGTTACATTAGATGCAAAATGTATATACCAAGAATCTTACAATTTTTGAATTTATAATTGCTAAGTCAAATAAATCAAAGCCGGAGCCATCCTTCCGGCTACGAAATACAAGCCAGATTTCATATTCTTACAAGAATCAAATATAATCACAAAATATAAGACGCGCATGTATATATTAAATATGGGATTTCTAGATGGGTGGTTTAGGAAACATAGCTAGGGGAGTAGCAGTATTGCAAGTTTCTGATAGATTTAAAATGTTCCACACTTATAGTGATAATGGGGGTAGAATGGTCGTAGTTAAGGTTAAACTGGAGGAACGCACATTCACTCAAGCGAACATGTATGCACCTGCACAGAGCGCGGAAAAAAAGATTCTTTTGCTAGCTTAAGTGAGACACTACCTAATATACACAGTGGGGATAAGCTCATTTAGGGTGATGACTTTAATTTCATAACATCTAATCTAGATAAACGTAGCACAGCCCCGAGCGTCCCTCAAGGACACCTGAAAGTAACAACAGCAAATTATTTAGATGGCGTGATCCATAGCTTCCGTATTGTTTTGACGCTTATAGAAAAGTGTACCCAGGGCCGGTCTTAGCAGGTGCGGGGCCCTATGCGAAACTAATTGCGCGGGGCCTAGTCTGGGTGGGAATAAAGTTAATAAGTGAAAGCTTTTGTATTAGAAAATAAATTCGGCTTTGCATTTTATTCATTCTTTTCTAAGTACAAAGTTGCGATCAAGTTAACTTTACTTTACGAACCTTGCAATTTAAAAGCTGACAATGCATTTTTTTATCGCGCGTAGGATTGGCGTTTTCTGTGATAATTGATACACACAAATGACAATTTTGTCTATTTTTCAAGAGATTTTTATGAGTTTTCAGGAGATTTTAATAAGTACAGGACATTTCCAGGAACTTTTCGTATATATTTATTTTGCAATTAATAATTAAATATCAGAATTAGCGCGGGGCCTATGAAAGTGAGGGGCCCACTGCGACCGCATAGGTAGCAGTGGCATAAGGCCGGCCCTGAGTGTACCCCAACGGTCTTGAGACCACTATGATATCTAAAACCCATCCAGTTGAATCCCGGGTGGATAGACTATATGTACCAGCTGAGAGTACAATAGGCCGGGTGAGTCACTTGGAGGGGACACTGAACTTCACAGACCATAAAGCCATTCTAGTGGAGCTAACTCAAGGGTTAACTAAACCAAGAAGGAGAAAAGCTTTTTGTTAACCTAACCCTAACTCTCTCCTGGAGATGCCCATCATCAAGGAATCGATCTCTTCTTTCATCAGCGGAGGACATAAATGTACCAAATGCCAAGCAACAAAGCCAAATGTTAGCTACACGAATACAGACACGCAGAAAGACTTAGACGTACTCTCTCGAGCACAGATGATGAGGTACTTAGAGCCAACATACTTCTAGAGTTGGAGAAATTAAACAACTATATTTATAGGGGAGCTAATGTAAATGAAGGTCCTAATCAAATATTCCTATCCATCGAGCAAAACGTTCAAAGGAATATAGTAATAGACAAGATAATTGACAATGAGGGAAACTTCACGGAGAACAAGGAGGAGATTATCATTGCGTTCACGCGTCATGTCACAGAAATATATAGCGATGAACCTACGGATAAAGAAATACAGCATAGGTTCTTGAAATATTGTAGACAGTTACCGGAGTTTGAACAAGAACATTTAGAATTCCCCTTTACATTAGATGAACTAAAAACCGCTCTACATTTAACACACAACAAATCTCCTGGTCACTGATGGACTAACATTTGAGTTTTATAGGGCTTTTTTTCCTTCATTAGGCTCTTTACTCTTGCGAATGTATAGTGATGCGTTACAGTCTGGACAATTTCATGCCCAATTTAATGAGGCTTACATTACACTAATACCAACAAAATCAGAAAACAACACCTCTGTTAATGACTGCAGACCCATTCCTTTATTGAATACTGATTATAAGTTGTTAATGAAAATGATCTTTCTTAGATTAAAACCTCTAATTCCTCATCTCATTGGTCATAATTAATTCTGCTGCAATCCTGAAAATAATATTCTTGAAAGGAATCACTTTCTGAGAGATTTCATCAGTTTTAGCTAAGACAAAAAACTAAATGCTGCCCTTCTGTCCATTGACCAAGGAAAGGCTTTTGATCGAGTTGACCATTCTTTTCTGTTCCAGGTGTTGGACAAGAGTAGAATTGGTTCTTTTTTACTGGAGTTAATTAGGTAATGTTACTCGGGAGCAACAAGTAAATTGTTAATAAATCACTCCCTTACTTCGAGATAAAAGTGTACGCTGATGATACAAAACGTTTTTCCAATCAAGCGAGACAGATATCATCAATATTGTTGACAAATTTAAATCTTTTGGACTGGCTAGCGGGTCAAAAATTAACATAGGAATGTCCTCCATTATGGGGCTGGGTAAGTGGAAGTTTAAATATATTTCCTCGCTCAACTTGACAGTAGTGGACAGAATCAAGACCTGTGGTATAGTTTGGAAGAGTAATCCATTTTATTATTCCAAAGACCAGTGGGACAGTATTAATAATAAAACCTGTAACTTTATTAAAATGTATAAGCATACCTCGTCTACCATTTTTGGTAGGGCGATTTTGATTAATAATATGGTCATTGCAAGAGCTGTTCATATGGCGAGTATCAGAGAACCTCCTCCTAATTTCATATTCGAAATGAACACAATAATTAGAAGCTTCATTTTTAGAAAAACACAATTAAATGTATCAAGCATAACACTTTTAACCAAGATAAAAAAGAGGGGGGAATTAATTTACAGGATATTCGAGTCAAGATCAAGGCATTAAGACTTCATTTCGTGGGACAGATAGTTAGAAATCCTATAAAGTTTCCATTAGCAGTGTATTATTATGGAATTAGATTGGGGCGATTACTTACAATTCGGAATGATACCCCACTGTGGTGAAATAGTTAGTATTTGTTTATGTTTGTGTAACGTGGTGAGAATTTGTTCACAACATTGATTTAGTGTGCTACTATCCAAGTCTCTTTCGTCAGTTCATGTGTCGTTCTAGTTTAATAAAGCCTTGTTTTAGGTTACACTTCAGTGTCCCTTTATTTCTTATTACAATTTATTAAACTAGAAATTTTCTATTCTATGGATCTATGTGTCTCGTGTATCTTATTTGGATTTTCGTTCAACACTATTCTCAGTCTGTAAGTAAAAATTGTAATACAAATGGAGCGTCTATTTAGGCCAAAAGAGCTAGACATAGAGCCTAGCACGCCATCGGCTGCCGAGAAGTGGTTGCACTGGCTCAGAACATTTGAGAATTTCATCTCCTCAGTCTCTCATTGCGAGATTGACAAAAAGAAACTACTTGAAAACTACGTTTCTTCGAGCGTATTTCAGTACATGAGTGAGAGTACAACGTTCGAAGAATCAATCAAAGTTCTACAAAATGTCTACGTGAAACCTAAAAGCGAAATTTTTGCACGGCACATGATAACTCTATGTCGACAAGAGAACGGACTAACCGTTGACTCCTTCCTACTTAAGCTTAAAAGTATGGCCAAAGACTTTGACTTCAAAGCTGTCACCGCTGAAGAACACAGAGATATCTTCGTAAGAGACGCCTTCATTACTGGACTGGCTTCAAACAGCATAAGGCTGCAACTCTTAGAGAAATCTACTCTAACTCTACAGTGTGCCTATGAAGAGGCAAGACAACTTGAATATGCCCATAACCATGCCATGGCGTATAACATCTACTCTGAAACTCCATGCGGAGCCAGCGCCGACGTGGAGAGCCTTTCTCCAACAACAAAATTAGAACACGAGGTGAGTGTCGGCGACTAGTAAAAGATGCTTCTTTTGAGGAAACAGACCACATCAACGCTTTAGATGTCCAGAAAGTCTGTAGATCGACCAGACAGACACTCAAATCTATAACCTCAGCCATAGTGAAAGCAGATGATGAGACTACAACCGTTAGATCTTCCTGGGCATCGACACCAGCGTCCGGCATACTGGTCAATGGAGTACCATTGAAGGCTCTCGTAGATACGGGGAGCAGTGAAAGCTATATATCTTCTTCAATTGCTAAAAGGTACAATTGGAAATTAGAAATGTCCAGAAACAGAATCTACATGGCCTCTACACATCTTTCTCGCACTACTCACGGACATATTTTCGCCAAAATAAAGTACAAAAACGAACAATACGAAAGTGTGAAGCTCTCACTACTAGACGGACTAGTATCTGATGTAATCTTAGGACTAGATTTCATCAGCCAGCACGAAAAACTGATGATCCCATTTGAGGCAAAACGAAGCACTCTTTAGGTCTGTACGCTGGAAGCTGCACGAGTTGAAGCCCCTCAGCTCTTCGCTAATCTTGCTCCTAACTGCCACCCCATAGCCACTAAATCTAGAAAATATTCTATGCCTGACTCCAAATTCATTCAAACTGAAATCAAGAGACTTCTATCTCACAAAATTATTGAGCCTTTCACGTCCCCGTGGAGAGCTCAAATAATTGTAACAACGAATGAAAGGCACAAAAAGAGAATGGTTATCGACTATAGTCAAACCATCAATCGATTCACTTACCTCGACGCGTACCCCGTGCCAAAAGTTGATGAACTGGTGCAGGAAATATCTAAATACTCAATATACAGTACATTTGACCTCAATAGCGCTTACCACCAGATACCTATCAGGGATGATGAAAAGCAGTACACGGCGTTCGAGGCTTGCGGAAAGCTTTATCAGTTTTGCCGCATTCCTTTTGGAGTGACAAACGGAGTTGCTGCATTTCAAAGGACGATCAACACAATAATTGAGGAGGAAGGGCTACAGGATACGTTCGCTTATGTGGATAACGTTACCATCTGCGGACGTGACTCCAGTAGCCACGACCAGAATCTACAGAGATTTCTCAACGCCGCTAAAAAGTACGGTATCACCTTCAACGATGATAAAAGTGCTATTGCGACTAATAAAGTATGCCTCCTAGGCTACAAAATCTCACAAGGGCAATTAAGACCAGACCCCGAAAGATTTCAAGCGTTGAGAAATCTACCTCCACCACAAGACATGAAATCACAAAAGCGGGTGATTGGACTACTGTCCTATTATTCTCAATGGATCCCAAATTTCTCCAACAAGATCCATTTATTGGTGAACAACAAAACCTTTCCTCTCCCTGAACAAGTACAGGAAGCTTTAAAACAGCTAAAACATGAACTTGAAAACGCTGTTGTGTCGACGATAGATTATAACACTGGGCAACAGCCAAAAAATCGTCGGGGGTTTCTCAGCTGATTTAGACTAATTTTGGTGTCCTGAGTCCGAATATCACATTGGTTTTGCTCAATCAGGTCAAATTTTTGAGCTATCTGACAATCTACACAATGGTAATAAACGCACAACAAAACACCATCGATATCTTACCAACATAGAAATTAATTTAGATCAATAGAACCGATATTAAAATAACATAAAATGATACAAAGACTACTGATTTACAAATATGTATTTATAGGGCTTACTCTGCTGCTATTTCATTTACTAAAAAATAACTATCTAACTAATATCTAAAATGGCTTCAGCACGACGTTCATGCATGAATAACCCTGACGTTTTCTGCTACATTTGCGGAGAGTACACACTGTCAGCTGATAGGATGAACATCACAAAATTTGTGAAACATGCCTACCAGGCTTACTTTGAAATCAAGCTGGGTGACCAAGACAAGTTAAGACAAGTTTTTTTTGTTGCCCAGTGTAATCGACCACTAACAGTCGAAACAGATGCCTCTGACATCACGATCGCCGCCACTCTTAATCAAGACGGTCGTCCTGTCGCCTTCTTTTCAAGAACACTCATTAATAGTGAACGCAGACACTCTGCAGTCGAAAAGGAAGCATACGCTATCGTAGAAGCCCTGAGAAAATGGCAACATTACCTTATCAGTAGACCCTTCACATTGGTTACAGATCAACGCTCAGTGTCTTTTATGTTTGACCAGCAAAACAAGGGCAAGATCAAAAACGAAAAGATACAAAGATGGCGACTGGAGCTTAGTTGTTTCCAATATGACGTCGTATATCGACCCGGGAAACAAAACGCTGCGGCGGATACCTTTTCAAACCACTTTGCGTCAGCAATGACTGGAGAAGACCTCAAACTGTTACACAACAACCTCTGCCACCCAGGGGTCACGAGACTCCTCCATTTCGTTCGGACTAAGAACTTACCTTTTTCCTGCGAGGACGTCCGCAAAGTGGTAAACCAATGTAAAACTTGCGCTGAACTGAAGCCTTAATTCTTCAAACAGTTTTCAGGCACCCTCATCGAGGCTACCCAACCATTTCAGAGAGTAAGCATCGATTTTAAGGGGCCACTCCCATCTGCTACTCACAATAAATATTTATTAACAATGGTGGATGAGTACTCACGCTTCCCATTTGCCTACCCATGTCTCGATATGTCCTCATCTACTGTCATAAAGTGTTTAAATCAGCTGTTTTCCTTAGTTGGGATGCCAGAGTACGTCCATTCCGATAGAGGTACGTCCTTTATGTCGAAGGAGGTGCAATCCTTTCTGCACGAGAGGGGAATAGCTACAAGTAGAACAACCGCTTTTAATCCTTCAGGCAACGGGCAAATTGAACGACTAAACAAAACTCTGTGGAACGCTGTTACTTTAGCACTGAAAGACCTCGATCTCCCGATCTCAAGATGGGAACTTGTCTTGAACCAGACCCTATACTCGATTAGATCATTACTATCTACGGCAACAAACGAAACTCCACATGAGAGAGTTTTCCGGTTCAACCGGAAATCCTCCTTCGGGATATCTATCCCCACTTGGCTATCCAGCCCAGGTCGAGTGTTGCTGAGAGAACAGATCTTCAAAGTATGATCCTCTCACGGAAGAAGTCGAATTACTGATGTGTAACCCCCAATATGCCGTGGTACGGTTGCCCAGCGGTAAAGAGGAGACGGTCTCTCTAAGACGCTTGGCTCCCAACCCCTCCCCATCTACAACAACAAGTGAACCTTCGTTCTTCGCTCAGGGTGAGGATAATGAATATCCTCCAGAAGCTCAAAACATGGAAGTACCAGTCAACACCCCTCGGTGATGCAAGAAAGGAAAGAACCCCTGGAAGGCTCTGAGGATCTCCGAGCGCTTCCTCTTGAAAATACACAGAACCATCATACCCCACTTGACTCTCAGGAACTCATTAGTGACTCCCAAACTGTAGAGCATGATAGTCAACCCCGTTACAACTTAAGAGAGAGAAGAACCAGACCGAACTATAGAGTCTAGAGTTGTTTCTCTATTGCACTACTTATACTGACTACATAAACTGGCATTGTTTATCCCTTGCTACTGATACTAGAGTTTGCTTTTCACTTACTTACGTACATGTTTACTTACTACACTATTTGTTATTGCTTAAAACAGAAACTAGTAATTGTTTATAAGCCATACTACAGATACTGGTTTTTACGTTTCCTTGTATCACTCCTCATTATTGTTTACAAGAGAAACTAATATTTCGACACTATTTATTGATCTATTGTATTACAGGCACTGGCATTCTCTTTTTATTTATGCTATGGCCTACTATATTACTATGCTTGCTATTTAAATTCTAGGCGGGGTGAATGTGGTGAAATAGTTAGTATTTGTTTATGTTTGTGTAACGTGGTGAGAATGTGTTCACAACATTGATTTAGTGTGCTACTGTCCAAGTCTCTTTCGTCAGTTCATGTGTCGTTCTAGTGTAATAGAGCGTTGTTCAATGTTACTCTTCAGTGTCCCTTTATTTCTTATTATTTATTATTCTTATTATTATTTTGGTGCACTTGTTCACCCATTTTATAGGTCGATTTCACGAATCCTTTTGAATAATGAACACTTAGTACATACGAAGATTAAGAAAATTTACACGGCCCTGAAGTGCACACTAAAAGAGAACTTTGTCTCAGAATCAAATGGGGAAAGGATAGAGGTATAACAGAGTTTAGGGATCCCTTTATAAACCTTCATAATAAGCACATTGCGCCCAAGGCTAGAGAGGTAGCATGTAGGCTCATTTTTGGCACGACACCTATTAAGTGCAAGAAGGTCAATATTGTAGAAATCTGATGTAAGTGTAAACTATGTACCATGTCAGCGGAAGTGGAAGAGAGACATTTGTTTCTAGAGTGTCCGTTGTTTTCTATTGTTAAAAATACTGTTAAAAGACTGTTAGATGCTAATTGTGACTCAGATGTGGATATAAATTTGGCCATCCTTTTAAACAAGGTTCCCAAATTACGTACTAAAGCTCTTGGGAATTTTAATCTCATTATATTGGCAGAGTATAGGAAACTTGTTTGGAATACTAGACTGAAAATTGTTATGGATAAAAAAAAGTTCCTACCCGATGGCTTTGAGATTATGTTTAGACAAATTGTAGTCTTTCAACTAGAGAACTTTGAGGGAAAGTCATGGGTTTGTATATTGGTGAATGTATAATTGTGCTTGAGGCTATATGCATATATATGTCGGTGTTTGCATATTAATATGTGAGTGGAAAGGTAGTTTGTGGGATACATGTAGGTATATTTTTAGTATTACAGTAGTGGTTTTCTCATTGCAAATGTATTTGACTTAATGGAATTATCTGCATAAAATAAATGTTTGGCAAGTATTAGGATGTATTTCTATGTGCTCCTGGGTAGTTACTTAATGTGTTGGACTGCGCCCTCAGAAGTCTTCGACACCTTGTTTTGTAACCTTTTTGGTTATGTACTAGATAATTGTGTGTATATATTATATATATGTTAGTTTATGTGGGTGCGGTCATGTATGTACTGGTGTGAATTTAATTTTATTCTTGGTTAGTTACCCTTTAGGTGTTAATTTGCACATCCTTGTATCCTTTTTCTGTCTCTGATGGTTTCAATATTTATCAAGCATATCTTTACTTTAAAAGAAAAAAATATTATTAATATTATAATTTTGTAAGGTAAAGGTTTGACCAAATGAAGGCGTTACATGGCAAAGAATGTTTTTTTTTACATTCCTTGGTGTGAGATTTATAATCCAGGTTCGTGGTGCTTTATTTGTACTGGGGACTATTTAACAAAAAAAAAGGAAAATCAATAAATAAATAAAAATTGCTCACATATACTTTATTTTATCTTTTCAGTCTGTGGTGATTCTAACAGAACTCCGGGACCTCTCGGTGTCAACTGGTGGAGATTAGTTGTCCCGGGACTTCATTGGGGGAAAACTTTTCGCCAGACCAGACATAATTAATACATAATTAATCTTAGATTATATCTAGTCCTCTAAGTTCCTTATGAGCGCACTACGATGCTGTGTGTCCTCATTCGTGGGTTGACGACAAGTTAACTTCTGGAAACCGGTACCGGTCTGTCAACTTGTAGATGTTTCTCTACTAGTGATTTGGGAAAGAGGTCATAGTAATAGAAATCAGCTTGTATACAGGGACGTATACAAAGATTAGGAAAGTAGGATGAAATTTCGTCCACATACATGCACATTCTTTCACAGTAATTATCATTTAATCTGTTTGCCTGGTTCAAAGTCATTTTCCTCATATAGAGCAGATAAAATTGGAAGCATGTAAATATTAATTTCTTTACAAATGACATATTGAGTTGTTGTTTTTTATTCCTGCTTAAACTAATGGGGCAGGCACAGGAAACAGAGGTGCATGTCTGACAAGAGTGTCCAAGAACATCGGGGAGACAACTGAAGTGTCACTTGAACTGCATGGTGAAGCTATGAGGAACTGCGTTCAGCAAGAGTTTCTTACCTGATAACCAGGAGAAGCCCATGCTTTCCTCCCCAGCTACTATATGGAGGGGTACATCCAATGTTCATGGTGTCCAATGCTTTCTTGATTTCTAAACAAAGTTTACGTATTAAAATTCAAATTTATGGATGCCTTATTCAACCTTTTTTAAAACGTACATTGTTTAGTCCATATATTACGGATTTTTCACATTTGATGTTGTACACAATATACAAATTATTATAAATTCTGGCCTCAATGTACTAATACTCATGACTTACAGACGGGAGTCTAGAAACTTGTAAGGTGCATTGATCAGCATTATTTAAACTTATACAAATATATCTATTGGACAATCTATTGTTCGAAATGAAATCTTATTGAGTTGTCTGCAACACTATCCTCTAATAACAATATATTTAGTAAATTACAATTGAAAACAAAAAGTAGTATGTGACAAGTTTAACATGTTAGAATGGACAAAATAAATCCATAATTTCGATGGACATAAGCGACCCCTGAGTAATTGTCAGTCGACCCCAAAGGGGGTCGCGATCCACAGGTTGAGAACCCCTGTTTCTTTGTCTTTGCTATCGGTGTCTTTAGACAACTAAACCGCTTTAGGGGTATTATATTTTAACTTCTAAAACTTGTAATACCTTGACTAACAAAACTAAATAGAACTATTATTATATTATGAACAAATTCAACTTAGATAAAATGAAATCAATGTAGTAGACTTTAGTAACAATATAAAATGCTATTCTGAACAAAAATCTCTCTACAAAAACACGTCTTCTTAGTCTGGCAATCAGGAGTAGTATCTTTTACAATAAACCACTGACGACATTGCCGTTTATCTTGCATCATTCACGCCCAATCATAATCTCTTTCCACTGACACTATAGAAACACACACACACACCATAACAACCATTACAAAAGTTAGAAGGGGAAAAAAAGGTAATTCTTGTGGAATTCTTTTTTTTTCAGCTGAAAATGTTGGCTAACTTCATGGAATCGGTTTAAATTCATTAAGGCTTCAACAAGAGACCTAGTGGTTAAAGAGTTAATGTTGTTTACAAAAAATGTTGAAACGACATTAATTTTAATCAAATGTAATCCAAGTTTTCCCCTCAAAACAAGATTATTTTTCTTGCTCATAAAACTTTGTGAATTGATTGTAATGTTTTTGTGCTAAGAATTATTTTTTTTTAGACGTAACCTTTTTCTGACAATTAATAATATTTTTTTTTTATAAAGCGCTATTAAAAATCATACTGTAGGCTTAAGGAGCAATAATAACTGACATAACAACAAGAGTACGAGATATGTGCCCGTGTTTTGATTAACAGGAAGTCTCTATATTTTGCATTTGCAAAATTCATCGGCTTCTCTAGTGCGATCTTACCACCATTTGCCCTTTTAGGAGAGTACACATTTTTGTTCAAACGTTGCAGAGGTCTCAGTGGATGTGGCAAAATGTGTAGATCACAGCCACGTGAGATACTGCACTCCTTCCATATCTTCGCAATCGAAGTCAAACTTATTCTATTTTCTTTAAAGGCGCTTCTCCATAATTTTCATGGCGCAATCCTTTGTGAGAGAGGGAAATTCACTATGGTTGAATTATCCCGCTGTTTTCAGCTCAGCTTAGCCTACTCTGTTCCTTTCAACTCAATTTTGGTCATGGATAGTTAAGTTACTTAAGTAGCTAAGTAGTTTATGTTTCTTCTAATTGGTTGATTGTTGGACTGTAACTCTAGATAGCTAGTTTAACTAAACCGTTGAATGTATATTGGTATTATTTTTATTAATACTGTGCTTCAATATAATTTGAAATTCTATTGAAACAAAAATAAATTATTAACTTGTATTGGCAATAAATACAGCTTTCAGTTACGATGATGATGTATGTAGAAACGTAGAATGCCGAGGAATTAAAACCAAAAAAAACAAACTCCCCTCAAAACTAACAATAAAGACACGTCGTTCTGTATTTCTGCCGCACACTCCGTACAGTAACTAATTGTATCCGCTATTCGGCACTATTTATAACTTAATGGTTTTGATCGTAATTGCATCAGAATCTATTTAGCCCACTCGCATGCACACTCCATAGTAGCTACCAGTCACCCTTTGAACAATTTAATATCTATTTAACCAATGACACTAGCTCCAGCTGGAATAACTTGCCCAGTATGCAGCCGAACATTCCGGCCTCACATAGGTCTCACCAGCCACATGAGGAGGCATAAAACCCCAGTGCAAAGCCCTCAGTCCTCTGGATGACAAAATGGTCATCGTCAAAACACCATATATATAACTAAAATATCTACAACCGTTATGAGAACAAGAAGGTGGGGGAAAGTGGAAGCCAATCGGAAAACTTATTCTATCAGGCGCGGTGGCTCAAATGTAAAGTGCTTGGATTCCGAACCAAAGGGTCCGGGTTCGAATCTTGGTGAAGACTGTGAGTCCACTCAGCTCTAATGGGTACCTGACATTAGTTGGGGAAAAGTAACCCAGATCCACAGAAACAGATGACCTTTACATCATCTGCCCCATAGATTGCAAAGTCTGAAAGGAAAAACTTTACTTTTTTTTTAACCTTGGTCTATGGTGTATCTTGCAGCCTAGACCGGTGGGGCCAAAACCATTCTCGTCCTAGGGCCGGGGTCGGCAACATGCGGATCGCGAGCCACATGCGGCTCTTTGGATGTGAAGCTGCGGCTCTTTAGCTCCATATGCGAATATTATTTATTTTATCGAAACATTTCTTAAAATAGTTCTGAATTGTTTAACGAGGATTAGGCAGCCTTACACCCACCTCCCATTACACGCGTGTCACTGTCGTCAGTCCGTCGGAAACTCTCGAATGACGCAATCTTCACCACGTGCTTCGTCTTTAGTTTGTTGTTTTAAGTAAATGAAAGCTAGAATCAATCAACAAGTAAAGCTGATCTGGCAAGCTTTGCGGTACCAATAAAAATTGTAAAAAAAGTCAAACCATATTCAGATGGTGAGTATGTCAAACACTGCTTCCTACGTGCATCTGAAGAACTGTTTCGTGATTTCAACGTTCCCCACCCCGCCCCCAGAAACCTTGACAAAGAAATCAAAGATTTCCCACTATCCGCTAAAACAGAAGAAAATAGAATAGTTAAAATATCTTCAAATGTAACATATTTGCAGGTGGAAGATAATCAACTTTCTCCTGCTTTATCATTTGCTAATCATAAAAGACACGACACTAATTGACCATTTTGTCAGATATATGTCTTCGCGATTTCCAAAACAAGGTCTACTAGGATTGCTTCTCTCATGATATGACATGACTGACATGATAGAGCGAATGCCTTGAAAACAATAAGATCGAGTTAAATAAAATAGTTTAAACAGCAACTGATGGAGCCAGAAGTATGACAGGAAAAAATAAAGGAGCAACAACGATTCTACTGTCTAAAGCAGTATCGCGATAAAATCAATGCCAATTTTGACACGAATTACTTCAGCACAGTAATAAAAGAATCAAAGATGAATTTCTTGACAGATTTGAGCTATTCAAAACCAACAAAACCATTTTAACATTCCTGGTAACTAAATCCACATTGAGCCATTTGGGATTGATACTGGATTTCTAGAAATGCAATTGATCGATTTAAAAAGGAAAGCTTTGTGGGGTGGAAAATTTACAGTCAAAAAGCAAGTTGGAAAGTTGGAGGTCCAGAAAAATGTATGTACGTTACGCAACAAAAGTGACAACTTTAAAGAAATGTCTCGAGCTGAGGCACCTAGCCTATATTCAACGCATGGAATAGTCTTCAGAATGCTACAGTGAGGTGACGTTGGCATATTCAAGTGTTTTCTTGCATAAATATAATTAAAACTAAAGTAACAAGCCAACTAACAATCGAAATTTTAGAGTTGTGTTGAAACTAAAAGCAAGTTATGAGCCAAATTATTCAAACTTTGTAAACCTAATTTGTTGTGAAAAACACGTATATATGAATTAATAGATAAGGATTATCTTTTAAATGGATGAGTTTGTCATGCAAGTACTATTTATTGTTGGCAAGAAAAAAAATTGTGGCTCTTTAAAAAATTTAAAATTTGGTAAATTGCAATATTTGGCTCTTTTAACTCAAAAGGTTGTCAACCCCTGGTCCTAGGGCAGTGTTTCCCAAAGTGGTGTAATGTACCCCCAATAATACGGGAAGACTTTGGAGGGGGTTCGCGTTGCACCTCATTAACTATGCTGATTTTCTTTAAATATCCATCTACTATGGTCGTCCTCTCCTAGATGCAGGGCGAGGAGTTCTTTGCATTAGAAAGATTATACAAGGGTACACTTAAGTCAAAAGTATGGGAAACACTGTCTTAGGATGACACATGCATGGATGGCTGCGGTATGCGCGCTGTACAATCGTTTGGTCGTCTCGACGGTCTCGGTTTCATACGCTGCCCGCTGCCATCGTCTGCGAGAGTTACGAAATGGGAAGTTGATTATCTTCAACTGCAGATAATGTCGAGTTGACTTTTTTATGTATCGAGAGTTTAACAATTAATTCGTGCTGCAAGGGAAACAACTGTCTTTTAACCCTTGGATTAAATGTCGAGGGCTCAATGCACATGGAATCAACTCAAAGGCGCGGTCCACTTATATAGCTGTTCAAATCAGACACATGATCATCTTAGAGACATGGTCAAGGATGGCTGCCTGGTCGAGCGGTTTGCGCGCTGGACTGTCATTCGGACTTATCGATGGTCCCGGGTTCAAACCCTGCCCGCTCCCATCCCCCGTCGTCCTGCGGGAGGTTTGGACTAGGAAGTGATTATCTTCAACTCTGAAGGAACATCCGAAATAAGTAAAACTTTTTACAAAACATTTTACAAACAAACTCGAGATGCCTTATTAATTCAAAGACGTAGTCAACTCTCATTCGTAATTCATTCAGACACATGGTCAGCTTAGAAGCATCGTCAATACATGAGATATAATTAATTGAATAACATGGTCACTTTTTCGGCATAATAAATAAAAAGATACCCTATATATTATTATTCATCGCGATTTTCTCGGAATTCTAGCTTGACACTGACCGCTTGACCACTCGGCCACCTCGTCCCACCAACAACGCTTTAGTACATTTGTTTCTATTTGACCGCCGCGGTCATAGTTTTATATATTGCGTGGGGCTACTCTCCGGAATGACATGCACTTGAGAGAGAAGCCAATAAAATAGAGTCAAGAGTATTGATCTCCTGAGGACTGAATGAATGCAGTATCGAGCAGATGAGATGTGACAGGCTGGATCACAATGTGCACGTGGCGTGATTGGTTTTCAAGTTGGAGAGTTATAGAAAATATAAAGATCAATAGACATTATCTATTAGTGGAGACAAGGAATAATGGAGAGAGAAAGAGAGAGAGAGTAAGGTAAAAAGGACAAAAAAGTAAACACAACGGAGAGTTTCAGAAATGGAAAGAAAGAAAGAAATAACTAAGAGAAGATAAGAGAAAGGTGTAAGGAGAGAATAAAAGAGAAATAGGAGAAGGGAGACTTGACACCTTCGTTAACCTTGGGCAACAGAAACAGATGACCTTTACATCAACTGCCCTATAGACCACAAAGTCTGAAAGGGGACTTAACTAGAGCAAGGGCAAGATGACAGTGTAGAGAGGGGAGAGAGAATACTAGTACTATATCTACTTACTCTGTGGTATCATGTCGTCACTCGGAATATCAATACGAAAGTATCGGTAACACTTTTGATATGTACAGGTCTTTTTTTTTATATTGGCGGAGATAGGGGTTGCGGTTCTTGATACTCTGTAGTTTCTGTGGCATTTTACGTCTCGAGAGACGATCTTTTCCATTTTGAAACTTCTTGTGTGACTAAAGAGGCCAATCCTAGACATACAGCTGCGATCGTAGGTTGGGCATGTGTGATCACCAGGCGCCGTTGCATTATCACCCTTCTTTCTGCTTCTGTAGTGTATGGCAATCCGTGACCCTTCCTTTATGCTCTCGCTCCATGTGGAACTATCTAGTGCCACTTTTTCCCAGCTGCTAGTGTCGATTTTGAAGAGCTTCATGTCATCGACAGATCTCTGTAGTTAATAGCTTCTGATATTCATGCTGAAAATATTGAAACCTGCCTTTTTTACCTGCCTGAGTGAACCACTTCGGAGCCGATTATCTATTTGTGTCTCCACACACACACACAAAATTATAGTGAGTGGCTTTTGTGACTAATTTCTTGTATAACTTGTCGCCACACTTTCATGGAGGACCTCAGTGGACATCAGGTAGATGGAGGCATCAGACATTGCCAGGGACAAATCTTTGCGAGACAGCTTGCTGCCCAATGCGCCGACAAAACGTTTGAATCTTTGAATTGATCCCAAGGTTACAAAGACAGTTTGTGTGGAAATACAAACTCAAAATCAGCCCCCGAAGTGGTCCGCTACGGCAGGGCTCAATAGTTTCAGAAAGAATATCAGAAACTATGAACTACAAACTAGCAACAACTTCAGAAAGATACAAAGAGACGTGCTCGTGTCGAAAGTGTTGCCGATAGTGTTGTATTGTTTGACTTACGACCTGATACCTCAGGATACGGAGATTAATTAACGCTATTATTATTACATTGTTAATATTCATATGTATTGAATGAACTGATGGTTATGAAGATACAGCTATATCCAAGGTGTCACTTACAAAGACCGCATCACGAATGAACAAATTAGAAACCTGATTAATACAGAAATCGGACCCCACGATTAACTGTTAATCATTGCCAAAAAAACGTAAACTCATCTATGGCCACATTACTCGCAAAGACCTTTCTTCAGGGAACAGTACCAGGAAGAGGATGGAGAGAAAGTCAGAGAAAGCGATGGGAAGACAACATCAAAGAATGGACAGGCCTGTCAGTGAATGAAAATTCTATCAAATGCAAAGGGCTGAGAGGAATGGAGAAATATTGTTGACAGATCTTGTGTGGTACCCCAACAGTCCAACAGTCAAAGGAATAGGAGAAACTGAAGGTGAAGTTAAACGTGAACTGATGTT
This sequence comes from Biomphalaria pfeifferi, assembly GCA_030265305.1. Classification (NCBI taxonomy): domain Eukaryota; kingdom Metazoa; phylum Mollusca; class Gastropoda; family Planorbidae; genus Biomphalaria; species Biomphalaria pfeifferi. Next base: position 1,675,694 of record JASAOG010000135.1, read on the forward strand.
ATAAAAATGATTATCTAGTTGATCTTGATTGTTTTGTACAGAGCCAATCTCTTTTGCACATTTGAACAAACACAACCTATCCCTAGAGTTATGTATTCAAGTACTACCACACTGTACTATATTTAGTGTCTATAATATGAAACACTGCTTATTAATTGCTGTTAACAATTTAATTCTACTTGTATGTAATACTAAATACTTTTTTTTTCTCTTTAAAAATAAAAGTAAAAAATTTTTTGTAAATAAAAGGAGTTAGTAGGACTGGGACCACTTAATTTAGTAATACTATTTTTTTAAAAAACAATTGACAAAAAAAAAAATAATAAAAACGTTTGCATAAATGTGTTCAAAATATGGTGGATAGTGATCTTATCTTTTCTCATATGATACAGACGTTACTTCAAAAAAGTAGATGATTACGTCCTACGCGTCATGCATTCAGTCATGCATATTAACCAATGACCTAAACTACGCCAAGTCACTGGTTTTCTTGGATAGCTCAGGCAACCCATTCTATATTCTATATTCTAATAGCACTAGGGAAGAAGGAGCTTTTGTACAAATTTGTCCTAGCATATGGAATGAGGAATGTGCCTTTATCTTTGTGTCTTTCTGAGTATTTTATTACAATCCCCCTTACTAAATAGTCTCCTGTGTATGTTACTATTAATAGTGAATAGTTGTAAAAATGGTGTATTTCTATGAAAAATAGAAACTTGCATAGTTGATTTCAAAAATTAAATTTTTTCGCTTTTGGAAAAGAAAAAAATTGCTTTGGATCAGAACTTTGAATGTTCTAAAATATCATGATGTTGGATTTTCAATATCTTATCTTGTTCTAAACGGGATGGACGGACGGACAGACAGACCACACACAACTAATAGCGTCTATTCCCCTTTCGGGGGCCGCTAAAAAAGAAATTTTTGATACGCAATTGACATTGCGGTTCTACCCCCTAGCTGTTTAAAGATGTGCGCGAACGTAAATTTTTATGTCCTAAGGGTCCGGCTCTTTAAAGTCTTAGAAACGCTGGCAAAATCTTTATATTCTACACAATTTTAAAATGGAATTTGTCAAGATTGTTTGACCAATAATCATTACTGGTTCCATAATACATAAATAAAGGTAGCACTAGGAACCACATTTGTAATAAGAGAGGGCTAAGTGAATTAAATGTAACGAAAATAAAGGAGTGTCGACCAGGGCACGAACCACTGCCCCCCCCCCCTACCATACGAGGACTCCACCTAAAAGTAACTTGGTTCTAAGCAAGCTAACCTCTGCATCATATAGACACTGACCCTGGGGGAACCATTACAATCGACAGGAGACGGGGCAATGGCGAGCTACTGGGGCCTAAGCCAGTAAGCTTCGTACAGGAGTAGCTCCTTAGCCTAGGTTTGCTACCCATCTAGGAGAATGAAAACTGCCTTGCGGCTATACCCAAACACGGGAAAAGGCTTAGGGTGAAAACTCTGAGGAAAATTCAGGAGCTGGTGACCCTAAGGCAGATTGTAGCAAACTGTGCCACAGCCTCGCAGAACCTGCGGCGCTACTGATCCCAAACTATTGTGGATATTCCGCCCCTTTGGTCACATCAGCTGCGTCGAAAGTGGGGGAACTGCTATGTGGGCGACATCGTTCCAGCCATAAACAATGCCCAGGCTTTCATCTAGCTTTGACGAGATGAACTTTAGTCGTTACGACTGAAGGTGGCCAACAGTCAATGGTAACATGACCACGCATGGCTCCCCCCACCTCCTCTCCCATCCCCGACTTCACCAATAATTTTTAACAGCGCCATACATTGGTGTCACATGACTTTAGGCCGAGTTACTATTCTCTATGTAATCTGTCCGTAGGAATCTGCAGCCAAACTTTTGTTTTATTTCCTTCTCTGGCCACGGCGTACCTATGTTTTCCAGCAATGAAAGGTGACATCTGCCATTTTGTTAGCAAAAGTTGTGTCAGCGGCTGAAATAGCAGCAGACGTAGTGATCATGTATATTGCGTCTACTTCCTGATTCCTACACTGACATGTCAATGAAGGAGTCTTGGGGAATACTGACATGCGGAGTTCTCAGTGGTTCTAAAGTTTTGGCCTTTATTTTTGCCCGTCATAAGTAGCACACGTGTATAGAAAAAAGTAATCCCAAATCTTCAATGTTTATTTTCTTGATAGTTTGTTTATCTTTTTTCCCATTACACAATGTGTTTTATGTTTTATGTTTTATGTTTTATGTTTTATTACAGATTTTCACACCCACATGTGCACACGTTATGTAATTTGTGTTTCAAATTAAAATTTACTATTTTGATCCTGTAATGCTAAACAAGTTCACGAATATTATTATATGGTTTTAAAATGTATAGTATATCAATATTGCAGTATTCTATACACCGTATATACCAAAATTATTGATGTTTAGTGTTCTCTTCTTTGTGAAAATATCATATTGAATAATTATTTTTTTTTATTTAAATGATAAAATACTAAATCTTATTTGATTATCATAACAATCAAAGAATACTTAACATATACAAACATAATTAATGTAAAAGTAGACCCGTAAAACATAATAATAAATCTCCACAATGTAATATTAGCAGTAAGAGGGTTGTACTCTCACATGTCAGCCACATATGGAGAAATCTGTTAAATAGGTAAATCTAAGGGGAGACTACCGAGGAGTTTTGTTTTACTTCTACGAATCTCGAATTTTTCATATCAGATAAATAACTTTAAGCTCGTGTTCATAATAACCTTAAATTATGTAATAAGACTTTGATTGTTAACTGTTATGTTAAAATGTTGATACAAAAACAATTCATAATTTTAAAATACTGCTCAAAGCTTAGATTAATAACATCAAAAAACAACTTACGTAATGATGTAATATATTTTCTTAATACACAGAGATAATCACATGTTCCGCGGAGCCCTAGTGATCCGCGAATTACTGGAATAATGAAATTCTCTAAAAAAAATAAAATAAAAAGCAACGTGTTCCGCTAAATACTCAGAATGTGCAAAGTGTTCCGTTAAGGAAAAAGTTTGGTAAACACTGGTTTAAGTAAAGTAACAGATACACACAATTTAAAAAAAAATATTTACGATATGGAAAACTAAAGAAAAGGTAAGCATTACACCTGGCTTTGCGAGTCAATCTGACCTACATATTTAGTCACACGTAACATAGACGAATCTGTTGTCTGACATGTTTTTCATGGTAGCTATTCTTTGGCTGCCTAATGCAAGAGCTGCAAAAGTCTATCTTTGTCACCATCTCTTTAGTATAACACTTTTCCTTTCTCTTGTAAGGATTTTTTTACTTCAAACTGTTACAGAATCTTTAACTCCACCATCACAAGAGTTCCGGAGGAACTTAACTTTCTTAACTCTCTGCTGTTCTGTTGAACTTTCCCAGCGTGAACTTTGTCTTTTCTCTGATGTCTTGACTTTCCACTATTTCCTGTTCCGCTTGTTTTTAAACTGAACTATGTACCTGACACTTTCATCTCCCGATTTGCCGTTTTTACATAGGTCATGATGGCCAATTGCACCTTTATTTTTTTTAAATTAAAAAAAAAATTAAGAACCTTTTTCGGACGTTGTAATCTCTAGGATAGATGATATAAAGAAAATTTAAAAGCGGTTGTAGAATGTGATGATTAGGAACTTACATAAATCATCTTAACTCCGTGAATTGAAATAGTGATGGGAAGACTTTTCTTGAAGAAGTTGAAAACCTCATCAAACACGAAAAAATCATAGATTGTCGTTTATCTTATCTTATAAGTTACAGAAGTTCCTTCAAAAGAGAAGATAATTTCGTCCCACACCTATCCTTGTTAACTGGTGACCACATCTCTGATAAGTTATTGCTTTCCCTGGCTGATTGTTGTGGATGTCGTTGACTTGTAGCACCAGACTGCTGGTAGACAACTAAACCGCTGTAGGCGTATTATATCTTAAATATGAAAACTCGAAATGGTTTGAGTAACTTCCTTGTGAGCAATACAAAATAAGACTTTTATTATACTGAAGACTAAATCAAATGGATATGAGATCAAATAAATGCACTAGGAATTAGTAATAATACTTCTTAACAAAATCTAACTCACTACTATAACACAGCCTTTCAGTCCCACGTTCTGGAGTCGTCTGTCCTGACTAAGACCACCTGACGACAACGCCACTTATCTTGCATCATTCACAACCAATCACTAACCTCTTCCCACCGTCACCATAAAGACACACACACACACACACACACACACTCCATAACACTGGTTTAGGCAACCAATTCTAGTATCAGGGCAGCTGCAGGCTAGAAAGAGAACTTGTAACATATGGAATGAGAAATGTGCCTGTACCTTGGTGTCTCACTTCATTTTGTAAACGTTATATTTTCAACGCACGAGCCGGTTACGAAGTTTGAACCACCCAGATCTACCTGACTTTATTTTTTAGCCAGCTCTAGTTTATGATGATTACATGTAATCAGTGGCGTAGCTAGGGTGGGGGGGGGGAGAGGGGATAATTTGAAAATTCCCCCGCGCCCCCACTAGAGGGTCCCCCAATAGAGTTATTTTTACACTAAAAAATAAGAATTACGCAAAATGCAGGGACCCCCCTAAGAGGTCAATCCCCACGGGCCCCCAAAAGATGGAAAATTCCTAGCTACGCCCCTGCATTTAATCAAACAAAAATGAACAGGGTTCATTTGATTATTTTAAACAAAGGGCGAAAAAGTAACGCAGTGATTCTTTTTTAAAAGAAACTTTGTCACTTGCTTAGTTATAGGTTCTCTGGGGCTTCGGGCGATCTGCTCGGCTGTGAAATGAGACGCGTGCCACTTTTTAAGTATCGCTCCGCCAGTCAGCTCATCGTCTGCTCACTGGACTCAGTAATCACATCCCTCCGCAAAGAAAAAAAAAGTTCGCTTACGTGACGCAATTTCCGCTGTAATTTTTGTTTAAACGTGCACACGCCATATAATTTATCACTTTAAAGGACAACAAACAAACTCGCCGTCCCCCCCCCCCCCCCCCCCCCCGCAGTTGCCACTGACGGTCTTCTCGATGTCCCTATCACGTTTCCTGAGAACTTGTTTAAGATGTCGAGGGGTTGCTACAGATTGTGGCCCGTATCTTCTAAACAATCAATGCTTTGACTGACACCGTCATTGTTGGAAAGGAGTGACTGTGTGTGTGTGTGTGTGTTTTGCGTGTTTATGTGAGAGTGATAGCTCAGTAACAAACCACATTTATCCTTTATGTATACACAAAATTAGATATCTAATAGTGTATTAACGATTTCCTTTAAAATCGAAAACTCATATTTGTTCTTACAATTAGATCCGGTTTCAAATACTTCTTAGAAAGGGAACACTATGTCTAAGATTAGAAGAACAGTTTGTTTTTTTTTTCCAGAAATGTATCACCTATTTATGGAAAGGCGTGTCTTTAACGTGAGAGGGTAACTAGAGAACGCTCGGGGTAATTTAAAAAATTATTGTGTTAATGGAAGAATTAACATAGTTTGATTTCCTCTAGGAACTACGTCGTCGGAGTCTTTAATACAAAGACAAGTTTGAAAGAAAGAATATACGGTATTTTACTTGCTCTGGCCTCAATCATCCCCAGCCCCAGCCATTGCGTCTCCACGGTAAAGGCTAAATGATTAAGTAAATTAATCATTCATCTGGATGCATTCTATAATCACAGTTTGTTCATTTGATTATGCCGAATTTGTTTTTTCTAATGCTATCGAAAGTCGGTGATAAGTAGAGATCTATTTCAAATATCCTCATTGCCAAGTGGTCCAGTCTCTTTATGGGGGGCATGTGGGGCAGGGGGTGACTGGGAAAGCCGTTACACTTTCTCTTTTAGTCACATGTGAGGGGTGTGGTGGCTGAGTGGTAAGACGCTTGGCTTCCGTATCGAGGCGGGATCGAACCTCTACGAAAACCGGAGTTTTTTTTAAATTTTCTGATTTCGAGGATGCCCCCGAGTACCTTATATTAGATAGGGAAAGTAAGTGGTTGGTCGTTTGGAAAGTAATTGGTTGGTCGTCTGGTGGCCACATGACACCCTCGTTAAGCGTCGGCCATATCAGATAACCTTTACCTTCTTTTAATAACACGGAAATGGAGAAGAATTATATGTAAATATTTCCATTTGCTTTACACGTTGTTCTGATTGTTCTTTTATCTTTAACTTGGGAAGCAGCTGCCTGCATCATGTAGAATAAATACCCAGGACAACCAATAAACTCTTAATTTATTAATTAATTAATTAATTTATTTATTTTTGTGGTTTATTCAGATTATACTTTCATTTACACTAACACACAAGACAAACAGGTTAACGCATCCACGTCCATACCATATAATACAGTTGAGCAGTTAAGGTTATTGAGATATTGTACATTGTTCATGATCATTTACACTGTTCACTGTATTATACCCGCTAGAGTACATCAATTATAATTCATAGTCCCAGATATAGGAGCAGAAGGGAGTGGTCAAAACAAGATTATTTTTTTAAACTATTACGCTGGAAGATAAGAGATGACAAGCTACTTCAATTGAAAAATAGTATTTGTTTAACTGAACAACCAGATTGAGTCTGCAGTGAAAGCCTACTTCATTTTTCAAACTTAATTGTAAGCCATTGAAAATCATTTAGTGAAAGGGATATTATGAAGAGTGAGGCGTTAAACCCGAAGAAATTTGTCCAGAAAAGGTGAAAGCATTCAAAGAAATAGCGTTAACTAGTAACACAGTGGCAGATGTCAATAAGCTTGCGAGAACAATTAAAGAACAAAACAATCTTTGAATTATTTTCATTGGCTCTCGATGAGTCAGTTGATATAACGGGTGTTGCACAGTTGGCTATAATCAGAAGAGCCTGTGACAGGAGTTTTGAGATACATGAGGAGCTACTTGTTCTATGCATAACACCACAACAAGCGAGGATGTTTTTGAGAAATAACAGGTGATATTGCAGCATTATTAGTATTTACCTTTGGTAAAGCTAGCTAGTCTAACAACGGATGGCGCACTAACCATTATGAAATGGTTTTGATGCAAAGCTACTTGCAAAAATAAGAGAGACTAATGCTAATTTTAAATTTGCTCATTTCCTGTGCGTCATTCACCAAGAAACTTAACGCACAAAGCAATTACAATTTTAACATAAGACTGGTTTCAGTCGCTATCAATTTTATTCATGCCCGTGGCTTAAATCATCGCCATTTTTCAATGTTTCTGGATGACATTGGACACGAAGTTTGCTGGCTCTCCTGTCATAAAATACTGAAGAGATTTGTTGTCCTGCGTGACGAAATTGTATTGTTTCTGAACATGAAATGTGAACATGTTGAACATTTCGAAACTAACGAATGGGTTCAGGATATAGAATTCGCTGTTGATCTCACTGGTCACCTGCAAGACTTGAATTTGAAACTTCAAAGTAAAGACTAAATTGTCACAACTGCGTGTGGTCACGTGAAGTGCTTTCAAGCAAAATTACGACTTTGGATAAACCAAATATGAAGAAAAAAACTTGTTCACTTCTCAAAGAATCAGGAACTAAAAAGATTCAATACTACAACATTTGGTCAATATGTCCTACACCTGGAATCTTTAGTTGATGTTTTCAATGACCGTTTTCATGACTTCGTTTCATACGAGCAAGAATTTTCGTTGTTTGTATCTTCATTTTCATTCTAAAAATGCTGCTGGTAATGTGCAACTAGAGCTGATAGAATAGCAGCTAGATTCTTTATTGAAAGCGAAGTAGACAGAAGTGGCTGCGCCAAAATTTTACAGTTATTCACCTGAAAGGTACGTTTAATTGCGGAAATTTGCAGCCAGAATTCTTGCTATGTTTGCAATCACTGATCTCTGTGGGCAGTTATTTTCTATAATGAAAGCTACGAATCACCGCTTGAAATTATCTGATCAAAATTTGTCATCAGTGATGATAGTGTCAGTGGCAAACAAACTTCAACCTGACATTAATAAACTTGTATCCCAGCAAAGATGTCAAGCATCAGGAGGAAGAAAAAAAGGCGCAATCATAGTCATTTTCAATTGTGACATTGTTCTACAAATTTAGCTAAGGGACAAGTATGCCATAAATGATTGTATTCTATCGTATTGTTTCTAGTTTGCATAAAACTAGTAACTGTTTTTGCTGCGTCCCTTCAGGTCATAGTAAGATTTTTATGTTGCCCTTACACCTTAACGTGTTTGATATGTCAGTTGAATCGCTATCTATAACGTATTCAGCCATGACTACGGTAAAATATCTTTCCGAAGTAAATAACATAGTTGCGATTTTGTTTCTTTTTAATGATAAGTCAATCGTGATAAAAATGGTTGAAATTAATTGAATATTATGAGACGTAATGCAAGAATGAGCCTAAGTCTCAGTAATCAGATACTTACATATTTTTTAAACCATATATCTGACCTAGATACAGTCCGAGAATCTCCCTGATCAAGAATGATACACGTGAGCTTCGCGCTATTTTTAGCTACGATTATGTAACTGTGAGTAAAGCCCTCTTATGATTGCTTCTCCAATGTCTGTTTGCTAGATTTGATTTTTGTATAAGAAGAGGTGCCATTTATAGCTTTTAAAAAGTATTTGGTTGTTTTGAAAGTTCTTTGACCCCGTACTATCAAGTGGATGTGTCACTCTAAAAAATAATATTGAAATAAGGTCTAATTAGGGTTTTGTCGTCTGGGGCGTCGTACAACAGTAACCAGTAAAATGATTGGATCGTACCAAAGACCTAAGTGTTTTGTTTCATCTCAGTAATATCAAATTCTGTTATTTTGAAATACTTTTCATTGTTATCTCTGTTATTTGCATTAAAATTATGGCTTATATATAGCGCTTCTTTCATGCTCATAGCATGCTTAGAGCGCTTTGGTCTAATCTCATTTGTGGACCTGTGGGGGGGGGGGGGGGGTATCTAGGAGAAGGTTTGTCCGTGCTGCCTTTAGGCGCTCAGTAAACACAACTCTGCCCGAGTCGGGTGTCGAACCTCGAGCCCCCTTCATAGGTAGCCAAGCCAAGCTTAGCCTCTCGACGACGCTTCCCACCAATTCGGGTAAATCAAACTGTTTTTTTTTTTTTATTAATCTCAAACTGAGAAATTTTGTATGTTTTTCAATTTGGCAAATTTCTCATCCAATATCGATCCAAGACGTTTGCTCCAAATAGAATAAGACTTTAACTGTGATTAGAATAAATCCAATTGGTCCCTTAATCATTTGATTTACGTACAACACATGAAAAAATCACATTCTCTTCTAAACATAAATTTAATAATTGTTATTGATTGGTTTGTTTGAATCTTGTGATATGTCACGTGCCACAGTTCGTTACAAAGTAACTAATTACTTCTCAGAGTCGATAGAGGTCGATTACAGCGTCTTGACGTCTCTGTCACTGGTAACAAACTTTTCAAGGAGTCATTTCCTGCAGCGAAGTATCATCAAGTAGGCCCATGTAAGTATCATCAAGTAGGCCCATGTAAGTATCATCAAGTAGGCCCATGTAAGTATCATCAAGTAGGCCCATGTAAGTATCATTAAGTAGGCCCATGTCTTTTGAAGCTACGTCTGCCATCTATTGTATTTTAACTCATAGAAATCAGCTAAATCAGACATTTTTTTAAACCGCCATTGGAATCTGAGCCAAGACAATTAGTTGGGAATCTCGCCCATATTTTTTTTCCAGCTTATGTAGGTTTTTTTTTTTTTTGTTTTGTTTTTTTTAAATATTTGACAAATAAGAATTGGTGTAAAAGCGGCATACTTGAGAATTATTTATGCTAAAGGGGCGCAACTTCATACAATTTAGAACCACTTATGATAAAGGGGTGTAATTTCGCACATTTGAAAATTATTTATTTGAACTGAACCCTCCTCCGTAGCTAAAGAGCGATTATGTCGTTGAAAATATGAAACTGACGCAGTTTGCCATCAAATCGAAGCTGACTCACTCCTGAACTTTTTCTACGCCATTTTTTCCCGAAGCGATTCGCGTGACACGGGAATGTAAGACCGACATTGTTGGAGTTATTAACTTGGAGGTTTTTTTTTAATCTCTGGGGAGGAAGCCAACTGGAAATCGTTATAGTAATCTAGGGTCTCCGTTGTCAGAGGCATTGGTCCAACTTTAACAAAACTTTGATATGTCCACAGTAGGCTAAATATCTCCTGTTAAGAAGCACCTTATAACTTCGCACAGTAATCTAGGGTCTCCGTTGTCAGAGGCATTGGTCCGACATTAACGAAACTTTGATATGTCCACAGTAGGCTAAATATCTCTCTTAAGAAGCATCTTATAACTTCGCACAGTAATCTAGGGTCTCCGTTGTCAGAGGCATTGGTCCGACATTAACGAAACTTTGATATCTCCTCAGTAGGCTAAATATCTCTCTTAAGAAGCATCTTATAGTTTCGCACAGTAATCTAGGGTCTCCTTTGACAGAGGCATTGGTCCGACTTTAACGAAACTTTGATATGTCCACAGTAGGCTAAATATCTCCTGTTAAGAAGCACATAACGTTTTTTGTATCCATTAGAATGAATTTCAACAATTAGGTATGCTCTATATTTTCTGCATTTAGTACTTTAAAATTAAACTTCTAAGCCAAAGAATCCCAATAAATTAGAACTCCAGGGGTCTGCGAATTGGGGGGTGGGGGGTCTATGAGATGTAAAAGGGAATCTTATTTAAGAAAGTCGTAATTTTTATTGTGATGTCACATTAGTGGAATAAACAATTAATTTCATACAGATATAAATGATTTATTTCTCATTATAGGTAATTCTTTAAATTTTAATTCTATAATTCGAATGAAAAATTATTTTCATTTTTATACCTCATTTAAGTTCGTTATTTAGTCTACGTATATATAAGATTTAAATGGTTAATTAGAAATATTTGATGCAGTCATTAGTATTAATTATTTTAAAATTTGGCTTCTTTCCTTGATCAACGTAATAGTACCTATCAGCCTTTTATGTAAGAAAGTTTTATTTAGTGAGCTATGAAACCACCTAAGCTGGAGGATCGTTTGAGACGATGTCACCCTAATAAAATGGATTAAGATTTAAACACTTGATGATAAAGTTGAGAATAGACCAACGATCTTATCTTATATATTACAGACGTTACTTTTTAAAAAAATAAGAAGATAATTACGTCCTACGCATTTCATTTGTCAATCTAGTCACGCATGTTAATCTATGACTCAAACTCTGCCACGTTGGTTTTCCTGGATACCTCTATTCAACTCGCACCTTCGTAGAAACGATGACCTTCTGTTTTGGCTCCAACATTTACTTTCTCCTTGGTCAGGCTGAGATAACTCTAGCTTGACTCTTATCATTTTTTCAAAGTAAAAATAAAATAACAAAATTAAATTTGGCTAGAGAACTTGACAATATTTATCTTGAACGAATAGATCTATAAGACTTTGAGTATTCCCGCATTCTTTAAGGAGCTTAAAATAGTATTGTTCAGTAACATATTGCGATTCGTCTTATAAATCTAGATCTAAACATCTCTCATTAGAATATTTATATAGTCTAGTACATCTATACATTCACTTAACCAGAATTCTTTCTCGGGAAGGGGGAGTAGGGTGTCATAAAAAATGTAATTCTGAAAAATGTTACATTCATTAGCTGTTATGGACAACATAATAACTCTATGATATTTTAAGTATTTTCCAATGTTGTTTTTTAATGAACTTAGGTTAATAAACAGACATTCTATAACATTAATAGATAACAACAACAAAGGAGAAATGTGGGAACTCCTTCCAATCGTTCTTTCGTTCTCTCCACGCTAACACGCCCCTGGGAATCGCCTAGATTTACTCCCACTCTGACCTACTTTAAGATGCAGACGTATCTCCCGTATCAAGGTCTCAATAGATTCTAAATTGGGACAGGAAGTACGTCTTTCTGGTGGACGATGTATCACGTTTAGATAAGTCTGCTGGGCCATGTGGTGCCACAACTTTCTCAGAACTCAGTTCCCTCTTTACGCATCACTGCGTAGCTTCATTTTGAGTGCCCTGCTTAGGCTTTACTATTAGAGATATAAAATCTAGGATTTGCTTACCCCCTTTTTAAACTTGTGAACTGCAATCATACTAATCGTTGCAACATATTTTGATATAGTAAATACTGTGCATTTAGATATTTAAAAAGTCAAAAAAACAAAAAAGGAACCCGTTCAGACCCTCCGATCTGTTGTAACAAGGTTACTATGTGTGGTCAACCGTGACACACGGTCAAGTGTTGGGTATCGGGCAAATGATAAAATTGTTATCTGTTTCTGTGGCCCACAGTTAAACGAGGCTGTCGTGTGTCCAGCAAAAACAAAATACCGGCTTTATTTTTTCCCCAACAGGTACCCATTAGAGCTGGGTGGACTCAGAGTTGCCCTAAATATCCCGAAATAAAAAGACCAAGTCTTCACCAGGATTCGGAAGCCAAGCGCTTTACCACTAAGCCATCGCACCGTCATTTAGATATTACTTTTAGTTTTAACTGCTACGCTGTACAAAGAAATGACTACGCCTAACAAACTGGACAGTATTAACTTCATCCCCCGCAAAGAACAATCTACAATTTTCCAACTAAGAACAGGACACACACCACTATTAAATTACCACTTGAACAAAATAAACTCCACCCAACTCCCCCTTTGCTGACACTGCGCCCACCCCTATTAAACCGTAAACCATATCCTCTTTGAATGCCCCTCCCTAATCCACCTTAGGCAGACCCTACTTCCACTACAGCCCAGCATAACCAACACCCTGTACGGCAGTGCTGAACATCTGAAGAAAACAGCACACTTTTTTCCTTGGCACAGTCTGCAAAAGAGATCACAGCTCAGCAGCAATAAAGCTGGCTAGAAGCAGAAGAAGAACTGCTACGCCGAGGCAAGACACGTATCCTGTATGGAGGACGAGCTTATGCATGAGATGAATGGTGGTCGGCGTAATAGAGGTGCCTCCCGGAAACGAGTCAAAAACTAGCTTAAGCACCAACTAGTTTTCATTTCATTAGGGAGAGAGCAACTGGCAACACGCGGCTTTCAAACGCGACAGCTGGAGGTTTCTTACAATGGCCGCGGGATAAACATCTAAAACCAATTTAAAATTCTCTGCCAAGAACATTCGTAGACGGCGAAAAGAGAACCTAAATTGACCACCGAAGCACAACGGTTATGTTTACGCTGGACGTAGCAAAATATATAGGTCGTATCTGGGGCCACGTAGCGATGTGAAATACTGTACCCCCCATCAATATTCGGACTCAAAGAAAAATCGTATTAATATATTTCCTCGTCCAACTCTCTCAAACTGCAAACGTCAACCAGGGCCATCAGTAACACGCAAGACGAATTTTTTGTGGATTTCCACGCTTCAAGTTACAGAACATCAAACTCTTGTTTTTTTACATTTTACTTGTTTAGTTCGGGTGTAAATTTTTAATAATCTCCAGCAACCTTGTCAAAGACGAGAAAGCGATGTAGAGAAATGTTAAGGTGAAATAAAGTAACCTAATATTAAAACCTATGAAAAAAATTGGGAGATTTTGGGAGAAATTTTTGTAAATACTAGAACAAGCAATATATATTTTTTAAATCCTTTTTTTTTTAAAAGCAAACCTTATCTAAGCGAAAGAACTCCGCACTAGCAACTATATCTCTCAATAATGTAGACGATATGTTCCCAACTCGATATGAAACAAAACATTTAAGAACTACTAATAAATGAACTAATTGGTTAATTTTTTAAAATCAATGTTTTATTAGATGCAAAAAATAATTCTTTAAAGGTTTAACTTGGTCCGAGAATGGGTGTGGAAGAAATTAAGTGTTCAACTAGCTGTCAGTCTGACATTGAAAGTGAAGTGACATATGCCAGTCTGACATTGAAAATGAAGTGACATATGTCAGTCTGACATTGAATGTGAAGTGACATATGTCAGTCTGACATTGAAAGTGAAGTCACATATACCAGTCTGACATTGAAAGTGAAGTGGCATATGCCAGTCCGACAGTGAAAGTGAAGTGACATATGCCAGTCACTTTATGAATTGATTATAACTAACTTATTGTTACGTATTTCTGAATCTCCTGGCTAAATGTACTAGTAGGCACACTAATAAAAAAAATGCAAAGAAACTTGACGACTCAACTTTCAGTTTTATGTAACTTTAATGACTATTAACTCTAACAATTCGTCACTGTAACATGTAGCGTAGAAGACTGTACAATATCTGTCAGTTTACAGTTAGCTATACTTCGTCGCAATTCATCTCTTCTCAACTTGCATCGAGCCGTATTCCACAGAACAGACCAACGACACACTTCCCAGTGTCGCACCAGGTCTCCCAAAGCTGAACCAAGTCGTACTCAAGTCTACCGAATCAGAGTCGCACACGTCTTACATCGACTGTAACGGCTCAAGTCCAGTGTAGTTCGCTGTATAGACTTTAACGACAGTAGTCCACTCCAGTTAACTCTACCCTAGTTAACTTGCATCGAGTCGTACACATTTCTCTTCCACTAGAGCCGCACACGTCTTACATCGTCTGTATCGACTGTAACGGCTCACTCACGACTCCATACGACTGACTTTTTACATTAACTCTCTGGCTTATATAGAGTCCCTAATCGCTCCTCCAAAGTTGCACAAACACTGTTAGTATCATCTGAAACAACACGTGAGTAAACGTCACATCCTGTCTTTGTTTTTACATGTACATTCCAGAGAACACTCGCTGCTGTGTCATCTTGTCGGGGTCACACGTAGTGACCTCTACCTGCCACTGGTCATTTGTAACACTATTTATAACTTCATCACTCGAAGACAAACTAGGTCAGTGACTTTTTCCATGCACCGTAATTAGCTCATGACTGTTATCTACTTTTGCGTGGGTGTAGCTTAGAATGAACTTGACCTTTATGATACTTTTTTTTACAAATTATCAGCATCACGAGATACGGCCTCCTCTCTATGAAATTTTATGGAACCATACGCCAAAGGAACCTTTTACCAAGGGAACTTTATCATGACTAATTTTATGAGACTCAAAATGCATGGGGGGGGGGGGGGGGGGGGTGAGATAAGAGCACTACTTTTGTTAGAGTGGCAGCTTAGGAACTTTTTGAGGAAGGGACAGTGGCCGTAGACATTTAAGTTTTGAAGCTGCAGTTAGTCGAAATCTAAATCAATCTTGAAGCGATCTACAGGGTTTCGTGTCGTGATTTGTTTTCAATGTTGTTGTTTGTTGTTGTTGTTGTTTCAAACCAACGTAGTGAACTTTGTTTATAAGGTATTAATTTTGAAAATCTCAGAACCTTCTGTTGTAATAATGTAGACCAATTTAATCTAATTTAGACCTGAAATCCTACAAATCCTGGCAATACCAAGTAAATGGAAACAATTACTTAAAGAATGCTAAGAAAAAGAACAATATAAGTACATATATATTTTACGCATCTTACGCCATTGCTGGCCTGATAACTAGTTACAGATGACTGTAAATCAGACACCTCCACGGAAATAGAGGGAAGAAGGTATTTATATGATGCTAGGCTGCATGCATTATTCTAAACTTTCAAAACGATTGCTGAACCTTCTAAACAATTAAAAAGGCTGGACATTGGTAAAACAATTAGATTGGCTTGATACTTCCAAAAAAAAAAAATTAGTTGGTTGGACCTTCCTTAACAGTTAGGTTTGTAGTTTGTTAGGTGAATAGGCGGAGTTTGACATACAAGTATATAGGTTGGACATTATCATTATATGTAGAATGGTTTGGACTTTCGTAACAATCAGATAGGTTCGTAACGATTCTCATCTCATCTGATCCTTGACTTTCGTCGCAGGTTGCTGTGACAGTTCTCGTAACCATGCCCTTCCACTTTTTCCCGGTCAGCATCTGTTCTCTGCAGAATATCAAAAGAGAGGCCGGTCCATTCTTTTACATTGTCCAACCAGTTTTTCTTCGGACGACCCTTTCTTCGTGCTCCCTCCACTATACATAGAAAGTGTTAGCTACATGGTTTGTTAGATTCCTTTATTCAATCTACTTTTGAGGAGACTCACCTTACCCTATGACTTCTTTGTCCCGGAAGTCTACACCAGTCTGTACACCTATTTTCAGACACCAGATAGTGCCCCTTTTTTTTTCCTATGGCAGGGACAGAAAGAGTTGCGGGACCTTGTTTCAATTGCTAATATTGATCTCTGCGGTGTGAAAGGGACACGAGCAAGCACTGGGGATAGCAAGGGCCGACAACTTCTTGTCAGCACTGGTATGGCTTTTTGATTGGCTGTGAGGGATACTTGTTTGTTTGGTAAGTGTTTGTGAGCCAATAATAGCATGTGAGAATCATTGTGTGTGTGAGAGAGAGAGAGTGTGATGTGTGGCTTTGCATGTGTGAAAGTGATGGATCTCAAATTTGTCAGCAGGCTTTACAAAAGTGTGTTATTTTGAGACTTCAAGCTGACATTCTCGCTGCAATGACACAAAATGTTTAATTTAATTATACCAGTATTGACACTTACGTCAGAAGGTCAAAGGTTGTTGAATAAGTACCCACATTGAATATCTTACTTTGAAATGTAGGTCATCCAATTAATTCTATTTGTATACTTATGTGCAAAATTATATATTTTAACGTGGTTGTATTGAATATACAGGCTCTTGTTAAGCCAGAGAGTTTGTACAATAAAGAAAAAGGAACGGTGGCTGAGCGGTAAAGCGCTTGGCTTAAGAAACGGATATGCCGGTTTCGAATCCTGGTGAAGACTGGGATTTTTAATTTCGGGATTTTTGGGCTCATCTGAGTCCAACCAGCTCTAATGGGTGCCTGACACTAGTTGGGGAAAAATAAAGTCGGTTGGTCTTTGTGCTGGCTACATGACAAGCGCGTTAACCGTGGACCACAGAAACAGATGACCTTTACATCATCTGCCCTATAGATCGCACGGTTTCAAAGGGAAACTTTAAAAAATATGTATGCCGTGTGGTTGCAATGGATAGATAGACGACAACTTTAGATTAGAGACTTGTGATATAGAAACGGTAGAGACAGGACAGAAAGGGCAAGTCACAAGACGATAGATTTCCTTATACTGAAATAAACATTGTTCTTAAAAGATACTGTTTTTTTTAGTCTTTGTGTGTCTTGAATGTTCGATCAGCTGTGACATGAGTGGGCCTAAAATCTCGTATGTATCACAACACTAACACTTTAGCACATATAAAAAAAATAATTTAAGTTATCTGTAAATGTGGTGAAACAGTTGATACTATCTGTGTGTTATTCTAAATACGATATTTGTCACTCGTTGCCTGGTCGTTTGGTATACGCTCTGGGCTGTTAACTTGATGGTCTCAGGTATGAACCCTGCACACCGCCATCCTCTGCCATCCACAACCATTCACCTCACCCCCCCCCGTCCTGCGCAGTCGTTCGGGAGGTTTGGGCTAGTATGACATAATTTTTAATTCTGAAGGAACATCCAAACTATGTATATATGAAAGAAATTGTGTACATTTGGATTGAGAAGTTGTTTTGTACTTTTTTTATTAAGATTTTTAGACTTCTATTTATTTAAAGCTAACATGGCAATAAGAGCCGAGGGGAGCTAGAATCCAACTCCAATTATCAAACAATGAAAAGATGTATCATAATGGAGCGCCAAAGGCGGCCTTGAGATATGACAGGCGGGCAAAATGTTGACACTGTGATAAAGAGAATCTTTATGCTACAGTCAGCCAATCGTAGAAAAATCCTTTGGCTTGATCTGACACTCGCTAAGTGCCCCACGCACTGCTTAGGCCGCCTCTATGAAGTACAATATATTTTTTTTTTCAGCCTTAGTGCAGTTTAAATTTCCCACCAAGGTGTCACGCGGACGAATCGAAACATAAAATAATGTTCAGTCGGAACCTATTTTATGCGGCTTCTTTCTTACACTATAAGTAGAATTTTTAGGTAGCTGCCTGGTCGTACGGGAGTTGCGCTGGACTGTCTTTCGGACGTCTCGGTGGTCCCAGGTTCATATCCTGCCCGCTCTCATCCCCCGTCGTCCTGCGTGAGGTTTGGACTAGGAAGTAGATTATCTTCAACTCTTGAAGGAACATCCGAAACATGTCAAACATTTTACAAAACATTAGATAGTACCGCATCGTGGGCAAGTTATGGCCAACTGGGCACCCATGTCCTGGAGAATAAAACAAAGCAATGAACTACTTGACCCCTAACGTCGCTGTTGGCGTTTGTAAAAAGAAAAGGAAAAAAAAAACACACACAAAAAAAAAAGAATTTTCGTGAAGGTCATCCACACATTTCGTTTCGGTGTGTTGTGAGGAAAAAAAATCAGTTGTAGTTGCCACGTTACAGTAAGCGTCAAGGTCAAGGTTGTTTTCATTATAGAAACAATAAATAGCGTGTTTACACTTCGAGAAAGAACAGTAACCTTAGATTATTTATTTATTTATTTAGGAATGTATGTATTAAAAATGTATGTATGTATGTATAATGTATGTATGTATAGTGGGAAGCGTGGTCGAGAGGCCAAGTGCGATTGAACTTGGCTTGGCTTGGCAACCTAGAAGGGGGCTCGATGTTCGACACCATGTGTTTACTGGGCGCCTAAAGGCAGCACGGAAAACTAACTCCTAGATACCCCCTACCCCCCCTCCCCACAGGTCCAAAAATGAGATTGGACCAAAAAGCGCTCTGAGCATGCTATAAGCATGAAAGTGGCGCTATATAAAAGCTATAATAATGTATAGTCTAGAATGGGGGAATCAACATTAAAGTATAGCGCAGAGTACGCTTCTGATTGTAATTGTTTTACAATTTGATAGCTCAGGGGTCACTACTTCAATGGTCACGCTCACAAGATGTGTGCTGTTTATATAACGGCAATGTCTTCGATTCCGAAGAATGGGTGCAATGTCTTAAATGAGAACTTTAAAAGTAAATATTGCCTGACAGCGAATACATTCTTAAGATTTACATTCTTTTCAATGTTTATAACACGCACACATTCTTTCGTCCTCACTCACTTTCTAGTCATCACACACACACTCTATCTCTCGTCCTCACACTCACACACACACACATACACGAACATTTTCATTTCGTATTCCTTTTTTTTGTTTGTTTGTTATTTCGGCGAATCTTTCAATACCTGATGCAGCCAACTGTACTGAAATGTGAACACTTTTCAAAATAAAAGTTGGCATCTATTTTTACATGAAACGTTATAGATTTTTTTCCCCATGTGTTTTCACAGAGTGATTTGTCTATATTTACAATACCTTCTTACAGGACAAGGTATTTGACCCTCAATTTTTTTTTTTTGAATTCAACTCTGGTTTTTAACAGAAATGTATTGGGCGTGTCATCCTGACATGTTTCTATCAAGTTCACTTCGGAAATAAAATCAGCAGTTAATCTTTTTATTGAGGCTGACTTTGACAAGGTCAACACTTAGACAAAATCGTCATTACCTTGTCTGCACGGTAAAAGGAAATTCAGTCACTCACAGCACGTGAGATATTGCAACAGGAAATTAAAGTGGGAAAAAAATATTTAAGAAAAAAACAAAGCTTAAATAAAGCTTACTTGTATCAATTAGTTTTAATCAGCCATGTAATTATATTTGTAATAGATCTAGACTAACAATAGAAAAAATATTCATAAAAATAAATTTAAGACAAAGGGAACGACCTGAATTTTAACTTAAGCCAACGCGGTAACCACTCTGCTAGCGAAGAGTCTATAAACATTTCAGTTTATATCATGGGCGTAGCCAGGAATTTCTTTTCGGGGGTGGGGGGGGGTTGGCCCCCCCCGACCCCCCCCCCCTCCGGCGAAAAAAAAATTATATGTATGTATGTATGTGTGTACATAATCTTTATTACATTCTCACCTTTCATTCTTTCGGAAGACGTTTAGTGTGCCCTAGAATAGGTTCTTCCTGGAGTTAGTGGAAAAATATTTTACTCTCCGCCATTGCCAGCAAGGGGGTCTAGGGGAGCGTTAAAAGCTCCCCCAGTGCGGGGCGAAGCCCGCCGCCAAGCACTATTTCTGGTATTAAAAGCCAACAAAATGCATATTCTGAGGCATCTACAGTGCATTTTCCTGCTATTAGAAAGTTTTATTGCAAAACCTTAATGTGCTATTCTTACTAGCTTAGACCCTCCCGTGCCGTTCGGCGCATTTGCCGTCAAGCTGTCTCCACAAAAATCTGTCACTGGTAATGTCTGAAGCCTCTTTCCACCTGCTCTGAGAACCTCCATGAATGTGTGGCGCCAAGTTGTACTAGGATGTCATCGCAACTCTTATGATGCGTAATTCATTTTGTCGGAGAACATGTCCCGCAAACCTCATGCGACGCTCTGTCACAATCTTACCAAGGGGTCGACTCCCAGTTCGTCAAAAGGATGTCCTTGATTTAGACCCGATCTCTATAACTGACTCCTAAAATATTTCTTAGCCATCTTTGTTGAGCCACATTTAATGTTTTTCAATTTCGGCAGATGACTATTCACTGCAGTTTATTAATGGAGCCCCACCACTGGTAGAAATGTGTTACTTCTCTTGAATACGTTCTTGGAATTAGGAGACTGTAGTTTGTTTTAGATTTTGTATCGAAAAGAGATGTTTTATCATCAAAATCATCTGTTGGGGGTTTTAAACTAAAAAATCTCTGGAGTTATTGTATTTTTTAAAATTCAAAACCCCATTTAGCTACGGTAATAGAATTTGGTGACTGTAGTTTGCTTTAGAATAATATTGAAGATAGAGGTTTTCCACCTCAAAACGTTCTGTAAACTCAAAACCATCTGGAGGGGTTTTAAACTTTAAAAAAAAAGCCATCTATTGGAGAGGGGTTTAAACACAAAACCCCCAATTGGCTTGGCTACGCTCAAATAATTTTAGAGTGTAATTTGCTTTTTTTTTATATTGAAGAGATATTTTTCAGCATCAAACCCTTCTGAAGGGGGTTTAAACTCAAAACCCCTTTTGAGAACGCTCATAGTATTTTGAATGCGTAGTTTGATTTTTTTTTTTTTACACTGAAGATGTATTTTTTAGCTTCAAACCCGCTGGGTTAAACTCAAAACCCCTTTGGCTACGTTCATAGCTTTTAGAGTGTGTAATTTGATTTTTTTTTAAATTGAAGAGATATTTTTAAGCTTTAAACTCCGCTGGAGGGGAGTTTAAACTCAAAACCCCTTTGACTACACTCATAAAATTTTGAGTGAATAATTTGGTTTGTTTTTAATATTAACGAGGTTTTTTGTTACTTTCTAACCCCGCTGAAAGGGGGTTTAAACTCAAAACCCATTTAGCTACGCTCATTACATTTTGAGTGCATAATTTGCTTTTGTTTTTCATATTGAAGTGGTATTTTTAGCTTCAAACCCCGCTGAAGGGGGGGGGGGGGTTGAACTCAAAACTGAGTCGAAACCCATTTAGCTACGCTTATAACATTTTGAGTGTGTAATTTGCTTTTTCATATCGAAGAGGGGGTTTATCGTAAATTTTGGAGGGGGTTTTAAAATCAAAATCTTCCTTAACTGTGGCTCTTGGAATTTGGGGATTGTCGTTTGCATTTTTTTTTTGTTTTGTTTTATAGAAGAGGGGGATTTAACTGCAAAAAACCCTGATAAGAAGTTTTGAGTTGGTTTTAAACTCAAAACCGCCTGGAAGGGGTTTTAAACTCAAAAACCATTGGCTGTGCTGGGGCAAATGATGGTTTAGTATTAAAATCTCACCTAAAATAAACAAAATCAAAGGAAAAAATCAGTCACTTAATTCTGATTTCCCCCCCCCCCCCCCCCGCAGAGGATTTCATTTCAGGGGGGGGGGGTTGGGGTTCACCCCCCCCCCCCCGGCTACGCCCATGGCTTATATAGTTCTCAATTGTTTCTGTTTCATGTTTGTGTCCACTAAGCCTGAGACGGCAGCCTAATATAAAGAGGACTAATTAAGTTTATACCACCACTTCAGTCAAATACTATTTCTTTCCCTTGTTTGAGATACCAAACAAAGTAATTTATTATCTATAGTTAATTAACTAATTGCATAATTTTTTTTTTAAATTGATTCTTGTGTCAGGTCAAAGAAATAATTGTACAGAATTTCAGCTTGATCCGAGATTTGGTGTCGGAAAAATAACGTATACAAACTTTCGGCTAGACAGACACATACAGACAGACAGACAGACAAACAGAGTGAGTTGATATAAGCTTTGTAAAACAAAAAGTCAATAACCGTTTTTTGAAATTTACAAACCGAAAATTCTAGAATCGAGAAGGTTTAAGAGACACATGAGAAAGAGAAAAACATGTATAAATGTTGGCCAGACGTAGCATCGACTTGTTCTTGAATATTTGCGCTCAGCTACCAACTTCAGAAGTGAAGTCCCTTTGATTGACATACCACTGTTGTTCCCCATTGCATAAAAATATGTTGGCATTCACCTGGAGTTCATAGATTGCTATCTTAGATCTAGCGTGTATAAAGAAATTTTAAGGGAAACTGATCTAACTACATTTCTAAACTATTTCTTCCTTAGTCTTCTTTCGGTATTCATGGGCGGTATTTTAAGAACGGAAGCTGGTGGCGATATGGCGGCATGTGTGATGGCACCCCCTGCAGTGTTCTGTTGAGGTGGCAGAGCGCAGTGTTATTCTTCACGTCGTGAGTTCCTTTCCTTACTACCCCAAGGCAACTATTTCAAATGTGATTAGCCCAACTCATGTCAACAAATTGAAAACCTCTTAGGTAAACATAAAATCGTCAGGAAATCTCTTCAGACAAAGTTAAAGACCAGGGTCAAAGAGAAAGATGAAAAGAAGATTCTACATAACGAATATGACTGATCAATCAGGGTGCAGGGCCCTTGTCGAGTGTCATATCAAGGCAACGAATATTTGAACGATACGCTGAGGATGACAAATGGCGCGGGACCTGGGACCTGGGACGCCCCTGGGAATGTCCTACTCGACACACCCTAACACCGCCTTTGATTTTTTTTTTCAAATCACTAAAGAGGCTGCTGTCCATTGACACTTGTCGTTTTCCATCATTCAGCAGGCCAGTCAAGCAATGTCTTTTTAGAGGCCCCTGAATGGGGAAAAGCTGCTATTAGATTTGTGTGGTTTGTCTGTTCTTCCGTCTGTCAGCCTTGGAACACAAAAACTTAAAATATATTGAATGCCCCCCGATTTCATTATATTTCGCAGATTGCAAACTTCTAGGGCAACAGGTTCTTTATATGTTCTGAATGTGTATCACGTTTCTAAAATTACATACATATATTGTACTGTTGCATGATGATAGTATAAAGCGTCTTTGTAAATTTTTAATTGTAAATAACAGGAAGATGTGAACAGGATAATAGTGAACAAATAGATGCTATCTTACAAATTTTTCTAAGGCTTTTGACAAAGTTCACCACCATAGTTTGCTTAACAAATTAAAATATTTCGGCATTAATGGTCCACTGCATCAGTGGATTAACGATTTTCTGATAGGGAGAGAACAAACTGTAATAATAAATAGCTCTAAATCAACACCGATAACAGTAAACTCAGGTGTACCTCAAGGAACAGTCTTGGGTCCACTACTATTCTTAACTTACATAAATGATTTAACAAATTGCATTACTTCAGGGACAAAAGCTAGATTATTTGCAGATGATTGCATAATATATAGAACAATAAAAACAACACAAGACTCAGATATTTTACAAAGAGAATTAGATGAATTACAGAAATGGAAATTGGAGCATGTCTTTCCACCCAGAAAAATGTCAGTTGTTAAGAGTAACAAAAAAACTAAAACAAATTAATTCCACGTATCTTATTTATAGCAAACCAGTAACACAGACTAAAAACGCAAAATACCAAGGTGTTATAATAAATGAAAAACTGTCATGGAATCCACATATTGATGAATCTATAAAAAAAAATCCAACAAAGCATTAGGGTTTATTAAAAGAAATTTCTATAAATCAAATAAGAACATAAAACTAAAATGTTATTTAGCCTTGGTTAGGCCAATAATAGAATATGCATCCACCGTTTGGGACCCCTCAACTCAAGAAAACATTAGGAAACTGGAACAGACACAAAATAGAGCAGTGAGATTCATAACAAACAAATATTCACATTTGACTAGAGTAACACTTTTTGTAAAATCACTAAATTTAGAAAGCCTTCAGGACACAAGGCTCAAAAGTAAAGTAGCAATTATACATAAAACACTGAACCATAATCTTCAAATACAAAAACAAAATGTAATAAAGTACTCTGAAAGACACAAAGATAAAGGCACAATCCTCGTCCCATATGCTAGGACAAATTTGTACAAATACTCTTTCTTCCTTAGTGCTATTAGAGCATGGAATGGGTTGCCTGAGCTAGCCAGGAAAACCAGTGACTTGGCAGAATTTAAGTCATTGGTTAATATGCATAACTAAATGCATGACGCGTAGGACGTAATCATCTTCTTTTTTGAAGTAACGTCTGTATTATATAAGATAAGATAAGATAAGATGTGTAATAAGGAAGGAAGACCATAATTTGATATATTTATATAACATTTATGAAAACGTTTTCTTATGTACTTGAATAATGTTATAATGTCGTAACGATTTGGACCATCTTAGTGTATACAGGTATTCAATCCTTTGGTGGATTAAGAATTTCATAGCTTTGAACTGAGTCACCTTACTTCCCTTTTGATACGTCGTCATTATAAATATAGGTCTAGTTTGCAACGCTCCATTGTCGGAGTCGTAAGCAATTTTTTTAAATAGGGTGAGCATCTGTAAGTATGGCTAAGCTTTTAATCTAAAAGAGGTAATAGTTTGCTTTTGTTATGAAAGACAACTAATAATATTTTAAATAGTTAATAAGTAACATGTGTTGAAGGTTGAAATTAGAGCATTGTTATATGAAGATGTAATTTCTCTGTCTTAATCTCTCGCACCTCCTTCCTTATCTATCAATCTCCCTTGTAGTCTTTCACGCTGATCCACTGCCTCTCTCCCTTTCTCTTTCTGTCTCTCTCTCTCTCTTCTTTCTTTTCTTTCTCTTGTTTTCTCTTTCGCTATCTAGTACACTCAGAGTCACTCTATTTAATTTAATTCTCTTTCTTCCTTACACAATGATATGGATTTCTTTTTTTACTGATCTCTCTTACAGTTGTTACTTTCTCCCCCTCTCTCACACACACACTCAATCTCTCTCTCTCTCTCTTTATCATTCTATCGTTTAACTTACTGTCTCTCCTTCACCTCATCTAAACACAGTACGACTAGTCCTCCCCATTACAAGACCCGCCTCTGTTTAATATAATTAGTCCATCAGATTGACTTCCCTTGTAGCACGTGATGTTTTTTATTGGAGTCTTCCCGTCATCTTGGACTGCATCCGTTTTAGAATGTATGTGTAGGATAGAGAGAGAGAGAGAGGGAGGGAGGGGAGGAGGGGATAAGGGGAGAAAGAGATAGAAAGAAAGAGAAAAAAAAGAAAGAGCAAAAGAAAGAGAGAGATAGACAGGGTAAGGGAGAGGGAGAAAGAGACAGAGATAAAAAGAGAAAAAGAGAAAGAAATAGAGAGAAAAAGAAAGAAATAGAGAGAGAGAAAGAGAGAGCGGGAGAGAGGGGTAAAAAGAGATAAAAGAGAGAAAGAGGAAAAGAAAGAGAGAGACAGAGAGAAAAAAAAAAGAAAGAGATCTATATATATATTTATATATATAGAGAGAGAGAGAGAGAAAGAGAATGAATGTCTGTGCGATTGTTTTCTTGTGAACGCGACAACTAAGCCAACACGTCCATTTTATCGCTAGTTCTTTATAAATCGTTAATAATTTAATTTAGTCTATAAAGTGAGTCCTAACAATTTATAATGTAAATGGATATAGGCACCGAATCTGAATGCACTTACGTAAGTCTCAATTAATTATATTCGCTTGTTTAGCCCTAACTGAATCCTATCAGTTGAAAACATCAGGGAAATGGATTTTTTAAAAATTGTCTGCTCTCCGAGGCGCGGTGGCTAAGCGGATAGCGCTTGGCTTCTGAACCCGGGAGGGGGGGGTTCCGGGTTTGAATTTTGAATTTTGGGATCTTTGGGCTCCTCTGAGTCCACACAGCTCTAAAGGGTACCTGATATTAGATGGGGGAAAAGTAAAGGCGGTTGTTCGTTGTGCTGGCCACATGACACCCTCGTTAACCGTTGGCCACAGAAACAGGTGACCTATCTGCCCTATAGACCACAAGGAATGTAAGGGGAACTTTACTTTACATTTTCCAGGGTGAAAATCATTCCTTAGTATATGAAAAGACATGAAAAGAAAAAAAAAATTTAAAGAGCTATCGATTTATCAAACTGACATGACGTCTTAATATAGCTGACCATCTCTACTGCACCCCTGTCCACTCCCCTGTCCACTCCCCTGTCCACTCTTGTCTAGCTCCCACTAATCCCCTCAATCTGGACGTTACAAAAAGATGGTCCCTGGAAAAAATCTGGTAAAATGGAGACATCCAAGTGCGCTTTCGATTTCTTGAATTTCAAAAATAAACTGTTTAACGACAAAGGGGGCATAATAAAGGTTACTTCATTAAGGCCTGGCCTGAGAGAGCTTGCCACCTTTGATTGACTTAATGAACTGAAAGTTCACGTTGACATGGGCACGGCGCTAATTGCCGTTTGTTATTATGGTGAAGACTGGGTCGGCAATACTTACTTTTAAATAATTAAAAAATTGGACTCGCTGGTCGTCAAGACAGGGGAGAGACATGCGGTAAATACCCACGTAAACCCCGACAAATCGAGGAGCCAGGCAAGGTAAATTGGTACCTTGAAAAGACATTAATAGAACTTTTTAACCTCTTTGCTAATTAGTTCTACCTTCGAGAGAAAAAAAAACAAACAATTCATTATATAATTATCTTTAATTAAATTTGATAGGTGGCGCTGAGAGGTAAAACGCTTGGCTTCTGAACAGGAAGTTCCGGGACCTAATCCTGATGAAGACTGGGATTTTTAATTTCGAAATCGTCGGGCACCTCTGGGTCTACCCATCTCTAATGGGCACCTAACATTAGTTTGGAAAAAGTAAAACCGGTTTGTCATTGTGCTGGCCACATGACACCCTCGTTAACCGTGGGCCACAGAATTAGATGACCTTTACATCAGCTGCTCTATAGATCACAAGGTCTGAAAGGGGATACTGTAAATAAATTTAATTACTTATGTATAATAAATATGTTCAAAGTAGTATCCGATGTTGTCAATTTTATTTGATGTATACAATATCCTTCATAAAGATCGGGAATTAAAATTGTTTTCAGAGCAAGAATATTATAATACTAATAGTACTACTACTAATAATAAGAAGGCTCTCCTTGTCAATTTCAGAAAGGTACTGAGGTTTTGAGGCAGACCTGCCTCATTCAAGAAACAAAGTTTGCTTAAAGAAGTTTCAAACAGTTTCACACAATGGTTATCATTATCAATATGACGATGCCCTATTTGCTGTTGCCTTTGACATTCTTTCACTCCAATCAGTCGAGACCTTCTTTCGAAGTGAGACATAGTAAGACAGAACTTAGACGTTGCTGACCTCATACTGTTACCGTTTCTTTTGCTTTTGTATAGCGCAACTTTCATGCTTATGGAATGCTCAGAGCGCTGTAGTTTTTGTGTGTACCAGATAAGGGAAGGGAGAATCTTGGTGGTTTTATGCTGCCATTAGCTCATCTTAGGTTGGGATTCAAACTCTAGACCCCTTGGTAGGTAACAAAGCGTTTTTTAGCGGCCCTCCAAAAGGGGAAAAGACGCTATTAGTTTTGTGTGGAATGTCTGTCCGTCCGTCCCGTTTAGATGTCGTAAACTATAAAGTAAAAAGAAAAAAAACGACATCATAATATTTTAGACCTTTCAAAGTTTTGATGCAACGGCTACTTTTTTCTTTTCTGAAAGCTATGTCTTTATAACCTGTTGTTGTTGTTTGTTTGTTTTTTTTGCCTCTCAGTTACATATCAGCTTAAGCTGGTGGCTCCCCGCCATCTTACAGGAGCCTAGAATAGTTCAGACAACATATTTGGGGTGTACATTTTCTTATTTGCACTTTAGAGACTAATTGATTAGTATAGCTTAAAACTGTTGAATGTGTTTACAGGGATATTTTTGGACGACATCGTGACTAGGAATAAAAAAAGAAAAGTCAAATTGGTAGAGACTTTTAATGACTCCAGCCCTCGGTTGTCAGGAGTAAATTGTTCATACACTCGATTCAATAGGACAATTAGGATGTATAATTAGTAGTATTGCTCGGTCTAAAATTCTGGATGTTTAAAATGACTAGCTACAACGTAGTTTTCCATGCTGATACATATATATATATATATATATATATATATATATTGGTTCTACTTTAAATAACAAGTTTGTAGTAAAAGTAATCACAGATGGTTAAAGCTTATGTCTTTCTACTGATCAACAGACAACGATAGAGACACTAAGAGAGAGAGAGACAGAGAGAGACAGACAGCGAGAGAGACAAAGAGAGAGACAAAGAGAGAGACAGAGAGACAGAGATAGAGACAGAGACAGAGAGAGAGACAGAGAGAGACAGAGAGAGAGACAGAGACAGAGAGAGAGACAGAGACACAGAGAGACAGAGAGAGACAGAGAGAGGAAAGATAAATATATATATAGAGAGAGAGAGAAGGAGAGAGAAAGAGAGTAAATAGAGGTAAAAGCTGAAGTTGGGAACGAAAAAAAGAGAAAGAAAAGAAAGAAAGAAAAAAAAATTGATAGATGAGTAAAAAGAATGGGTGAGGGAAAGAGAAAAACAGAAATCGAGAGAAAGAGAAAGAGAGAAAGGAAAGAGAGTAGAGACAGAACAACAAAATAAATTGACAATGAGAGAATAAGAGAAAGAATGAAATACAGAGAAAGAAAAAGAGACAGAGAAATGAGGAGACAAACACGGAAAGAGAAGAGTAAATTTGTTTCTAAACTAAAAAAAAAAAGGAATTCTGAGAAAACGGAATTTACAAATGAAATTAAACTTTAAAAAGAAATGTCTCACGCTTTGGTTTGTTACGAGAAAAGTAACAAATTATTCATATTTCTCCCAACCAAAATATCGAACGAATTACCCCGTGGTGTGTCTTCGGCCTGGAAATGAACAAAGTGATCACACAGATACCCGATTTGGCTTAAGGTTATGGCTAAATCAAAGAAGTTTGTGTGTCAAGTAACCCAAACAAAACTAGACATCCGCATCACATTGTTGGAGATCCTTAGTTTAAAATACATTTCCTACGTACACGAAGTCAGATCTTCGCTTTGAAAGGTCAACCATTACATTCAGGATAAATGGATGTTTTAGGGCTTCTCTGAATCCAACAGACTCTAATGGGTACCTGACAATCGTCGGGTAAAGTAAAGGCGGTTGGTTCTTTTTCCGGACAACATGTCAACCTCATTAACGGTCGGACAGACGAGCTTCAGATCATCGGCCTCCATATATTGCAAAGTCTGAAAAAGGAGCATTTGCATTATCATGTCAAATACAGTCTACCCATGACCTTCAGTCGCATAGAAAGGAGATAAGTGCCTGAGCATTAGCTATGGTCGGAAAGATGCCACCCACACATCAGTTCCCCGTGTCTCCACGTAGCTGATGTATCCAAAGGAACGGCAAATGCAAACACAGTTTGGGGTCAGAGGCATCGAAAGTTCTGCGAGGGTGTATCACTGTGTGCCACAAACTACATAAGCATCGCAGGCTCCTGATTTTTTTTCAGGGTTGACTCCCGAAGCCTTTCCAATGATTGGGTATAACTGCAAGGTAACAGAGGTTTGAATTCGGAGTTATCCTTCTCCTAGATGGGTAGCAAGCCATGACTAATTAGCGCTCCTGGCTGAAGCTTTCTGGTTTAATAACTCGCCTTCGCCCCTTCTTCTGATTGTGAAAACAGTTCCGCCGGACCCAGTATCTAAGCCACACTTAAGGCCAAGAATTGGACTGGTTGTCAGAGGCTATTTGAGGCGCATGCCATTAGGAAGCATTTTATAGGTAGTGGAGTGTTTATATCCATTACCACTTCCGGCTATAACAACCTTGCAGGACTATCAAAGGCAGTATGTTATTGTGAAAAAATATATCAACAATATGGATAGTATAGAGGGACTTCTTATGGTCCGACAGTTATTATGGGCAGGGAACGTATCCCGTTTGTAAGACGAATGTAGGCCAAAGGCAGTCTATTTTGGTGACCTGAAAGGTGGTCGACGCAACAGAGGCGCCACATGGAAACGCTTCAAAGACCAGCTTAGGCGTCAACTTTCCTTGGCTGACATAGAAGAAAGCACCTGTTGCATGCGGCCTCAGAACGAGACTGCTTGAGGTCACTCACGAAGGCCGCAGGATACACATTTGAGATTATAAGAAAATCCGCTGCCGAGGACATAGGCAGACGGCGAAAAGAAAATCTAAATCGACTACATGTTATATTGGTTATGTTTTGCCCTGGCTGTGGCAAAATATTGTAGAAACTCCAGTGGCGGACTGAAAGGGTTAATGTGTGTGCGGCCTACTGATACACACGACTCAAGCCAATTACACAGGTCAACGGCTGTAGATAGACAATGAACAGTACTGCTAATAACCGCAAGTATGACCTGTGTTGTGGTCATGTGATCAAGAGCCTTCACGGTCGAGAGACAGTGTGTTTAAAAAGGACAGTTGAGTCCACAACAACAACTACAAGTCAGTAAGGACGGTGGTACATTGTGAGTCCTCGAAAATGTAACTGTACGAGCTAGAGAGACTAGTAATGTTTAGTTAAGGCAGTTCTATTTAGTACAAGAAAGCATTTGAAGTTAGTGTAGCCAATTGTGTTGAATTGGCTGTCGATGTATTTGTAATTAAACCGCTATATTGTTTATGGAAGCTTTTGTTGTCAAGTTGATGTTTTAGATGTGCTGTGTTGTTGGGCAGTGTTTGCAGAAGGCCTGGTAGAGAAGATCGTAACAATATATGGTCACAGCTTGGGCTGTGCAGCCACGGGAAATACTGCATTCCACACTAATCTTCGGACTCGAAGACAAGCCTATAATAATAATAATAATATCAACGATTGTATGAATATTCATTAATGATAAAATAAAAGTTTCATGAATTTCTTACTGAACATTGTCTAAAATACCATTTTCATAATTTATATTTCTTTTACAAAAATACATTAACTTGCAGATATAAGCGGTTGGGAAATATATTAAAAGTTTAATTAAATAGTTTTTAAAAACCCTAAAAATTATAATAGTTAAAAAAATAAAAATCTTACAACACACTAAATGACTAAATTATAGAAAAGTAAAAAAAAAAAAAAAAAGTGTTCGGTACTAAACACAACCAACTTTTTATTTTAATTTTTAATGCTTTGTAATGTTAGCATTTTGTTTTTCTTTATTTTACTTTTTTTTAAAGTGGATAGGTCAGCGTGATTTATTTGTTTTGTTTTGCGTGGATGTGTGTGTGATTAAATCTTGTAGACACACACACATGTGGAAAGTGTAGACTAAAAATAGCTTTCGTATTGAAGAAGAAAGTATAGAGAGATTTGAGTAGTTTTTAAATTGTGTGTGAATTCATTGGATTACTGTTAGAGTCAATTCTTTCACTGGATTATGAATTCACAATTTCGCACTAAAATACAGGATTGTGCTTCCTTTGAGAGTGGCGATTTTCAGAGAAATAGTGACGACCAATTAATTGGTGAGTACTTTAAGACCCTAATCATAGCAATATGCAAAGAATCATAAGCAAAATATTGTTATTCTTATATATTCGTAAATTTCTTTTTTTTCTGTACATTACTCTTCCAATCATACGAAGGACGCTAACGAAATTTTTGTTGTCTGGTGAAGCGCCGATGGTAAAATTTAAGAAAAACTGAATTAATTTAATGGAAAGACTCTATTAAATGATACAATTATTGCTAAAATTAATCATAAAACTCTACAAAAACTTTCAAATCAATCATAAAGATTATACTTAAATTAAAATTACTACTCAGATTAGCTCTCAGCTCATCATGAAAAGTTCATAAAGTACGAACATTCTTACCGAAGAGTATATTCACAAGAACCAATAAACGTAAAAATTAAATTTTCATCCAATGCAATTTTCGAAAACCAATCTTAGTGCTTCAATTTATTTATCAGGAAAAAAAAAAGTTACTAATTGTACTGAACACTACACCTCCATTCAATAACAGAAAAAAAAATGTAATAAAAAAAATTTAAATAACAAAAAGAGAAATTAAATTTTATAAAAAAAAAATAAACCAAAAAGTTTTAAAAAAATAAATAAGGATTTTAATATCTAGACAACTGATGTCAAAAGCGAAACTGAGGTGTCAAAAGCGAAACTGAGGTGTCAAAAGCGAAACTGAGGTGTCATAAAAATTTTTTCGAAAGTTATGAAATATTTTTTTCAAATACTTAGAGCTCATTGATGTCAATTTTCAGTAAGGTCCACAGTAATAAGAAGTACACCTGGCAGCAATAGCTCATCTTGAATTGTTATGGTGCTCATCTTTGTCATTTTTTATCCTTTATTTAAGTTTACCTTTCATTATAAAGTCTGAGAAATGGTGGACATTTTTAAAACCAAGTGTAGGTTAA
This sequence comes from Biomphalaria pfeifferi, assembly GCA_030265305.1. Classification (NCBI taxonomy): domain Eukaryota; kingdom Metazoa; phylum Mollusca; class Gastropoda; family Planorbidae; genus Biomphalaria; species Biomphalaria pfeifferi. The sequence continues at coordinate 1,708,508 of JASAOG010000135.1, forward strand.
GATATAGATTCACAAGTGCTCTTAATGCTCTTAATCTAGGTCACCAATACTCGTAAACATCTAAATCTGAATCACTGATGTTCTTAAAGTGTTCTTAAAGTTCTAGAACTAGGACTCAACTTTTCTTAAAGTAATATATCTAGGTCTCATCTCTTCTTAAAGTTCTTGATCTAGGTCTCAACTCTTCTTTAAGTTAAAGATAGATTTTTAAAAATAGATTTAGATTTATATTCTAATTAAAATCATATAGATTCCAGATCTAGAATTTCTTGGTCTAGTTTAGAATGTTTGTTTAACATGTTTCGGATGTTCCTTAAGAGTTGAAGATGTTTACTTCATAGTCCAAATCTCCCACAGGACGACGGGGGATGGGAGCGTCAGGGTTTGAACCTGGGACCATCGATACATCCAAACGACAATCATGCGCGAAAACCGCACGACCAAGCAGCCAAGATTTAGACTAGATCAAGATCCATAATTTCAATTTCTAGACTTAAAGTATTGATTTTTATTTCCAAATGTCTAGATCAATATTTCAATGTTATAAAATACTAAAACTAATCTACTATTTTTAAATTTAATATTGCATTCAGTCAATTAAATAAATTATCTAGGCTTTATTTTTTTAAAAAATCTTATCTAAATTACATCTACATTATTCCAAATTTATACTGTAGATCTAGATCTAGTAGATATAGATCTTAAGAGTCATAAATCAGAAGTATAAATGGGGTATAATCTACATCTACATTCTAGTTCCATTTAAATGAAAATGCCAAAAGCGCTGTTGGTAACTGTGCTGGGACATCGAGCAGACGTTGACGAAGTACGAGCTCGATGCCTTGTTCTTTTCTCTATTTTTTTTCAAGTACCAATAAATACCAAAAGATTATCTAAAATCGCTTGTCTGACATATTGTACATATCCGGTAGTTGTCATGCAGTAATGTGTAATTTATCTCTTTATCAATAATAGGCTATTAGTTTGTTATAAAGTTAACAGCAACGCCTGGTCATGCAATTAGCGCACTGGACTGATTATCTCGACGGTCCCGGTTTCATACCCTGCTCGCCGCCATCCCCGTCGTCCAGTGGGAGATTTGGATAAGGAAGTAAATTATCTTTAACTTTGAAGGAACATCCAAAACATGTAAAACATTTTACAGAAGAAAAAAAAATGTGTACAACGCCAAATGAATCTTTGAAACATTATTACTTTTGACAATCAAAACAAAATCACGTCTTGCGAATAGGCGGATCCGACAGGGATCCGACTCCGACGGGGCCGCCTCTAAGTTTGTGTTTTCTTGTTTTTTAGTTTGTATATTTGGAATTCCAGGACATTCAGTTATAATTGTTTAATTTAAAAAATTCACACCTAGAATTAGCTCGGGGACTATGAAAGTGAGGAGCCCACTGCGGCCGCATAGGTTGCCTAGGGAGGTCCCTGAATTCATTCATTTGCTTTTTTTTTCAAACATTATTTGTGGACCCCACAGGCACGTAGGGGCCTTTAGCTATAGTTTATGTTGCCCATAGATAAATCCAGCATTAGCATTACACAATACTATTCAGATCATATGTAATGCTATGGTTTGTGTTTATCGAGGTCCATTATTTTTTTGCTAGGGATTTCAAGTATATATCTTACACGTTTATTCAATTGATACATCTGTCTTTTAACCTCTTTCTCTCTCTCTCTCTTCCCCCCTCCCTCTATCTCTCTCCCTCTCTCTCTCATTCTATCCCTCCCTCTCTCTCTCTCTTTCCCCCCCTCTCTCTCTCTGACGCTCTCTCTGACGCTCCCCTTCCCTCTCTCTCTCCCACCCTCTCCCTCTCTCTCTCCCTCTCCCACTCTCTCCCACCCTCTCCCTCTCTCTCTCTCTCCCTCTCTCTCCCTCTCTCTCTCCCTCTCCCTCTCCCACTCTCTCCCACCCTCTCCCTCTCCCACTCTCTCTCACCCTCTCCCTCTCTCTCTCCCTCTCCCACCCTCTCCCACTCTCTCCCACCCTCTCTCTCTCTCTTTTCCTCTCTCTCTCTCTCCTACTTTTTTTAAAATTCTGTTTTGGCTCTCCGTTTCTCTGGATTGTGTTCCTTTACCGAGCCTCTCCCCCGCACTAAGCCTTGCAGCGACTCGCCAGGCAAGGGACCGGTTCAACTCACCTCCCCGCTACCACCACAATGCACTTCGGCCTTCTAGTTACGAAGCTTTCCCGATAGTTTTTTTTTTTTATTATTTTTATTTGTTGTCGATTCATTTTTTTCCCTTGTGCGTAGATAAATGTGTGATTTGGTTTTATTTCTTCTGTTGCTAAGCGCGTTGATAAATTTAAATTCATCCAGCTATACTTTATTTTTTTTTAGTGATTTCACCAATGGATAATTCCCCTTGGCTGTTATCTATTTTAAAGGGATATTAATTTTGATTCTAACGGATGGCTACAGTGAATCTAGCTAGTGAATTTACTATTCTAATGTGTTTTGATATTCTTGATATGAATGGACTGTGCTATACAAGAAATGAACTTGAAAACATTATTTCTGGTTATATGTTTATCTGTTTAAATTTACGGGTATATAATTATAATAATAATAATACGATAAATAATGTGTGGGAAGCGTGGTCGAGAGGCTAAGTACCCTTGAACTTGGTTTGACTTGGCTACCTATGAAGGGGCTTGAGGTTCGATACCAGGCTCCAGCAGAGTTGTGTTTACTGAGTGCCTAAAGGCAGCAGGGAAAACCTTCTCCAAGAAACCCCCTCCCAATCGTCCACTATACTATAAAGATAAAGGTAGCGCTATATAAAAGCTATACTTTTTATTTATGATATAATAAAATAAATGGCACGGTGTTCGAGTGGTTAAGCGCTTGTCTTCGAATCTCGGGGAATACTGGGATTTTGAATTTCCGGATTTTTAGGGCACCCCTGATTCCAGCAAACTCTAATGGGTTATTGACTTAAGTTGGAAAAAGTAAAGGCGTTTGGTCGTTGTGCTGGTCACATGACACCCTGCTCGTTAACCGCGGCCAAAGAAACAGATGATCTTAACATTATCTGCCCCATAGATTGCAAGGTCTGAAAGGGGAACTTGACTATTTTTTAATAATATAAGATAATCTACTTAAAAATGATATGAATATGGTTTCCCTTCTAATTTGATTGACGTTTACGTTTGTCAAGAAATCGACATTTTATGAAATTTTACAAATACAAATGTAGAGTACAATGCTCCTCGACAAAATGTCATTCATTGTTCGATATCGTTTTTAGACTTCCATAATGTTGTAATTACTTAAACTTAGTAAGTTTAAAAGTCAAGCTTTGAACCCGAGTCCGTCGTGACAAAATTCTGTAGCGCATACCACACGACCAGCCAGCCATTCATTAACAGTTGGTCAGAGTTCATATCCATCTGAATATAGAGTGGGCGACAAGAGTATTAAAAGCGTTACGATGTTTCTCAATAATGTGGCTGATTTAACCGTGGACCAAAGAAACAGATCACCTAAATATCATCTCCCAATAGATAGCAAGGTCTGAAAGAGGAACTTAGAAGTCTAAAATCAATTACCAATGAGTTAAATAAGTTATCTCACAAGTTACAAAGTACGCTTTTAAACTCTAAATTAAAACTTAATATTGTAAGAAGTTACTTAAGCTAAGGAATCGACTGTTTTTTTTCTCCCTAGTTCTGTAGCCTAGATCTCAATCGTCTGCTACAGGTCTGGGACTCTTATCTAATACGTTTGAGTGCTTTCCCCTTTGTTGTGGTGTTAAAGCAGGACATTTTGAACTTCTAGACAACGTGACTCTCGAAACTAAAGTTTAACTTGTCCAGTAAATTAAAATTGAAAATAAAGTGGCCAAAGCGAGGTTTAGCTCAGCAAATAGTATAAATGTACTTTTATGATAAGTATTTGTTTAGAGAACGAGTGAAATGCAATGGTACTTTGACTTTGATTGTTGGTTGCTGTATAGAGACTTTCAATAGTTTTAGTATGTATTTTAGTATGTTTAGTATTTGATAGACAATATAAGTAAAGTTCACCTTTTAGAACTTGTGGTCTAAAGGGCAGGTGATGTAAAGGCTATCTGTTTCTGTGGCCCACGGTTAACAAGGCTGTCATGTGGCCAGCACAAAGATCAATTGTCTTTACTTTTCACCAACTAATGTCAGGTACCCATCAGAACTGGGAGGCGCCGAAAGATCCCGAAATTAAAAATCCCAGGATTCGAACCCGGGACCTTGGTTCGGAAGCGCTTTACCGCTCAGCCACCCGTCTCCGATTTATAATATAAAGAACATACAATCACACCAGTAAATCTACCAAATAGACTTGAACTAAGATATTTGCGATATTTTTTTTTTTCCTTTTTTTCATACACGATAAGGAGGGGTCCAGTACTGCTCCAGATATTTACATAAATTTAATATTGATTGCTTTCCACCAATGCAGGGTTAACGCTTTAACCAATACCCAAAATTGGAAAGGGTTAGGATGTTGCACTAGCGGATTCAGAGTGGGGGGGGGGCGATTTTTTTCCAAACCCTAACCCTATGCATGAACGTGCGTGTACACGCACACACACACACACATAAATATAATTATTTATATAAATAAATGAGAATTTTAAAAAAGCAGCATTTCTCAAAAAGGACCTTTTGAATAATGTTGTTTATGAAAAATATTTTAATATGAATTTATAGGCCCTTAATACATTTCAAATAAAACCGATTTGTTCCTTGAAAAGATAAGACACCCCACATATTTAGATTTTGGCTTTGGGGATCGCCGCCGAAAAAAAAATTATTCAATAGATAGTATTCAATAAAATGGAAGTATAAATTGTGAGTTATAGTGCCAAATTTATTTAACTAGAAAAATATCTGATTGAGTAAAGGTTGGTAAAAGGCGACTATGAAAACATTAGTTTATAACTCATCTCAATCATGGCTCTTATACTGAAAAATTTCGTATGAATTCTAACTTTTCCAAGGCAAAGTCTTACTTAAAATAATTATGATAAATTCATGTGAAATTACATAAACTCTGTCTGAAAATGGGAGGAGCGGTAGAGTGAAAACGATTAATCCTCGCTCCTTTAATAATTTCTTCTAAAGATTGCATTTGGCATTAAAGAATAGGGGTTGGGCAACTCAATATAAGAATTTAATTTATTGTGTATATAAATTATGATGGGGGAAATGCGATTGCATGTATCGCCCCTTCCACCTGGTATAACCCTTTTTCATTTAAATTTACGAATGATACTATTTGAGATTAGATTGTGGTACGACATAATATACAATGCTTCACATATCAATACGTAGTTTATATTATATAGATATTCAACTAATTTTGTTCACAAATTATGATTCTCCACAAAAATAGGACCGCCCCCCCTCAGCACTCGAGGGCTAGAGTGGGGAGGGCAGTACATGCAATCGCCCCCCCCCCCTCACCCCACCGAATCGGCCAAAATACCAGAAAGGGAGCGACATAATATAAAATGTATATATTAATTCAACTAATTTTGTTCACAAACTAAGATTCTCCACAAAAATAGGACCCCCTTCCCCCGCACTCAAGGGACTATAGTGGGGAGGGCAGTACATGCAATTGCCCACCCCCTTACCCCACCGAATCGGACAAAATACCAGAAAGGGAGCGACATAATATAAAATGTATATATTAATTCAACTAATTTTGTTCACAAACTATGATTTCTCCATAAAAACGGACCGCCCGCCCCCACTCAAAGGGTTTAGGTGGGAAGGGCAGTAGAGGTATTCGCCCCCCCTCCCACCAATCGGCAAACAGGGAACGACATAATATAAAGATCGGTTAAAAAATCAATAACAAGTCTACATGATATAGATATTAAATTGATTCTATCAGGAAGCTGTGATTTCTTCAAAAAAATTAAACCGCCCCCCCCCACTCGAAAGTGTATGGGGGAGGGGGGCGGGATTGATACCATCGCCCCCTCAAGACCCCACCAATCGGCCAACACACTAGAGGGGGGGGGGCAAATAATCTAAAAATAGGTTGAAATCTAAATAATTAGTATTTATTTTTAACATAAGTAATAAATTCGTATACAAATTGTGTGAATTCTATAATAAAATTTGCCCGCCCCTTCCCCCCCCCCCCCCCTGGATCCGCCTGTGGGATGTTGGCATTCATTAAGGCTGTCAAATATTGCAGTCAGTTATGAAAAAGAAAATTAATTCTACTCTGTTATTTTTAATAATCTCATTTTGAGACTCTAGCTCTACAGGTGAATAGCTTTTGTTTTTCTAGAATGGAGTTAAATCAACATATTGTGCGATAGATTTTTTAAAAAAGTAGAATGTTTGGTAGTATGAATATTTCCTTTACCTCTGCGTATCTTGTTTATCGTTTGAATTATAAATAAAATGTTTTCTCACAAAAGTGAGGTGTAGAATGGATATATGATAAACATGGATCAGGCGAGCATTGATTCCACGCTCGTACCGGAAGTGAAAGATGAAGTTTTCGTGACAACTTCCGTTCTGTGGAAGATGCACAACGTGACCTACTTTGGGGTCACGAGAACTGGTCTGGGCAGTTCAGAGCCTTCTTTGGATCTACTCCCAGCGTTTACTTCCGGTAATTCCACTAGCAGACTTCACAAGTGTCTTCATTGCGGCAATGCTTTGAACTCTTCCAATGCCTTTTATAATGATTCCATGTTCCCTACGGAAACGATTCCTTACAGTTTCAGCATTGTTCTTATCGCTCTGTACACCTTCACGACATTAGCAGCAGTGATAGGAAACTCCCTGGCTATCATTGTGTTCGCCAAAGGCAAGCGTTCCAACACAGACCTTCGGTCGTTCCTCATCAACCTGGCCGTGGCTGACCTCATTATGGCTATCGTCTGCATTCCTTTCACGTTCGCGTACCAGATCACGGAGAACTGGATATTCCCAGACGTCCTGTGCCCTATCGTCCAGTGCTGTCAGCAGGTGAGCGTGCTTGCTTCTGTTTGCACCAATACGTCCATCGGGATTGACCGCCTGATCGCGGTCAAGTTTCCCTTGAGAAAGCGCGTGACGAATTCCAGGTCAAAGGTCGTTATACTCTGCATTTGGATTCTGGCCTGGTCGCTCGGGGTCATTCCATTGGTCAAGAGCAGGACTGTGTACAGCGATAGTAAACTGAGATGCGAAGAGAATTGGGCCACTGAGCATAGCAGATTGGCTTTTGGGTTCTTCATCATGATCATCACATACTTTCTTCCGGTCACTATTCTCTCCGTGACCTACGCCATGATCGGACGCCAGCTGTGGAAACATAAACTACCCGGAAACGCAGATGACCACAGGGACGCTGTCCAGTTGAAATCGAAGCGAAAGGTGAGTTTTTATGCTATTTCTTTAGAAAATGTAGCATTATCTAAACGGATAGTTATTTGTATATATATTAATTTCACACAATATTCAACTTACAAAACTCATCATCCACACACAAATATTACAACACCTTTTTTTTTTGAGCTGTCTCTTGTTTAATGTTGCGGAATAGCCCCCCCCCCCCCCCCCAAAAAAAAAGTGGGAGCATTTTTAACATTTTGTTTAGCGATTTCAATGCAGGAACCTTTTCAGAACAGTGGCAGTATCCGGTAGGACAAAATATTGGGCACAATAACATAAGATTGATATTAATCACATGAGGCTCAACCCGGAGACATTGAGAACAATTGTCGTGTGGCAGGAATAAGTGAGAGCTTTCTCCTTTTTGTTTCTTTATTAATTGAATGGCATGGAGTACTGTATACCCCTTAAAGAGATCGATCACTCCAAAGGTTTACTTCCTGATAAGTCTACATTATGCATAGTGTACACGTGATACCCTTAACAACTGATGTATGAAATTGTATTTTATAAATATATATAACTATACTTTCTAATAATAAAGGGGTTTTAAAATATGGAATCAGACACCGAATTTGAAACAAAAAATAGTAGTACAAAGTAAAGAAGTAATTTTTATACTACAAATTCAAAAGAATTTGAAATCTTCTCGAAAGTTTTCTCCCTTGGGCTGGTATAGCACTTGTAATATATATTAAGAACAATCATAAATATTTATAAACACTCATTAGCAAGCTTTTAAAAAACAAATATTGTACTATTCTCTGTGTTCTGTTAGCGCCAGTCTTTATGTATCAAAGTATTTGGATTATAATATTGACATTTTAAAAACTCTTTGGACCTATGATGCACTAATTTAAATAGTGTTTCCCAAACTGTGTTCGACGGAACCCTGGTGTTTCTCGAGGCCTGGATAGGTGTTCCACGAACAACTGGAATCAGAGCCGGCTTTAGGCCGATTTGACCTATTGCTCCAATTAGGTCCCGCGCCTGGTACAGACCCCGCGATTTACATAAAGCATAAAACTGTCAAAGCTCTTGTCACAGGCTTTAAAAGATGTAGGACTTAAAGTTATAACATATTGAGAGCAGGTCTATCGTGCGTTTGACGTAACTTTAATTAATCCACAGTCGCATATTGCGTTTGAGTTGCTTCCTATGTATCTTGTATAACAAATGTTGGTATAATGATCTAATTAATAGTAATAGTTGTTATTAAGAAAAAAAAATTAGTAGAGGGGGCATCCATTAAATTGGGCCCCGCTATTCGTAAGGCCGGTCTGACTAGAATAAGTAAACTAGTAGACCATTATGTGAATTAACCTCTCTAAAAAAATAAGCAAAGTGTTCCGCTAAGAGAAAAGTTTGGGAACCCCTGATCTAAGCAATACATTCTTTACTTCGTGTACAGTTAAGACAACAACAGAATAATAGTCACGTGATCAGTTCTTATCATGGTTTTGCTCTATAGTTTTCTCTATCACTGATAGCAGCAAAGGGAAGAAACTGTTGCTGTTATTGTATATTTCACAAGAATTGTTTCGCCTGTTTATATTTGTTATCATCATTTCATCTAAGAATGGGGCTCTGAAGCTCTGTAATTGCATTATTAACCCTTTGGAGACCACGCTGAATCGTCCGTTTCCTTTAAGTGTACTGATGTGTACAAAGAAACTAATGCGGCATAGATATAAACTACAGCAGGTTGTCATGTATACATATATTGTTTTCTTCATTGTGACTTGCTATAAGGATGAGATAAAAATTTATATGTGTGTGTGTCTGTGCGTGCGTACGAGTGGCGTTAAGAACGGAACTGACGCCCGCGGCTTGTTACCTTATTGGCACCAAGCTTTCCCCATTCCAAGAAACACAACTAGTAGCTTAATATAGAATTTACTCGTAAATAAGAATATATTAAAAATAACAATGGAATTGAGACTTTAACGTTTTTTATCCCTAAGGTATTTCGAAAAATTACCCATAAACTTTTATTAATGCTCTGCTGCTTGGGAGATAAATAGCACTGGATTTAACTTGGACCTTAAATTTCTGAAAAAAAAATATAGTTTAAAATTCAAGATTTCTTTTAGGAATGTGGCTAATTTAGTTGTTTGTTTACGTATTTATTAATTTTTATTTTTTTTAAGTGGGGTAGGGGGTGACTTAATGTTTTCTTGTCTGATTACTGCCTGGTCGTGTGGTTTGCTCTCTGGACTGTCGTACGATGGTCTGAGGGTCCCTTTGTTCGTAGACATCCCTCATCGTCTTGCGGGAGGTTTGTCTAGGATTTAATGATCAACTTTTACTTCAATTCAGCTTTTTGCTGCTGAGCTATCAGCTCTTTTGCAGACTGTGCCAAGGGAAACTACTGTGCTGTTCTCTTCAGTTGTTCAGCGCCGTCGTACAAGGTGTTGGTTATGTTGGGCTGTAGTGGTAGTTGGGTCTGTGGATTAGGAAGGGGCATTCATAAGAGTTGGCGCAGTGTCTACAAAGTTGTAGGTGTATGGATTATTTGTTTATGGTGGTAATTTAAAGGTGCGTGTACTGTTCTTAGCTGGAAGATTGTAGATTTCTCATTGCGGGAGAGGAAATAAATACTGTCCAGTTTGTATGGCTTAATCCTTTCTTTGTAAATAGCTCTGCCTGTGTTTCCTAAAAAAAAAAAGGTATTAGATAATTTCCTATAAATTTTTATATTTTTTTGGCTTTGATGAAGTAAAAGTTTTAATTTCATACACTTCAAAGTCAATTGTTTTAAAGTTGTTTTGTAAACTAAAAAAGATAGTATTAGTTAGCTTAGTACTAGGTTGTTTGCTACTTAGTCACTACAATATTGGTCATTTTGTATTAGGTCACCTGGTAGTAGGTAACATGTTACAAGTTCACCTGCTACTATGTGTCTTGGTACTGATTCACATAGTATTAGGTCATTATGTATTAGGTCATTTTGTACTAGGCCATTTGGGACTAAGTCACTTGGTACTAGTTTTTTTTATTGCTAGGTCCTTTAGTGATATTCTTATTTGTCTGGAAATTAATATTGATAATATTGATAATTATAGATAGTGCAGGGCAGGCCACTGTCCTGTTGGCTCATATTTCTCACGGGCTATGGCCAAACTTTGACTCACGGAGCGCTCGTTGCGGGAAAGAAGAGGAAACCGTGCCTCATACTCTGTTTGACTGCCCCAGACTTGCTGATCTCCGTCTTGACCAGTCTGGTAAGCCACATTCTGGTAAGCCACAGTCTGGTAAGCCACAGTCTGGTAAGCCACAGTCTGGGAAGCCACAGTCTGGGAAGCCACAAGTTCTTGACCTGTATGGTGACATGTATGCACTACGCAAAACAGCAGGGTTTCTTTCCGGGGCTTTTGAAAGAGAGGATTTGAGCATTTCCAGCACACACAAGTGGAGTTGATGATGAGGATAGATAATAAGGAGCAAGGAATTGGCTTCCTGGTCGAGTAGTGTCCGCTTTAGCCTGTCTTCTAATGATCCCAAGTGTAATCTCTCTCTCTCTCTCTCTTCCTCTCTCACTCTCTCTCTCTCTCTCTCTCTCTCTCTATACATATATATATATATATATATATATATATATATATATATATATATATATATATAACACACAGACTCATTATTTTGTTTACAGAGATGTTTGATTGAATTGCTGCTAATTTCATGCCAGTGTATATTGTCTTTTTTAGTCAAATCAAGAAATAAAAAAAAATCAATTGTATCAATTATCATAATGATTATTTAAATGGTGTTAACTGGCCAGCATAACGACCAAACGTTTTTACTTTTCCCAATGTATGTTGGGTACCCATTAGAGATAGGTGAACTTTAGGTATCCTAAAATTCCCACATCTCAAATATCTAAATACACCAAAAATCAAACCCAGAGCCCTCTGTTCGGAAGCCAAGCGCTTTACCACTCAGCCACCATGCCGCCATGCACTTCTTAGAAGACCTAAAATCTGTGGGTCCCCAGTTGGAAGAGGCTACGGAAGTCGCCGATGCACTATCTCCGTGAAAAGATCTTGCCGCCAAACGGTGCGAGACCTAAGTTGACCTAAATAAGTTTAAGCCTCACCCTCTCACAAAAAAAAAGTATGTCATTAAAATAGATCAATAACTTTATATTATATTTTATTAATGATTAAATACTACGATTCACCAACTCAAATCTGCTTTCATTCCAATAAACGAATAACACAAAATTCCGGCACCAAAACTATTAATTCACCAAAAAAATAATTTGATATATTAATATATTTTGATGCATAGATACTCACAGATCTATCCAAAATGATATTAGATAAAACGTGTTTTTTCCTAACATTAAGATGCAAACAAATTATTCATATAACTACCATATCTGAAACATCAAAGCGATAAATACAAACAATCAGACGTAGGTCTTGTATTTGTTATTACACTTTGCTTTAGATAATATAAACTGTATTTCTATTACTATTATTATATTTTTAGGTTAATCACTTTTCAATTGTTTATGATTTAATACTTGTGAATTTTGAGAAATTACAAATAAAAACATATTTTAAAAAAATCCCACAAAAGAGGCAAAATTGCCCATAAAAGAGGCACATTAAGCTCAAAAAAGAGGCAAAGAAAAAGAGGCCTAAGCCCCAAGGATTCCTATGATGATAAAGCTAAAATTAAATAGTGCAAATTCTGAGGTTTCCTTTAAAAAAAAAAAAAAAAAAAAAAGTAACCTTTTTTAACATTTTATATTAAGCCAAAAAAAAAAAATTATTACTTTTATCTTTCTGTAAAAAAATTATATATTTATATGTTACATTGTCCAATTCTAGTGCCCCGTTAATTAGTGATGACCTAGGCACGAGTTTAACATGCCAATAGATTCGCCAGGCAATGTGTATTGATAAAATTCGGATGCAATGAAAAGAAACAAAACATCTTTTAGATCATCAAAAGTGCTTTCCAGTTTGTTTGTATGTCTGTTGGTGTGTCTGTGAAGCGTTAACACATTGTAACATGGGGGTGACCTTGCAAACGGTGAGGTCAGCGAACGGTAAGTTAAGTAGATAGATACAGGCCTGGTTAAGTCTTAGGTTACTTCTGTGTCATGTTACGTGGGCAGAGAGAGTAAAATTAGAGAAAAAAAAGGGGGGGGGTGTGAGAGAGAGAAGAAAAGAGAAAAGCAGAGAAGGAGAGGAGAAGAGAAACAGAAAAAGAGAGTGACAGAGAGCAAAATGATTAGAGAGAAAGAGAGAGTAAGAAGGAAGTAGAAGAGACAGACAGGAGGATAGTGAACAAGAGAGACAGTAAGAGAGATTGAGAGAAAGAGAGAGACAAAAAGAGAGATATGGAGTGAATAAGAGAGAGATTTAGAGAGAGAAAGAGAGAGACATAAAGAGAGATATAGAGAGAATATGAGAGAGAATGATAGAAAGATTGAGAGACAAAAAAAAGAGAGAGAGACAGAGGGAAAATGAGCGAATGAGGGAGAAAAAGAAAGAAGGAAAGAGAAAAAAAGAGAGAGAATGAATAAGAGAGTGGGAGAAAGAAAGAGACATAAATAGAGAGAGAAAGAGATATTGAGAAAAAGAATGAGAAAAAGAGAGAAAGAGGATGAGAGAATTAAAGAAACAGAATGAGAGGAGAGAGAGAGACATAAGTAAAAATAGAGAAAAAGTGTAATGTTAAAAAATAGTAACAAAAAGAGAGAGCGTGTACATTGTGTACATATTCCAATTCCTAGCACAGTCTGTTGTCACTGTAAACTAATGAACTCCTTGGCCTACTAGTACACTATCACAAATGTGACATTTCACCACCAAAGTGAATGTTATCTCTTTCTTTCTTTAAGTGTCACACGATTGGAGCCTTAACGTCAACTCATGATATTCTTCAAATACATTATTTTGTACGCACTGTGGGATAACAAGAATACTTAGTGGATGCTGGTCACTTGCATCAAGAGATAATACTTCTAAACCAATTACAAGTTATTGTGTTGTGATGTCTACTATGGTAGAGTGTAGTCTCAGGTACATAATTAATTCTGAAATTCATTTGTCATTCTTGTAAATCATTATATCTCTACAACGCATGATTCGAATATTTCCTTTTGTATTCTACTGAAAATGATTCCCATGATTCTTCATTTGCTTAACTGCCATTTATTCAAATGATTTGTCTTTTTTTTTAATACAATTTAAGATTCACATAATTCGCCCTTTTTTCTTGTGGATGTCAGTCCCATAATTCACTCTTTGAGCCAGTGATTCACATAATTCACACTTGGTTTTGCTGCCAGTGATTCACAATGTTCACCCGTTCCAGCGTCTCAACTTCAGTCACTTTCTTAAAATAACGTTATCCAAATAGCGGACTATTCACTAGTAACCCTTTTATGTAATTATAGCTGTAACACGACGAATCCTAATTAGTTTACCGACGCATAAATCATTGCTTCTCGTCCAGTCCATCGTCTGCCCCCACTCCTCACCCGCTCACCTCTGACAAACTCCTCTGTTTTGACCCGCAGTAAAATAGTGCGACTACTCACGCATGACTGTGAACAACAAGCCGCAACTCACAGTGCAAAACAATTTTTTTTTATATTCTAAAATGGCGGACATGTTTTAAAACACAAATCGATATCAGAAAGTGACTGGGAAAAAATACGAAATTTTTGCAAATATTAGTTAAATTTAAGGTAAATTTAGAAATTCGTAGAATATTAAGGGTATCCTATATAAATAGTGTTCGGGTCGCCTGAGCCCGCCAGGAAAACCAGTGACTTGGTAGAATTTAAGTCATTGGTTAGCATACATGACTAGATGCATGACGCGTAGGACGTAATCATCTTCTTTTTTTTGAAGTAACGTCTGTATAAGATAATATAAGATACTTTATATGCATTGTATGTTTACTGTTTCTGTACGGTTTGTAAAAAACATTAAAGTTCCCCTTTCAGACCTTGCGATCTATAGGTCTAAGATAGTCTACAATTACTAAACAAAATGTACTATGGGATGTTGACAAACACAAATGACAGGTCCGTTAAAGCTGGTGTTTTTAAGTTCTAATAATTCACAAGTATTAAATCATAAACAATTGAAAGTGATTAACCTGAAATACTGCTGAGTATTGTACAAACATATGAAAATCAAACTAGATAATTCTCTACTCTAAAATCAAAAGTTTTCCCAAATGTCAATTCTAAGTGATTAGGATCGAATACTTTAACATTATGAAGTGTTTCTTTATTGTACTCATTTTAATTTTTTTTTTTTTTCCCCTAATATATGGCATTATAAAGGAGATATGTAAGGTTTTTAACCTCTTGCATATGTAAGCGCTTGGTTATTTTTAAAATCATTGGACTCAAAGCTTTATAAGTAGAAAAGAGTGACGTCGCCAAGAAATAAAAACCTCTTTAGAACCTACTACAAGTAACACAGTAGATAAATCACTATTCTGCCTGAACAAAATACTCAATCATACACAAATTATCAACGTATTCTAATACTTATTAATAAATATAGATAGATAACATTGGTTAGGGTGATAAACTAAAAGTGACCTTACTTTGGATGTTGGACACTAGGAAATGTAAACAATAGCAAATACGCGACCCCTGATAGTCGCCACTGGAACCAGTCTCTGTGCCAACCTTCGTAAAACGTTGTCTGCCTGTAGAACTGGTATCAAGTGAACCCTAGAGATCTGTAGAACTGGTATCTAGTGAACCCTAGAGATCTGTAGAACTGGTATCAAGTGAACCCTAGAGATCTGTAGAATTGGTATCAAGTGAACCCTAGAGATCTGTAGAATTGGTATCAAGTGAGCCCGAGAGATCTGTAGAACTGGTATCAAATGAACCCTGTAGAACTGATATCAAGTGAGCCCTAGAGATCTGTAGAACTGGTATCAAGTAAACTCTAGAGATCTGTAGAACTGGTATCAAGTAAACTCTAGAGATCTTTAGAACTGGTATCAAATGAACCCTAGAGATCTGTAGAACTGGTATCAAGTGAACCCTAGGGATCTGTAGAACTGGTATCAAGTGAACCCTGTAGAACTGGTATCAAGTGAGCCCTAGAGATCTGTAGAACTGGTATCAAGTAAACTCTAGAGATCTGTAGAACTGGTATCAAGTGAACCCTAGAGATCTGTAGAACTGGTATCAAATGAACCCTGTAGAACTGGTATCAAGTGAGCCCTAGAGATCTGTAGAACTGGTATCAAGTAAACTCTAGAGATCTGTAGAACTGGTATCAAGTGAACCCTAGAGATCTGTAGAACTGGTATCAAATGAACCCTGTAGAACTGGTATCAAGTGAGCCCTAGAGATCTGTAGAACTGGTATCAAGTAAACTCTAGAGATCTGTAGAACTGGTATCAAATGAACCCTAGAGATCAGAAACTTTTAGCAGACATCTTAATGTATTTCCAGACAACGAAGCAGGACGATTTGGCGCAGACGTTTTGACGCGCTGACAGTTTTGGCACATACGTTTTGACGTGTTGTCAGATATTGCGCGAGATGTTCTAACGATTATTTTAAAAAACACAAAACTTTTAGAATAATGTTGTTGTTTTTTAATTCTGTATAGCAGATCTAGTAAACATAGTCTTCCTCTTCCAGCCCCCCCCCCTTTTCCGAAAAAAAGTTTTAATAATTCAAAAATCAATATTGCGAACAATGTATGGCTGCAATCCCCACTCCCCCCAGCACGTAAGCCTCATTCGTCTCAGCTTTTGGTGAATCTACCGTCAGTAAGGTTTGCCTCTTTGATGTCTTTGTTACATGTCACCCTTTAGCTCTTGACTCTAAAACTAACCTTGACCCTGACAATGACCTTCACCTTCAGGCTACGGATAAATATTTTGCAGCCCAATACATCACAGGTTAATAGGTCAGATCTGGAGCAAGTATCCACAGAATAAAAGTTAAGATGTAAACAACAAAGGGAAGAGGGGGTTTGGAGGGGGGGGCGCGTGATGTAAAGGCAGAACAATACTCGTTTGTATATTTGTTTTGTCTTTCCCAGTGGCGTGAATAGTATAGGTGGCACCCGGTGCTACGCCACTGTTTTTTGTGATAATAGATAACACTTGTCAGCCTTTTTTTCTGTTACTCGAATCAAATGTCAATATTCGTGTGTTATATTGGATCCATACTACACGTTATTATCTAGCACAATACAGTATGTAGTGCTGAAAAATCTAACATATTTGATCTTAAAGTATTGCATCATACATATTACGCACACCACGTCACTGGACATTAAGGGCGGAAATTTCCATAGGCTAAAATTATCAGCCTAGAAAATACGAAACTATTTTTTACTTTTTGCACTGTTTGCGGTACTGGCCAGGTTGTCACAGAAGGAAAGGAAGTAGCGAGAAAGTCAATTAAAATTTAGGTCTCAAAGTCTTTAAATAAATTGTCTTAAGCGTTAAATTATAAAGAGTTCTGTTCCCGCCCAGAATACAAATGGTGTTAAAAGTATTTAAGTCTCAAACTCACGTGCCTTTCTTTATAGAACTGAATTCATTCAAGCCAAAAAAATTGAGAAATCCCTCTTGGTGACTACAGTAGTTCTTGCTAGTTGCTACATCCTCACAACCATTCATCTCTGTCTTTACAAATCATAAAAAACAAACTCAATTGCACACCTTATTATTAGAATATTCCCTGACTTCGTACAGTCAAATGTCTATTCCTTTTTAGCTTAAATCTCCCCTTCCCCCGGTCTAATCTTTTCACTGGTCATTCTGGCCTGATGTGGACCAGATAAAAGTTTCTTCATCCCCAATATCTGCCTCCCATGTCTCTCTATTATAGGCCATTGAACCAAAAAGCTGTGTCGTATTGCAGTATGATAAAAGTGTCATCAATCTCTGGACAATCCGTTAGAGCTTTATTGGAAACTGAAGGATACGTGAGCTCTGGAGCTCTGCAAAATATCGTGGATGAATAAAGTGACTGAAGTCTTTGTAGAGTGCCTTCATAGCTGATCATTTATAGTCCTTCTCCCTCCCTCTCTCTTGCAATTTCTCTTTCCTTCCTCTCTCATGCGCTCTTTCTCTTTCTCTCCCTCTTTCTCTCTCTCTCTCTCTCTTACTCACTTCTTCTCTATCTCTCTGTCTCCATCTCTTTTTTCAGTCCAACACGTGAATTAATCTCCCTAAAAAAAATAAGCAAAGTGTTCCACTAAATGTTCAGAATGTCTGACATGTTCAGTGTCAGTGGCGTAGCTATGGTGGGGGAGGAGGGGGGAGAATATAAAAATCCCCCCAGGCCTCCGCTTGAGAGGGACCCCCAAATGAGTGTTTTTCACATTAAAAATTAAATATTACGAAAATTGCAGGGGCATCCAGAGAGGTCAAGCCCCCCCCCCCCGGGACTCCAAACGATGGAAAAATTCCTATCTACGCCCCTGTTCAGTGTTAAAACAAAAAGTTTGCGAAACAGTATTTGTCTTGTTAATGAGGTCTACTGTTTCTATGGACGACAGTTAACGAGGGAATTGTACATTAATATAGTTATGCAAGTTTGCATAGTTTACAAAACAGGCTTCTAGTTTACTGAGGCTACGTTCTAAATTGCTTTTCATCAATTTATTTTAAAGTTCTCATAGAGTCTCCTTAACACCCTTGCTGACTCTGTCACAGCCTGAGCTCCATCTGTCTTGCTCTGGCATGTAAGAAATTGGAATGAAAGTGTCCATGTGCAATCTGTGATATGGTTTCCCCGTACGTTTTCTCTACCCCCCTCTCCCTCTCCTTTTATTTCTTTCCTAAGCTCCGACTAATGTAACTGGGTCATGTGTTCTACGTCACGCTACCGCAAAGGACGACTTTTATTGTCTTTTTCTGCTTCTTTCAGGAAATGAAAAAACAAAGAAAAAAAGAGTTGTTTTACAAAGCTTATATAAACTCACTTTGTCTGTCTGTGGGGCGCGGTGGCTGAGTGGTTAAGCGTTCGGCTTCTGAACCTGAGGTCCTGGGTTCGAATCTCAGTGAAGGCTGAGATTTTGAACTTCGGGATATATTAGGGTGTTTAGTTGGGGAAATTAAAGGCCGTTGGTCGTTGTGCTGACACTCTGCTCGTCAACGGTTGGCCATAGAAACAGACCTCAACATCATCTGCCCCATACATCATATGGTCTGAAAGGGGAAACATGATTTGTTCTCCCATTTCACATTCTCGGATCAAGTTAAAACTTTGCACAATTAATCATTGAACCTGACAAGACATAAATCAATCAAACATTTAACAAGCTAGTTGATTAATTGTTTGTGATTAATTATTTTGTTCGATATGGAAATTAGGGAAATAAATTCTACGTAATGAGAGATGTGGATGTATATATGGATTTAATCCATTAATTACATGACGTTTATCTCCCTATTCCCATTCTTGGATCAAGCTAAAATTTTACATAATTATTCTTTGTCGATGACAATGCACGAATCAATCCAGTTAACTAATCATATTGGACTAATAATTTAATTTTGTTTTATATAGCTGAAAGGGAACAAAATTCTGTAATTTTCAGATACATTGCAGTATTAAGCGGTTCTTTGCCTTAGAAAAGCTTTGTTTTTTAAAAAGTTTTATTTTTTTCTATTGCTTGTTTCCGATTCTGGTGAGTTTGAATGAAATCATTCATTAACAACCCGAGCGATTTTTTAGAGATCTACAGGCCTAGTAGGTTAAGTGCTTAGAGAGCTAATCTAGTTTCAGTGTAAGCTCAAAGTCATCATCAATCATATCGTCATCATTAACATCATGGTTCATGTGTGAGATGGCTTGACAGTCTCAAATGAAAGTCCTGAACAAAAGAACGCGGTGTTTGTGCTTAATTCTAGTATGTTCCCATAGAGACCAAGAGCAAGTGGCTCCCAGACTAGAGATGGGAAACAAACCGAACCCGAACTGAACGAACCGAACTCGAACCTACTTACGACCGAACCGAACCCGAAATTAAATCTGACCTTACCGAACAGAACCCTAACTTTAAAAGATGGGTTCGATTCCCATCTCTATTCTAGGCCTGTCAAAACGGACTACAGCAAGCCTGGACAGTCGCAAGTAAATAAGACACGGTTTGCTCTTCGTCCAGCAGCGAGAGCTAAAGTTCGGTATGAACCATGCAAAATTTTGAAGTAACAGCTCATAGTTCCGTCCTGCACTGGGCTATATAATAGTTTAGAAAGAGCTAGTGCAGAGGCATCAGCTCACAGTTTCTTATAGAGAGATACAAGCAGGCAGAATGTGCTACATCGCTTTTACCAATGGCTCATATCACAAGACGCTAAGGTTAATGGCAAGACCCAAGGCCGAGCACACCGTGGAAACTCCCTCATATTGCTTCTAGGTACCGCATCAGTCATTCGGGTGTCCATTATAAACGGAATGGTGTGTAGATAGTAGCATGATTATTGGGGCTCCTTACCTATCCCCCCTCCCACTGCAATGAACTGTAGAAATTGACACGTTTGAGACCAGATACGGAATTGTACGTTTAAATGAAATGTTTTTATGTATCTAGGAATTAAGAAAATGTAACTTTTTTTTAAAATTGTGTTTTATACTTTTAGATTATTGTTCTTAGGCTTTTTGAAGTAAATATATTTCAACGTTCTCTAATTCTCTCTCTCTCTCTCTCTCAATCTCTCTCTCTCTCTATCTCTTTCTCTCTCTCTCTCTCTCTCTCTCTCAAACATTAGCACTTACATTCACACAGAATTCAATGTTTTCTAAATTACAAAGTCCGTGGACCAGTTGAAAAGTATTGTCACGTGTTTCATAGACATGCACTTTCCACTGCTAAGAACTGCTATGTACCTGAAGCTGCACAGAGTGATATGCTACCTTGCAGATGCAGTACAGAGTGATATGATACTTTCCTGAAGCTGTACAGAGAGATATGCTCCCTACCTAAAGTTGAACAGAGTGATATGCTACCTACCTGAAGTTGAACAGAGTGATATGCTCCTTACCTGAAGTTAAACAGAGTGATATGCTACCTACCTGAAGTTGAATAGATATGCTCCCTACCTGAAGCTGTAAAGAGAGATATGCTACCTTCCTGAAGCTGTACATAGTGAAATGCTACCTACCTGAAGCTGTAAAGATTGATATACTATCTACGTAAGCTGAATAGATAGATATGCTACCTACCTGAAGCTGTAAAGATAGATATAACCCTAACCCCTACATGAAACTGTACAAATTAATATCAAAGGCTACAGCTAGTGTTCTGGTTTTAATTCCCGACACTTTGTCTTGACGTATCAAACCTTTACCCTCAGCCCCAACTATCCAATAGGTATCACTGTACAAGAGCAATGCTAAGGGCTAGTGTTTATGCTGTCGAAACGAAGATGGTGTGATCGAATTCTCCTTCATCTTGGAATATTTAATATATTTGTTATAACCAATCCATCTGTTTTAATGGTTTCCTAGTGCGAATCACATGTTCATGTTAATAGCATTATTGAATATTCTCCCATGAGCGTCTTTACCTAACTCACTACTAAAATCTTCAACATCTCTATAAATGTTAACCACTTAATATAACCTACCAATAGGATTACCTTCTTTTATTCTATTGCCTTAACGAGTAACTTGAAAATAGCACAAGAATTTTAAGTTATTTTTAAAAGGCTCATCTACTGGGGGCTTGACACCAAGCTGGTCAAACATCGAGTCTATATTTGTCTATCCGAGCAGAAGGAGGTCTCTCTTTGGTATTACATCAATTCTAGCGGTTCCAGTGCACCTTGATACATGGCACTTGGTTCAGTCTCTTTTTCAGGGTTTTATCAAAAGAAAAAGTAGAAACATGAAAGAATTGGCCAGGCTATCTATGTTATGTGTTTTAATCCTGAAGTGTGACAAGCCTTTGTTTCGTAGATTGTAAAAGCGCGCGCACGTCTCTTGAATGAGTGAATACCTGATGACGTAATGTATTTGGACAAATTACGCACACTTAAGTCAATATTAACTGAAACGAAACAACATTTGCTTGAACAAATAATAGGTTTATTCTGTCTAGAATGTTTCTTCCTGTCTCTTCTTATATTGTATCTTATCCTATTTTTATAATACAGAAAAAAAAAGAAGACGTCCTACGCGTCATGCAATTATATTTATCTGATTTGTAGTCATTCATGTGTATCTTTTGCAGACTTTCCTGATTTCCCCAAAGAAATAGCAATACATAATCGCCAGAGAATAAAAAAAAAAGCAACAAATTGAACACTTGGCTGTTATCTCGCTTATTGACGTAAGACCATGAATATGAAGTGATCGCATGTAACAATAAGTTGAAGATGCTAGTTTTGAGGCTAACTCTAGTTAAGGTGACAACTAATCTAATTTTTTTTTTTTTTTTTTTACGAAACAAAAAGAAGCGAATTCTAAAGCGCCAATGAATAAGAAACAGTATCATACAAGAAATTACACTTACCCCAACCATAAACAGAGGCGCATGTCAAAATTCGAAGTGTAAAAACAAAACAAAACAAAAAAAAACTTGCAATCGGGACTTCTGATGTAATGACGTAATCAGATAATGCGTAGTAACCTCTAAACTCTTAATCCTTAGTCCATTACTTTTGACGTAACCTAAAGACTTCTAGAAACATTTTAACGACATTTTGGAACCGAAATAGAATCTTACAAGCCAATAAATTTTCGATGTAATCCAACCTTTCTTAATCAAGTAACTTCCACTCTGTTTTCTCATTGCGTGGGTTTTGAAAGCTAAACATAAATTAAATCTGTCTATTTGAGATTGAATTACTAGAGACTCTACAGCATTAAATGAATGACAGGTGACATTTTGTGGGATATAGTTTTTTTTATTTTATTTTGGTGGGTTTAAGGGTCTTAACGATATTCAAAGTACAAAGTATCATTTTATGTACATTGGGGTACCAAGTTTCCCGCGGACCCAGGTTCAAGAATATACATCTTACTGACTCTTAAGAAAAAAGAAAGTAAATTGCCGCAAAAACAATTGAAGTCATGCTGTATGTATCAATACAGTTTAAGATGGTTTTATTTTGAAAAAAAAAATTTAATTAGTAATTTCTTTCACTAAAGATACATAAACTGTCAAATTTCTTGGACAAATGTTATATTCCATTTAGAAAATTCTGTCCAACTTCCAGTAAGAGTTTGTAAGCTATGAGGAGGAATAGTAAAAACTTACTCTGTAATCAAGTAATTCTGACATAATCATACAACATTTTAATACTAAAGTTATCATATGTGTTAACCACAACGTGAAAGAAAGAAATAGAAAACGATATAATCAGTCAAAACATATAATGAGTCAAAGACAAAATTGGCAAACTAGGAAAGGGAAGTAACTAACAAATTGATTAATTTACTAGTGTTGTGAATTCATAATTTTTATGTAAATTTAAATAACAAAAACTTGTTAGATAGAATGATCATTCAGAAAAAAACAACAACTGATTATATGTTTTTTAAAACTATTTTTTATACTAAAAATTATATAGAGGCATGATTTTTATGCCCAATATTCAAAGTGTATATTATATATATTGCTATACATAAAGGGGTAAGCTCAAGCTTTTCTATTTTACACATATGGCTATTTTCAATCTAAATTAAGTTCTAAAATTGCATAACTTTTGCCATAATTTTTAATTGAAACATAAGTAGTTATGCTTAAAATAGATAAATTATATATTCTTTAAAGAAATAATTTTGAACTTATTTGGTAAGCATTTCCATGCTTGAGTGGATGTAGTATTACTAGTCAAAGTATAACATGTTTTGGTGACTTATTACTAACTTACATTGAAATGGCACCACAACGAGTTGTGTATCTATAAATAGATTCGTTAGATTGGGGGAAAAAAAACACCTAAACATCCATCTGATAGATTGCCAACGACACTGTTTCTTAAGTCAGTTAGCATTGACTTGGCTTCTTAACCGAAGAGCCCCGTGTTCGAATCTCTGTAAAGACTAGGAGTTTGAATTACAGGACCTTAACGAGCACCCCCTCCCTGAGTCCAACCGACTCTATTGGGTACCTTAAATGCATTAATATGAAAAAAAAGACGTTGACAGTGGAATAAAAAAATGTTGACTGTGGAAGAAAGATATACTGACAGTGGAAGAAAGATATATTGACAGTGGAAGAAAGAAATATTGACAGTGGAAGAAAGAAATATTGACAGTGGAAGAAAGAAATATTGACAGTGGAAGAAAGAAATATTGACAGTGGAAGAAAGAAATATTGACAGTGGAAGAAAGAAATATTGACAGTGGAAGAAAGAAATATTGACAGTGGAAGAAAGAAATATTGACAGTGGAAGAAAGATATACTGACAGTGGAAGAAAGATATATTGACAGTGGAAGAAAGAAATATTGACAGTGGAAGAAAGAAATATTGACAGTGGAAGAAAGATATACTGACAGTGGAAGAAAGATATATTGACAGTGGAAGAAAGATATACTGACAGTGGAAGAAAGAAATATTGAGAGTGGAAGAAAGATATACTGACAGTGGAAGAAAGATATACTGACAGTGGAAGAAAGAAATATTGACAGTGGAAGAAAGATATACTGACAGTGGAAGAAAGAAATGCTGACAGTCGAAGAAAGAAATGCTGACAGTCGAAGAAAGAAATGCTGACAGTCGAAGAAAGAAATGCTGACAGTCGAAGAAAGAAAGGCTGACAGTCGAAGAAAGAAATGCTGACAGTGAAAGAAAGAAATGCTGACAGTCGAAGAAAGAAATGCTGACAGTGGAAGAAAGAAATGCTGACATTCGAAGATAGAAATGCTGACAGTCGAAGAAAGAAATGCTGACAGTCGAAGAAAGAAAGGCTGACAGTCGAAGAAAGAAATGCTGACAGTGAAAGAAAGAAATGCTGACAGTCGAAGAAAGAAATGCTGACAGTGGAAGAAAGAAATGCTTACAGTCGAAGATAGAAATGCTGACAGTCGAAGATAGAAATGCTGACAATGGAAGAAAGAAATGCTGACAGTCGAAGAAAGAAATGCTGACAGTCGAAGAAAGAAATGCTGACAGTGGAAGAAAGAAATGCTGACAGTCGAAGATAGAAATGCTGACAGTGGAAGAAAGAGATGCTGACAGTCGAAGAAAGAAATGCTGACAGTCGAAGAAAGAAATGCTGACAGTCGAAGAAAGAAATGCTGACAGTGGAAGAAAGAAATGCTGACAGTCGAAGATAGAAATGCTGACAGTGGAAGAAAGAGATGCTGACAGTCGAAGAAAGAAATGCTGACAGTCGAAGAAAGAAATGCTGACAGTCGAAGAAAGAAATGCTGACAGTCGAAGAAAGAAATGCTGACAGTCGAAGAAAGAAATGCTGACAGTCGAAGATAGAAATGCTGACAGTGGAAGAAAGAAATGCTGACAGTCGAAGAAAGAAATGCTGACAGTCGAAGAAAGAAATGCTGACAGTGGAAGAATAAAATACTCAAAACTGGAGAAAAAAAAAAGAATGCATACGGTTGAAGTTGTAAGTTCAGGTTGTATGTTGATATGTAGCTTCCACGAAGCTCATTAATCAATCAACTTTTCAAAATGATAATTTATTCCCCTTGGTATAGATATGATTATAAATAGCTTAAGGATCACTGTTGGGCTAGGACTACACTATTTACCATTTGAATACAACACTGAGATTTGTAAGCCTTCTTTCAAAATACAATTATTTTTAATCAAGTCACTTAGAAACATGCATTCTTCCAAAGACAAACATGAGATGAGCTTCCAGAAATCGAATACCTGGCTTACAAGCTTGGCATGTTCTGAACAGCGATATAAAATATGCAAGATTTTTTTAAAGTCTAGATTCAATTCCCCAGTCAAAATATTCACTACTCTCAAACCATTTTAATTATACTTTCAAATCACAGATTCAACAAAACAATATTTGGAATAGATCAGATTACAAGGTAAATAAAAACTATTGACAAGATTTTAAAAAATAAAATGTTTTGTTTTGTTTGATTTCTTTTGAGTTTTTTAGTATTCAGCTGTATTTGTTGTTTTGCATTGTCAGCCAGCACTGTGTAGAGGATTCACAATACATTCTAAATAAACACAACATGTGCTATTTGGCTACCGGACTATTACATTCGCAGCCTTGGATAGAGCCATCCTTGACCTATCCAAGCATTTCGAGCTCGAATCCCGATGTAGACCATAGGTTTTTATTGGGATTAGATTCGAGCTAAGTTGGGTTGTTTTCTGAGAGTAGTAGCTACACCTTTTCCAATAGTCATTCCGTCCTTTGTTAGATGACGTCTCCAAAGTGTTACGTTTATGTTATCACTTCCTTTTTTATGAAACTGTTGGTAGTCTTTGATTTCTCATTCTGTTCATCTCTTTTCAAACATGACTCATTTTAATTAGGACTGACATCATTTGACTATCACCGTACTATAAAAACGTAATGGACCATGATTAGGTTGTCTAAGAATAAATGTATGAATGTAGTAAGCAGACCTACCGTCCCTTAGTATTGATTTTATTTCATTAATGCAATAATTAATGAAGAAAGATTTGTAAAATTTGAATAAACTGTGTTGTCACGCAGTACGAAAAAATACAACTACTAGGTAGCCAACATAAAAAGAATGGACCGGCTCCTCTCTTGATATCCTGTTAAGACAGCTGCTGACCGGTTAGGTGGATAGATAAGGTTACGCCTACTGTCTTAGCACCTCTATAACGAGAGTCATACACTGATGATGATAATGAAGATGAAAAATATATTCAAAAGATTTTCTTTAAATGGACTAATTAAGTCATCGCAGGCTGCTTCAGAAGCTACTAGAATTGTTTTTAGTGGGTTTTTTTTTGTTTTTTTTTTGGTTGGAAACACCAGTACTATATAAATCTGACAAAATCAGGGGGAATTGACTTTCGGCAATAAGAATCATTTCATTCATTTATTGAGCCTAGTCCTGCTGATGACCTATTTATATGTTTATAATATGCGCTAGATGTAAACTCCGGAATCATAAATAATGTTCAACTTTGAAATTCTGCGTTTAATTTCAACGTGAAAATCTAATAGAGGTTTTCTTTTGATTTTTTCAGCACTCGATAATAAGACACATTCTTCATTGATTTGTTTATGGAGCTCCAGTGTCAGCTCGACCCATTGGGTTCTAGCTTCACCTGAATGTTACAATAACAATTTTGTGAAATGCTTGATATAAGTTATGTTCTTCCTTATCATATATTGAATATCTTTGTAGCATTTCTTTTGTGTATATATTGCCCTTCGTTCGATAGTATCGTAATGAATTTTTTATTGAGAAAATATATTGATTGCTGAAATAAATGAGGTATACGTTTATTTGAATATAGACTAAAAAATTGAGAACCTTTAGCAACATTATAACACAAATATCAGCATTGACCTTTTCATGTTGTCCTCTTTGTCTGGCTGCTGATACCACCACCACCACACACTTGTTGACCGTTTCATCTTTAAGGGAAAAGGGCGTGGCGGTGAACAAAGAGAGATCCTACAGATATACTCATCACTTTTCGGCATCGAGGTATTCAGACGATGTCCATAGATTGCTTTTGCAACAAATTGGGATACAATGCTAGACAGACTTAATCTTCTGCCAGGTCAGGAAAAAAAAGTAGGCTACTAGATTTCTCGTTCCTTCCCCACACTTCCTTCTATTTCCACGAAATTCCCTGACCTATGTAGCCATAAAGCAGATAACTTAATTCATACTCTATAGCCCTGACCTATTGTAGCCATAAAGCAGATAACTTAATTCATACTCTATAGCCCTGACCTATGTAGCCATAAAGCAGATAACTTAATTCATACTCTATAGCCCTTACCTATGTAGCCATAAAGCAGATAACTTAATTCATACTCTATAGTCCTGACCTATGTAGCCAGAAAGCAGATAACTTAATTCATACTCTATAGCCCTTACCTATGTAGCCATAAAGCAGATAACTTAATTTATACTCTATAGCCCTGACCTATGTAGCCAGAAAGCAGATAACTAAATTCATACTCTATAGTCCTGACCTATGTAGCCATAAAGCAATTAACTATGGTCAACCCCTATGTTATGGAAAGTGTGCTTACAATGTTCCGAATGGTGTCATAGCGTAGACTGAGATGCTATTTATCAGTTCAACTTTACGGGCGGAGCGTACAAAGAAATAAAACATCTGATTGGGGAAAGTAGGTAAATTTGAATGAATCGAAAGTAGAATTGAGAAACTTTTATAGCATCTTGTTCATATAAAATTGTTTTCAATAATACCTAATATGGAAAATCTGTAGACCTAGATATTTACAAATAAAAGTTAGAGAAAAGAATTTTATCATTTATGAACACGGAGTATCATGTTGAACAAAGATTTGTCTAACAACAGTACTCAACATTGTTATGTTGACTTGTCATTTGTGTCATTACATAAAGTATTATCCGATTATATATATATATATATATATATATATTGTAATACTTTGTAAAATATAAAATAAATACAAGTCCAATGTACAAGATCAGGCAGAACTCCATTGAGTTGTTTCTTGGGTCAGTGTCTTGTTCGAGCCCATATAGCCAGTCCGCCCCTGGGGTCAGTGTCTTGTTCGAGCCCATATAGCCAATCCGCCCCTGAGTCGGTGTCTTGTTCGAGCCTCTAAATAGAGTTTGCAGCTTTGAAAGATGTTAAGGAGTGAGAGTTTCCTAGGTGACGATGGTGAGAAGCTAGGTGATTGGTTGTTGGCTGTGCGGTTCAGAATGACGAAATTGATGCTTTGTCGTTAAGATGTTGAGAAAGGGAGACGATTTAAAGATTTGAAACAGATAGGGCGTGTTCTGTATTGAGTTAGATTTTATTGAAATATCAGTTTATTTTTTTACTATTTGATCTATATATCATCTCAAGTTAAATTTGTTCATATTTTTTTTTTAAGTTCTATTTAGTTTTGTTTGAAAAAAAGAAATTTGCTGAAAGCTTTTTCAAGTTCTACAATTAAAGTATAATATGCCATACATCTAATAAACTATTGTAGCGTTAGATAGCATTATAATGCTACACAAAGGCGAATTGATAAATAGTTTGGTCATTCCAAAGATTGTCTATTTAGCTAACATTACAGAGCCACCTCCTAAATTCATAAACAAGTTAATTAGAGGCTTTATATTTAAAAACACTATTAGGAGCATTAAGCACACTACACTCATTCAAAACAAGGAGGATGGGGGGATAAATTTACAAGATGTCAAAACAAAAATACTATGCCATCTTGAAAATGCTGACAATGAGAAACATATGTATTTAGAATGTCCATTATTCCTTCAAGTTAGAAGTACTGTAAGGGACTTATTAGAAGCAAACTGTGGCAGCTATGTAAATGTTAACTTGTCAATTGTATTAAACAAGCTGCCAAAACTGAAAAATAAAATCATACATAACTTTAACTTAATTATTGTTTCCGAATACAGGAACCTTGTTTGGGCTAGCTGGCTCAAAGCTCTACATAATAATAAGGTTTTTCATCCTAATCAATTAGAATTGACATTTAGAAAAATAATGGATTTTAGGGTAGAGAATTATCTAGTTTGATTTTCATATACTTGTACAATGCTCAGGTAGTTTTCCAGAAATGGGGGTCAGGGATATTTGATATTGTGTTGATTGTTCTGGGGTAGAGGATACTTGTATCATTGTTCTGTCTTTTATGGATTCAATGGCTAGGATGGTTAGGTAGTATGTCTTTGATATTAAATAATGTTTCTGTTACTATTGTTGTATTTTTAGGTTAATCAATTTTCAATTGTTTATGATTTAATACTTGTGAATTATAAGAACTTACAAATAAAAACATATTGGAAAAAAAAAAAAACAGCCCACAAAAGAGGCAAGATGGCCCATACAAGAGGCACATTAAGCCCAAAAAAGAGGCAAAGAAAAGAAAAGAGGCCTAAGGCCCAAGGATTCCTATGATGATAAAGCTAAAATTAAATAGCGCAAATTCTGAGGTTTCCTTAAAAAAAAAAAAAAAAAAAAAGGATGCTCCTTCAAGGGAGAACGTAATTACGCCCTACGCGTCATCTAGTCGCGATTGTTAATCACAGACATAAACTTTACTAAGTCATTGGTTTTCCTGTCTGATTCAGGCAACTCGTTACTTGCTCTAGCGGTGCTAGGGAAGAAGGAGCGCTTTTAGGAATTCGTCCAAGAAAATGGAATAAAAATGTGCCTTAATCTTTGTTATTTGAAAGATAATGAAAATATTAAAAAAATTAATAAAGCAATGAAAAAGAAAAAAAAAGGCGAATTTCGCAAGTCACGATTTATATGAGCTCTCGGAGCATATGTTGTTTCATCCAGTTGTGTTAGAGTCTGATACCTCGATTATGATGTCCTTAAATTTGACAAACACATGTTGAATAAGGACAGCGCTAGCACCCATTTAATTTATGGGGGAAAATGTTGAAATAAATTAATCGAAATATGGAGACTCCTGACCAGGGCACGAACCATTCACTCTCGGACTTGACAACTCCACCTAGCAGTGGTAGCGTGATGGCCGAGTGGCCAAGCGCCTGGCTTCCAAACCTGGGGTCCTGGGTTCGAATCTCGGGGAAGACTGGGATTTTAAATCTCGCGATTTTTAGGGCGCCCCTGATTCCACTCAACTCGGATAACTGACCTTATTTGGTCATTGCGTTGGCATGACACCTTGCTCGTCCACCGTTTGCCGAAGAATTAGATGTCTTTTTACTTAATTGGCCCTATAGATCGCAAGGTCTTAAAGGGAAACTTTTTTTTATCACTTTTTACTATAGACCATCACAGGTGAGCAAACCACTTGGCCATCCAGATATCTAAAACAGAACCTCTTTTTTTCAGTGTTAGTCTTTTTTTTTTTCTGGCACTTATTATTCAGTAGTGCCCGGCATCATGTTCCCCCCCCCCCCACTACACACACACACACATGGACACCTTCATACTTGTTTAGTTACAGTCTCGCCCCTGCATTGTCCTGCACCCTGGACCGAATTCTGACATGTTGGAGAAACTTAAGTCCTATAGGAACACTACATTAAGTAATATCTACAGAGCTGTCCTGCATAGCTGTCCACCCCCCCCCCCCCCCCGCCCTCTCTGTAATCACACTCGCACCTGAACCGCTAATTTGTTTTCACTGCCAACATATCCACCACTTAACAAAATCACCATCCCCCCCCCTCCCCAAAATGAAAAAAAAACGACCCACTTATCCCTTTCTGGTCACTTTTGAATACAAGAGGCTTTGTCCTCGGCACCATTGCGGTCTTCACTGACTCACATACTCTCCGTCCCAGCGACAAGGGAGGGAATTATGTCCACTTCTAAATTCGCAGTTACTCTTTCATTAGTCTAATTCTAAGCCCATGAATTTCGCACAAGAGATGATGTAAATATATAGATATAATTTTAATGCGAAGTTCTACGAGAATCTTATCTTTAAATACTCCCCCCCCCCCCCAATTATGCCAGTGTAAATAAAAATATCTCCGTCATCCTTAACGAACTTGACAGTCAATGATCATGTTATTATTCATGCATTTACTCTTGTATAACCTGGTTATATTAATGATATTACAAAGCTTATGTATTATTCATAATTATATCCTTAGCGCAGGGCAGTATCAATATAAAAATTGTATAACATTATCACCTAAATGTCACAGCGATCATGATATAAAAAGTAAAAGTAAACTTCCCCTTTCAGACCTTGCGATCAATGGGGCAGATGATGCAAAGGTCATCTGTTTCTGCGGCCCACGGTTAACGAGGTTGTCATGTGGCCAGTTTGTTTATATAATGATGACCTAAAAAAAAGGTGTGAAGCAGAAATGTACAAAGAATTGAACCACATAACAGTCTCAATCTATCTGGGGTAAAACGTGTGGGTTTAGTGGGCTACAGTGAACCCTAGATCATGTCAGGATTGTCAAGCAACACATTTATATCTGAATATAACGTAGACTCGTAGAGACTTGAAGTGGGTGAAAATGCCAACACCAACACCCGAGTTGTGTGTACGGGCTAGGTATTGGGTATAAGGTCTAGGTATTTGGTATAAGGGCTAGGTATTGGGTATAAGGTCTAGGTATGTGGTAATATTTCCCTTTGTCATAAAAGTAAAAAAAAAGCCCCCCCCCCCCTTTTCAGACCTTGTGGTCTAAAGGGTAGATGATGGGCCATCTGTTTCTGAAGCCCACGTTTAATGAGGGTGTCATGTGGCCAGCACAACAACCAATTGCCTTTACTTTTCCCCAGCTAATGTCAGGTACCCATTAGAGCTAGGTGGACTCAGAGGCGCCCGAAGATCCCGAAATGAAAAATTACCAGGATTCGAACCCCGGACTTCGGTTCGTAAGCCTCAAACTTTACTGCTCAACCACTGTGCCTCCTTTGTCATGCGCGATGTATAATTTAGGCAGGGACTATTAATGTTATACACACTCTAATACATACGGTGTATAGGATCTCGGATTGAAATAAAAAACAACAACAACATAGAATTAAACTGTATTCCATATCATGATCGGTGGCGCGGTGGCTGAGCGATATAGCGCTTGGCTTCTGAACCGGGGGGTCTCGATTTCGAATCGAATTTCGGTATCTTCGGACACCCTGCTCGTTAACTGTTGATTAGAAAAACAGATCAGCTGCTCCATAGATTGCAAGAGTGGTTTACTTTTTTTTTTCAACAATACCTCTTTTTTAAGCACATACCTTCGGGGAAACTTCTTTGAAACACCTGGATACGGATCTTGAAAACGGCTCTAACTAATTTCCTAGAAATTCGGCAGTTGATATATATCTTTGGGAAAAGTATTACTAGCTCGTACGCCACACTGGGAAAACTCTAGTTTGACCGTTATAATTTTTCAAAGCATAAAAAGAAATAAATTTAAATTTGGCTAGAGAATTATCTTGAACGGACCATTCAATCAAGAGTTTTATAAATTAACGTTAACATTTTGCGCCTCGTCTACATCTAGATATATATAAGCCTATCATCGGAAAATTATAAAAGGTAGTAGATCACTTAACCGGAATTCTTTCTCAAAAAAGGAGGGGGGGGGGATAGATAGACAGACAGCAATCAGACAGAGAGACAGACAGACGTTTAATCACATAAACAATAAAATTATTGCCTGGCCCTGTTCACTATATTAAGTCCTGCGAGTATAGAGCCACGCATGTCTAGTTTCTATTATTTCGATCTCACACATCATATCCCAACTACAGAGTCTGGATTTGAACGATGATCCGTCTGGGGTGTAATGGATCTAATTAGCTTTTCGCCTCTAGACACACATACAGGTAACTGACCTTTTTTTTTTTTATTCTATAATGCACTCGTGCGTGTGTGTGCGAGGGACGTGAATGGACAGTCTGGTTCCCTGGTGAGAATTACATTGATCTAAACTGTGTCCAAGCGTGAGTGGGGGAGAACTAGAGTAATTTATCAAGTAAGGGAGATAATCGTACTTTGTTTATAACTATCCAACTGTAAATAATGTGGTGAATTTTGCTTGGAATACGAATACAGTGTTTTTCTCTGTGAAGGCCAAAGCAATTAGATTCAACTTTTTTTTTATAAACTGGGGGCTATGTTTATTAATGACATACTTGCTGCGGTCTGGTTTTGCAGAATTAGATCGTGGAGTCTTATGGCGCTGAACTTGTGCTGCTTTATTATGAAATGGGTTTGTTTGTTTGTCTCTCAGATATGTTACGTGTCTCGGATGTTTCTTCGGAGTTGAAGACAATCTACATCCTAGTTCAAACATCCCATTGAAGGACGAGGGATGGCAGCGGGTAGGGTATGAACCCGGGATCATTGAGATAATCGAACGGCAGTCCATCGCGAATACCGCACGACCAGGCAATAGAGTGTGTAAAAGTTTACGAGAGCCTGTTAGCATAGCGTCTTTACATTCCTTTTTCCTTTAGTTGTTTTTTTTTATTTGTAGAGCGGGCACCACACATAAACTTTTGACCATCTATCTCCATTCATCTCTGTTTATTTTTTCCAGAAGTAGTCACTTTCATTGACATGCTCATCATGGACCGAAAATGACCAACGGGCCTTGTTTTGCAGATCACTGAGCTAGTACACAACCACTAATGCATACCATGAAACACATTCGTTTTTTAAACCTTGGTTTCAAATTTCATGTCTCTAGCTGCCTCACAGAGATCATTGAACGAGACTTTTCCAACAGCTATGCTGTTGACGATCTTTGACTTGTAAGCACCAAACTGCTTGTAGACAACAAAACCGCTGTAGGCGTATTATATGTTAGTAGTAAAACCTGAAAGAACTTAAAAAACTTCTTTGTAAACAATACTAAATAAAACTTTTATTACAATATAGACAAAATGAACTTGAGATAAAATCAAATATATGTAGTAGTAATATAAAATGATATTCTGAACAAAATCGAACTCACGACAAAAAACACGTCTTTTCACTCTGGCGTTCTGGAGTCGTTTCATCTCCCCGTGACAGCTGACAAGAATGCAGCTAATCTTGCATCATTCACAACTAATCGCTAACCTCTTCCCACCGTCGTCATAGAAACACACACACGCTCCATAAGAAGCTACAGACATCGTTAGCAAAAGCATATAAACACACTCTTATCGAAATGACATTTCAACTGCTTTGTTTGACGTAAAGTTTCTCAATGTCTGCTTCTCAATTTACTATGCACTCTCGTGACGTGTATGTCTTGTACAATAAATAGAAAGTTGGCTGTTTTTATTGATCTTTTAAAACATGGTTTTGAACTCAAGATTTTTAATGGGCTAATGATGTTACGCACAGTTAATGTCATCATTCAAAACTCATTTGGCTGAAAAAAAACAAATAGAGAACATGTCAAGGCGCCCTGACACGTTCGACCTGAGTCAATAGGTGAGGCCTATTGTTGAGTTCATTTCATTTCTCCCCTACTTATCACGTACTCACACATGACGGACACAAATCCTAATGATAATTTACGTCCGCAGCTGTTTGAAGATCTCCTGTCACAGATGTACGGAGACTTCCTGTGATTATTTGTTTTCTTGCCGTGTTGTATTATTTGTTTTAAAGTTTTGGTTATTTAACTCGATTGGGGTCATAGAAATTTTATGGCATTGTTTTTGTTTTAACTTCAATGATTGACGATAATCGGTTTACTGTACCTATTTAATGTAGCACAAACAATAAAACTGTACAGTAAAGTCATTCGCTTTATACAGAGCATTGCGAAAAACATAATTTAAAAAAAGGTTTTACGCTCTAGTTTTTAGCAGAATATTGTTAACATATTTGACGTTTTCATATGTATCTTTTCTGCGCCTTTCCTCTACAAGGACGTTCTTCTGGGCCTCAACTGTGTGTCTCACGGCCTTCAAGACAGCTCTCTGATTGTCTCATTCAGAGATCATCTGTTGACAGCTTTCTTTCTCTATGCCAGCGAGGGCAAAATGGCGCAAGAAAGAGGCTTTGTCTGCATCAGGATTTTCGTAGCCAAGCCGCACCCATCCTTAATCTTCGGAATCAAAGGCATCGCCATTATTGTGTGCATAAAACTAATAATAATATTTATTACATTGAGGGAAATTTACCCTACAATAGAGCATAAAAATAACTTAACATTAAAATAGCAAATGAATTATACGATAGCGCACAAACACTGTAAACACTCTAGTTCTAAGCATTTATGCTTTTAAGTCTTAAAGTAAATTTTAGTATAACGAAATTAGCATCAGTGTTGTTCTAAGCAGGACATGAATCAGTGATGCTCTAAGTAGGACATAAATCAGTGATGCTCTAAGTAGGACATAAATCAGTGATGTTCTAAGTAGGACATGATTCAGTGATGCTCAAAGTAGGAAATAAATCAGTGATGTTCTAAGTAGGACATGAATCAGCGATTTTCTAAGTAGGACATGAATCAGTGATGCTCTAAGTAGGACATAAATCAGTGATGCTCTAAGTAGGACATAAATCAGTGATGTTCTAAGTAGGACATGAATCAGTGATGCTCAAAGTAGGACATAAATCAGTGATGCTGTAAGTGGGACATAAATCAGTGATGTTCTAAGTAGGACATAAATCAGTGAATCTCTAAGTAGGACATGCATCATCGATGTTCTAATTAGGACATGTATCAGTGATGTTCTAAGACACTCTTAGTACTGACGTTAGCCGTATCCTGTCGTAATTCAATGCCATCAAACGCTCAGCATTACTTCACTTTTCTTCATTTTTTTCAAACCTATTTCATCTCACTTTGTCTGTTTGTCTGTCTGGTAAACGGTTTGTACATCTTATTTTTCCCATACCAAATCAAGCTTAAATTTGGCACTATAAATTTCTATTACCTGACAACACAAGAATAAAATAAATAAATAAACAAATTTGTTTTTAACTATTTGTAATTCCTTATTTTGTTTGGTATCAAACAAGAGAAAGAAATTGAGCTTGACTAATATGGGGTATAGGTTAAATAAGCCACCATTTTACTTTGTACGTCGCCGCTTTAATATTTGAAGCTAACAATAACAATAGATGACAATAAAACCTTCTATTTACTTAAGCGTTTCGCAGGCACAGTGGTATTTGTGTTGGTTCGACGAGGCTTGAGCCTTCGAGCTCAAAATGAGATCTTTCAACTTTATTTTTCTTTTATAAAACCATTTGAAAAGCGATCACGGTAACATTCCCGTGTAGACCTTTGTCCTTTCTTCTCCGCTTTTGTTTTCCCAACTAGTACACAGGCAAGTGATAGGGTCAATAGCATAGTGAGAAAGCTTTGGGCATGAAATTGTGCTAAACAGAAACAATATAATATAAAAATATTTCTAATCGCACAGATTTGTTATTATTAGTCTAGATCTTTTACAAATTTAATTGACTGTTCCTAACTAAATTATACAACTAAGACTACTATACCTTTGTTGTTTTGTCAAGTATTTTTTATATATATATATATATATATATATATATATATATTTGTAATTAGGTTTGAGATTTGCGATTCTGAAAGTTGAAAGGCACTTGGCCGAAAAAAAGGTGATAAGATGAGAACAATCGTTATAGCACGCCTCTACATTGACCAGCGGCGTCGCAACCAGAGGGATTTAGAGATAAAACTAGTTACCCGTCTCAATTACCATCTCATACATCATCTCCTACACCATCTTATACACAATCTCATACACAATCTCATTCACCATCTCATACACCATCTAATACACCATCTCAAACACCATCTCATACACCATCTCATACACCATCACATATACCATCTCATACACCATCACATATACCATCTCATACACCATCTCATGCACCATCTCATACACCATCTCATACACCATCTCATACACAATCTCATACACCATCTCATTCACCATCTCATACACCAACTTAAACACGATATAAAACACCATCTTATACACCATCTTATACACCATCTCATACACGATCTCAAGCACCATCTAATATACCATTTCATACACCATCTCAAACACCATCTCAGACACCATCTCAGACACCATCTCAGACACCATCTCAGACACCATCTAATACACCATCTCAAACACCATCTCAAACAAAATCTCATACACCATCTCATACACCATCACATATACCATCTCATACACCATCTCATACACCATCTCATACACCATCTCATACACCATCTCATACACCATCTCATACACCATTTCATACACCATCTCATACACCATCTCATACACCATTTCATACACCATCTCATACACCATCTCATACACCATCTAATACACCATTTCATACACCATCTCATACACCATCTAATACACCATTTCATACACCATCTCATACACCATCTCATACAACATGTCAATATAGGAGACGTTCTTAAAGTGGGCGTGGCATAGATCTAGTCCAACTAGTCGTAATAACCTTCACCGTCACCTATACCTTGTCTGTTCAATCGTTGGGGCACCACACATGATCTGTATACCATCTTTCTCCATTCCTTTCTACCATAGACAGAATCTCTGGTCGCATCCAACAACTTTTCTCTAACTGTAAAGCACTGTCCTCTGATGGGCAATTCACCCTGCACCTAGATTTCAATGCACTGCAAAGGAGTGTTAATTATAGACACCTGGCCGTGCAGGGGCGCCAGGAATCTGGCACCATTTTACAGTGCTGGAGAAAATAGGTATACCGGTAATGTATAGCATAAGCTTTGACCTTTATGCCTGGCTTGTATAAAAAAAAGTTATTTAAAAACATTAGAAGAATATAAATATATCTTCTTTATACCATTAACTGGGCTGAATTCTTTAGGATTATTCGGCCTGGTCACTGGGACTAATCAAACGCTTCAATCAGCTCTCATTATAATTAACAATGCTAATAGACTCTCGTTTCATCATTCCAGTTTTATCTTTCTGTTTCTTGAGTTTAGTTTCTCTTATAAGTGAGAATTAGGTTCATTTCGAGTTATGATGAAAAAAAGGCATATATACCCCCTGGTGCTGCCCCCCCCTGATCTCTATATGTGGTTCCGCCCCTGTATCTGCTTGTCTTGCTAGGTATGGTGCCGCATCTGGAGTCACTTCTTGTGCTGCCCCGATGCTACATCTTGTGGTGTCCCTGGTGATACCTCTTGTGATGCCCGTGATGCTATCTCTTGTGATGCCCGTGATGCTACCTCTTGTAGTGCACATGATGCTACCTCTTGTAGTGCTCGTGATGCTACCTCGTGTGGTGCCCTAGTCGCGACCTCTTGTGATACCCTTTATGCTACCTCTTGTGCTGCCCTTGATGCTACATCTTGTAGTGCTACTGATGCTACCTCTTGTGATGCTCCTGGTGCTACCTCTTGTGGTGCTCGTGATGCTACCTCTTTTGGTGCCCCTGGTGCTAACTCTCGTGGTGCTCATGATGCTACCTCTCGTGGTGCCCATGGTGCTACCTCTTGTGGTGCACTAGGTGCTACCTCTTGTGATGCCCATGATGCTACCTCTTGTGATACCCCTGATGCTACATCTTGTAGTGCCCATGATGCTACCTCTTGTGATGCTCATGATGCTATCTCTCTTGGTGCCCCTGGTGCTACCTCTTGGGGTGTCCCTGATGCTACCTCACCTGGTGCACCTTATGCTACCTCACCTGGTGCACCTTATGCTACCTCTTGTAGTGCCCCTGATGCTACCTCTTAAGGTGCCCCTGATGCCACCTCTTGTGGTCCCTATGATGCTACCTCTGGTGCTGCTTCTGTGCTACCTAGATGTTGACGTTATGATGAACTCTGTAAATTAAAAAAAATTTAAGAATAAAAAAAGAGACATGTTGGTGCACGCGATCTGGGAAATTGGGAAGATTGGAGAAAGATGGTCAGTAGATCATGTGTGGTGCCCCATTGGTTCTACAGACTAAAGCATAGGTGAGATGACGTGGCTAACTGATCCAGACCCCAATATCATTTCAAAACAGAAATGACCTTATACATTAATTTAGAGTTGCCGAGGATTAACAGTACAATTACAAGGCAATATTAGTAAGCACAACTACTTGATTCAAATCATGCGTACGAATGAGTCGACATTGAATAGTTCTCTGCAAGCTCGTTACTTTTGAAACAAGTTTCCGACGTTTGTTTCATAGCCCAAAGTATCCATTCAAGGAATGCCGGATTTAAGTTGGTGGAGGCCCTGGACGGGATTATTTCGGAGCCCCTTTCCTTCTTCAAACTTCAGTGTCAGTGCGCTTAATAATATTAATAAATCTAAAAGTATGCCATATATTTGAAAAGAAACAAATTGTCAATTATAAAGTCAATCTCTTTTTATCTTTTTTTCCCCCTTATGTTTCATATGCATTATTTTGTAAAAGTTATATTTTCTAAATGTGGAGGCCTTGTGCGGCATAATCATTTTGCACTGTAAATCTGGCCCTAAATTTTGGTAAGCTCCAAAAGAAAGTCGAGGTGGTACAAAAGTAAAATAATCGCCTTCCAAACCTCAGCACCGACGGTTCGAATCCTGGTAATGGCTGGGATATACAGCAGAGGATTTTTTTTTAGATTTCCCAAAACATTTCACCTGTAACATATTTCAAGAAAAGTAAACACGGTTCTGTCGTTGTGCTGGCTATACGATATCGTCCTTAACATTAGGTGACAGAGACAAATGGAGATTATATTTTACTACCTTTCGATAGTTACTTCAGAAAGCAACACAACACATAATTACTTATTTACGTACATTAAAAGATATTTCTTTTTCGTTAGATGCACGGAGCAAGTTAAACTTAATTAGTGCTCTCGTCGTTTGAGAGATAGGAACACGAGTAAACCTAAACTGTGATCCGAATGAAAAACCCAGAATGTGAAGTTCACAGATAGCCTCCTAGTCAGGGTTGTTTAAAATGATGAAACTGGTGGAGATAAAGAAAAGAAAGAATGTTTTCGTAGCAACAAACAAACGAGTCTTGGGTTTTTTTGAAACGTACACATTCACCAAAATACAGATTCCATTATATGCCTTACATATCTTAAAGACATTTCTTATTTAGTAAGAGAGATAGGAGTTTGTACAGACGTTACAGAACGTGCTTCTATTTGAATAGCAATACAAAATTGCGTCTGATAAAAGCATACTTGTCTATATTGTCTGTACTCTCATCTGTATACATAAGATGGGGGGAATGGATTTCTTATTTATATATACAAACAAATAAAAAAATATATCTAAGAGAGACAGAGAGAGAGAGAGAGAAAGAGAGTAATAGATTGCAATGAGAGAGTGGGGAGTGAGAGACAACAATACTTGCTATCAAGAGAGAAAGAGAAAGAAAGAGAGACAAAGAAAGAGAGAGAGACGGACATAGTGTGCTATCAAGAGACAAAGAGAGAGAAAGAGATAGTTTGCTTTCAAGAGAGAAAGAGAGACAAAGAGTGACAAAGAGAGAGAGACGGACATAGTGTGCTATCAAGAGAGAAAGAAAGAGAGACATAGTTTGCTATCAAAAGAGAAAGACAGAGATACAGTTTGCACCAAGAGAGAGAGAGAGTTTGCTATCAAGAGAGAAAGATAGAGAGAGAGAGGGATAGTTTGCTTTGAAGAGAGAGAGAGAGAGAGGATAAAAAGAAACAGTTTGCTATGAAAGATACAAGCTTTAATTAAAACTTTAATTAAAACTTAATGTGCAGTCTTCGACTAACAAAAATGGCAGTGGAGTCTAGTCTTTCTTTCAACAAAAAAAGACTACATGTCTAGTTTTGGCCTGATTCAGTGTGATTCCCATGAAGTCACGTGACTCTTGAAGTCAGCTCCTCTTGATTTTACGTTTTCAGCTTTGTTCCAAGTCTGTTACCTGATCTTCTGGTATGCGCTCTGGACTGTCGCCTCGATGGTCCTGGAATTGAACCCCTGCCATCCCGAGTGGTCCTGCTGTAGGTTTGGGTTAGGATGTAATATTCTTCAGTTCTAACATCCGAAATTGTAAAACCAAACAAAAACACAATTCGAAAGACGACTTAGGCAACTTGAGAGTGGCTCCTAAATAAGGTAGGCAAGGAAAAGGATGACACAATTTTCGGAGACTATTCTGCAATATTGGTCGCAAACGGCCAAATTTTAAATGTCCTAATATGTGTTTCAACTTTCCATTATTGTATTTTGTGTGTCATGGCTTAAACTAGTCAAATTCTATGCAGACTGCAATAATAAACAAAACAATGTTTAAAAATTTTCAGTTAAGAATAATTTCTTGTGGTAAATGTTTTCGGCTGTCGTTCGATGGTATCGATGGTCCAGATTCAAACCCAGCCCGCTTTCTTCGGGCTAGGATGTAATTATCTTGAAGCCACAACCGAAACGTGAACAAAAAAAATCACTAAAAAAAAAAAGTTTTGGCAAACTGGCAATGTTTTGAGCTATTTGCAACAACAGAACAATCTGGCAACATTTTGGTTTGACAACACTGTACTCACTGACTCAGGGCACGTCACTCATAGCTATGTGTGGATTGAATTTGTTTTTATTTTATAATCTACGTAAAATGCCACAGATTTTATAAAATCACATATTTAAGTTATCAGGTATTCAATCTGTCACATTTCATTGAGATAGAGATTTTTCTTCAGCTTTCAAAAAATGAAAACAAACGTCAATATACCATGTGTATGTATTTACATTTTAATTGAATATTGAACAAAATACTGTTCACATTTTCGTGTCTAAAGTATTTGTCTAAAGTATTAATTGTGTACTTTACAGTATTACCTTGTCACAAAAAAAACGGCAGTTATGTTCTATTTAAAATATCGAACTTTTAAAATCAAAGTATAACAAGCGAAAATCCTTAAAAAAAAACAAAAAAAAAGAAAGCTAATCCAAGGGGATGAACTCCACATTAAAAAATATATATATCTCAATAGTGTACAATGTATTTCCTTTTTTCCATGTGTAACGAATAATTAATTACCAATAATTATTGACTAATTAGTAAATTTTTTTTATTCGTGTTTTGTTACTTCAAATAAATAATTGTTTAAGTTTCAACTTGATCCGTGAATGGGTCTGGGAGAAATAACGTGTAAAAATTGTGTAAGAAGACAAAACCCTAGATATTTAGCCATATCTCTTGATACTGGAGGATTAATATCCCTTTTTGGCGTCAAACAAAATAATTAAATACCAGTAAGTAATTAACTATTTGGTTGATTTTTTTAAAAATTAATTCGTATTTTTTGAACTTACAGAGTTTAGGGACGTCTCTGAGTCCTACAAATTTGAATGAGCCATTAAAGTTAAGGCAGTATGTCGTTGTTTTCGC
This sequence comes from Biomphalaria pfeifferi, assembly GCA_030265305.1. Taxonomy (NCBI): domain Eukaryota; kingdom Metazoa; phylum Mollusca; class Gastropoda; family Planorbidae; genus Biomphalaria; species Biomphalaria pfeifferi. The sequence continues at coordinate 1,750,837 of JASAOG010000135.1, forward strand.
TACACGAAACCCTCTCTAACTAGCGGCCATGGAAACAAATGAGCTTTACATTATTTATGCCTTGGCCAGCCAGCAAGTTTTAATGGGGATAATGTACTCGATACTACTCTATTAGAAAAAATTTTTTTTATTTCTCAAATTAACTACTTAGTTGTATGTATCAGTATACATGGCAGTTAAAACAAAAGAAGAGTGATGGGAGAGGCAGCGGTTTATTTTGTCCAGCGCGGGAAAGGAGAGGGGAAATAAAAAATAGGGGGTAGATTGCAGACAGACGTAGTCAACTAACTACTTACACCTGTAAAGTAGGCTTGTCTGGAAAACGTCCAGAATAGGTGGAACCTTTTCACTACCCGGCATGCATTTTTGCTCTAGACAAACGTGTCTAGAAACGGACAGAAAAGTTAATCATTCGACTGTCATAACCTCATGACCCTAATAACAATTTAAGGTATTCCCTAACAAGCTATTTCTTTCAAGATTTTACACCTTATAACGGATGAAAGGTTGTGAGCTGGTGCCTCAGTGCGATGAAGATTGTAGAATTTCAATCATCTGTAGCAGAGACATTCCAGGCTCTAGCTCAAAAGGACCTATGAAACCTAATGCGTTATAATCCTCAGCCTCATAGAAGAATAAGCACTGATTCCATGTGCATATTAGATCATCATCTGGTCTAGGAAGAAAACTTAATGATAAAGATTTTTTTTCACTATATTTGTCTCAAATCACGAAACACTATGACATTTTGAGGTTTATATTGTCTGATCCTAAGAACAATACTCTCAAACAAAAATACGAACACATACACACACGCACGTGCACGCACAAACACCCACACAAACTACAGTCGGTGCATCTCTTTTGGGTACATGTTCATATTAACACATGATAATGAATTAAATCCTACAATGCACATTAACAGACAGCCTAATGGAAGAAGAACACGGGGTTTGGGCATTTTGAGATGTTTCGAGCTACTAGCCATACCGTTGGTAGAGTAACAGAGCTTTTGTTTGTAATGATACTATGCTAATTATACCCCCTTCCCTTTTGCATATTTCATATGCAAGTATGTCTTTAAACACTGACTTTTATCATCTAATTAACACTTATGTAAATAGGCTATTGTACGCTACCGTCTTTCGCCATTCCTGTCTTTTGCCTTAGAAAGAACCTCTTCAATGGCAGGCCCGTCCGTTCTTTTATGTCGTCTTCCCATTCATTGTTTGCCTCGTATTCTTTTTCCTTGTTCCCTGAAGGAAGATCTTTAGCGAACGCTCAGAATCTTGTGATATGGTCATAAAGTTTCATTTTGCGTTTTTTTCCCCAGTGGTTAGCAAGTCAACGTGAGTCCCGATTGCCACTGTGTTCCCGTTTCTAATCACTTCTTTTGCTATGTGGTCTTTGTAATGTACCAATATCTTGACCAACATAAAGTTACTATAATTTTGAATTCTATAGTTCCTCATGCCATTATAGTTGTACCTACCATACACTAAATTATTATATTTGCCTGATAAAAGATTTTTTTTACAAATATCATGACAGCGATAAAGTGCTAAATTAACATGACTAAGCCTCTGTGTAATGATGTATTATAATGATTTAACTAAGCTTCTGTCAAACAATACAAAAGGTTTACATTACCAAGTCTTCCCCCTCCTCCCGTGAACCAATTCAGGAAATTCAACTGCCAAAGTTCCAACGAACCAATGAGCATTACTTCTTTGATTAATTTTTTCGTGAGCCAATACATTGGATTTCTGTCCTCCAAATCCCTTTGGTAGAGTATATGAGAGGTAGTTGAAAAGAATGGAGCGTCATTGTTTTAAGCTACAACCACGTGATATTTTCCGATGTACTTAATATCCCCCCCCCCCGCTACATTAAATACAAATGTATACATCCTACCTGTGAGAGATTTCAACATGGAGTTCGCTTTCAAAAAGGTGTCAGATTGTGTTGTTTGTCTGTCCTTCCTGGCCCCCATACCTACGTCCAAGACAATTAATTCAACCTGAGCCGATAGCGAAACGTAAAGGGATGGGGGGGGGAGTATGGAGGATGCTCTGTACTTTGCTCTTCACCACACGCACACACACACACACACACTTTGCATTTCTCGTATACCGAATTCCCAAACTTCCGTACATCTTTAATTCATCATTTAGTTTTCTTCACGCCGAGAATTAATCACAAACATTCTCTTTTCATATGTCAGTGTAAATTTTCTTATGCGAACAATCGTGTCAACTTGAGAAACTGTTTATTTCTTTTAATTACTTTACATAGTTCTTATTTTAGAGACCCTAATATAATATCTCAATTATTATCTAGCCTTTATATTTAAACCATTATTGTGGAATTTTCATTAAGATTTCTAGATTTTAAACACTGTCCAGGACACATTGAAAGATCACCGTTTCAAACTAAGTAATAAAGGTTTAGTTCGTGCTTAAAAGTTAGAGAATTTAGTTTTTACACTGCTGAAAAGTGCGCAATATTTATTATACACGTTCTACATTTCAACGTAGCTTATCAACACATTCTATTGTATCCACACCGGATACGCCAAATAAATAGCTGTTTATAGTTATCCGCCATAAATGAAGATTTCTAATAGGCAACTTGTGATGGACAAATAAAAAACATGTCGCCCCTACCTCACTTTGACACCCAAGCCGACGACAATTTTACACCCAAGCGGACGACAATTTTACACCCAAGCAGACGTCCCTTTTACACCCAAGCAAACGTAAATTTTACACCCAAGCAGACGACACTTTTACACCCAAGCAGGCCACACTTTTACACCGAAGCAGACGACACTTTTATACCCAAGCAGACGACACTTTTACACCCAAGCAGACGACAGTTTTACTTGTAATGAATGTTTACAGAAACATGAAAACAATGCTCTACGAGATGAACCATAGAATATGTCTGTTTTCTAATAGCCTGGAGATGACGTGTATAACGTACTTATTGATTTATCGATTACTTACCGTATCAATCGATCCTCTGTTTTGCTATTAAATATCAAAGTATCAACAAGCATCTACACTTAAAGAGCTGTATCCAGACACTGGTTATTATCATAGCAGAATATATCAGCTAGTAACGAATAGCGGTCAGTAAAGGAATCCCGAATCTATTCGAAACTGATCGCCAGGTATTATTAGAAATCAGTAGTTCCTTCTGGCGCTAGAGAAAATGGGTCAAATCTCTTCCAGTGCGTAAAGATTGCGAAGTAATAAGTAGTCCATAAAGCGAGGTTATTGCTAGACTCCTCTTTCAGGGGATTTCATTTTGCTCCTGTACTGAACATAAATTATGTGGAAATGCAACGATTCACAAATCCACTATCGTTTGTTATTGTTAAATTGTGCAATGTGTCTGCCGTGTCAATAAGATTCATTATTGTTTTGAGTATCTGTTTTTTGACGAAGTAAAATTAAGTAAGCAATCAAATTACAGAGAATGTGTGTGTAAGAATGTCTGTGAGGATGTGTGTGTGTGTGTGTGGATTTGTGAGTAACAAAAAAAAAACTTCGCCCCAATATTGACACAACATAATTTGTCGTATGGGAGACAACTAATTCATTTTTGCAGTGCATGTTGTGAGTCAGGTAGACAAATTTAGATCAATTTTCACGAGAGTTACTTTGAAAAAGAGACTTCCAAGAATAAATACGTTTATCGTAACAATGGAAAAACAATTAACTGGCTCAGACAGCGGAGAAAATCACAGGATCTTAATGACAATAAACAATGACTTCATTAGAGCCACCTTAGGATATTGTGTTCAGGGGAAGTCAGCCAACATCAATAAAAGAGATATAGGTTCACGATGCTGGGCTAAGTTTAAGGACAGGCGATAAGTACACACTTTTAAAAATAAACTCCGAATTGAAACCAAAATCCGAAACTCGCGCACATTGACTCGAAAGAGTTAATTTTATGAAACATATTAAGTGAAACATTGACAGATGCACTCTGTCTCATACAAGGTCTCAATCAAAGTATGATAACTTAAAGATTAAATTACACTATAATCAACGAGAATCAAGACAACATATGAAAAAATTCTACAAAATCATCAACGCAGCATATACTGAATTTTTGTTTAGCTCAAGGAGGCCCATGATACATCCCCTGGGCCACATCCGCCCGCGACGTTGTGCTTATCCAGCCCGTTGAAACGTGCGTACACAATATTGAAAATAGGTATTTTTAAATAAAATCTCTATTAATCACATGCGCTGTACCACAGAACTTACCAAAGGCAACGCTTCTCAGCCTCAACATGACACTCGGGTGGAAACGATCGTTAGAGACGATTAGGCCAATAGAGAAGCAAGACGGAAACCCATTTAGTAACATCTTGGCGAACACCTGCATGTTTGATGTGGTACAGAGAAGTAATATGGGGGAGTTTCCTCGTGGTTCTCAGCCTTTGGACTCGCTTCTGACACAAGAGCCATCGGTAGTAGGGATGTAAAAAATAACATCTTGAATCTTACTTTGACAGAGGTTTGTTCGGACAGGCAGATGAAGTCATTCTTCCAAAGGCTTAGAGCTCCAAGTCTTATAGAGTCAACTTTTAGGACTATTACGAAGGATTTACTGAGAGAAATAGTATGTAGTAAGGAAGCTACAGTAAAGTGGTTAAACTAAGGGAATACAATATAGTTTTTTTTTTTAATTTAAGACTTAGATTTGTAATCGTCTGACGTCGTTCGCCGCATAGGGCGTCAAACTATCTCCATAAAGATCTGTCCCTGGAAATATCTGAATACTCTTCCCACCTGCTGTCCACTGCTCTGAGGTCCTCCATGAAAGTGTGGCGCCAAGTTACACGAGAACGTCCTTTTCCTCGTATTGGCCTCCTTGTCATTCCAACTCTTGGTACGAGTAATACTTTCTGTCAGAAGATATGTCCCGCAAACCTCATGCGACGCTGGGTCACAACCTCATTAAGCTCATTAACTCATATATACACATATATATATATATTCTGTGGCATTTTACGAGTCGAGAGACGATCTTTTCCGTTTGCAACTTCTTATGTGGTTAAAGAGGCCAATCCTTGAGCAGCTGCGGTTGCAGATTGGGCCTATGAAATCACCAGGTGCAGTTGCATTTTCAGCCTTCTTTCTGCTTCTGTTGTGTATGGCATATGCAATCCGTGACCTTTCTCTTATTCTCTCTCCATGTGGATCTATCCAGTGCTATTGAAATTTGTATCACAAAATTTTTCAGCAATTGTTTCAACTGAACGACTTCTCTTGCTGGTTGAGAAAAGGGAAACTAAAGTTGATTTACTCTCTAGAGGTACTTTTCATTTCGCAGGCACATTGACCAGTCCCCAACCTGTACCACAATACAACATGATCAGCAGCTACATATGCTTGTTTTTTTTTTTCCATAGAGAGACTAATCCACATTTTGGCCAGTCTGAGGCAGCTGCTGTCAAAAAAAGCGCAAACTAAAACTCTATGGCTGGATCGCAAGGTTCTCAGGGCTCGAAAAGAACTTCCTTCAGTGAATAGATAGGAGAGAAGAAGAAAAAGAAATATATATAGAGAGAGAGACAAAGAGAGGATGAAAGGGTTAAGTAAAATCTAACAATCTGCAGATAAGCAGTTAAAGAGAAGTAGAGAGAAAAAGAGAGAGATATAAAAGAGAAAGGCAAGAAGAAAATAGAGAGAGAAAGAGAGATAAAGAAAGAGCTAGTGGCGGAGAGATAGTGACGAGGAAATAATGATGAAAAAGAAGGATAAAGATATTAGCAGAAAAAGTGGTAGAATAGAGACAAAGAGACAGGGAGGTGTCGAAGAGATTAGAGAGAGAAAGAGGGAATAAAGAGAAAGATATAAGGAGATATAGAAAGACAAAAGGAAAAAAAAAGGTAAGAACAAGAGAGAACTACGAAAAAAAAAAGAGACAAAGATTGAAAGAGACAGTGAAAGAGAGAGTTTTTACCTTTACCAAATCATTTCTATCTTGTAAAGTTTACAAACGAAGCCCGACGCGTAGAGAGCAGATAAAGAGAGAGCGTAGAGAGTCTGAAGTGTCGACCGTAGATAACAGCATATCCAATGTCGTAAACGAGCGTAGTTGAAACATTTTGCGACATCAGCATGATAAGTGTTCTCATAAATAAAACTGGTATCACAGATAGATCTAATCTTGATAAATAAATACATATTTTGACAGTTACACTAGCATTCAGCTCAATGTTGTTTTTTTTACATTGCCAATAAGAAGGAATAGACATTTTTTGGCCCCTGAATAATTCGTATTATGTGATTCATTCCTATTTAATTCATTCTACCAACAGTTCATGTCATGTTTAAAAAAAAACACTTCTAGGGTTATTTTGCGTAAGTAATAACCTTAACCCTTAAAACCTTCGTCCTTATTGCATGCATAGTGATAATTTAGAAAGAATGCTATGCTGAGTTCTGAGGGTTAATTTCTCAACGTCTGTTCAGCCTCATTGCGCTTCCATGCAGGGCAGGATAATTGAAGGCCTTAAAGTGTGGCGACTAGTCATTATTAACAATTGACGTCACCTAAGAAAGGAAAAGACAAGGACACAATAGCTGGCATTAATATGCTTATATTACATGTGATATCTACATCTTGTAGGCCTCATCTCTCTGGGGCAGGGGTTCTCAACCTATGGGTCGCGACCCCCTTTGGGGTCGATTGACAATTTGCCAGGGGTCGCCAAAGACCATTGAAAAAATGGATTGTTATTGACTATTCTTCTAATGCTGTGTGTGTGTGCGGGGGGGGGGTCGCGGTTAAGTGGGGGATTTTAAAAAAGGGGTCGCCGAGCATAAAAGGTTGAGAACCGCTGCTCTAGGGTTAAAAGAAGAGTTATTTTGTGAGGCGTCTTAATGTTGCAAGTAAAAAAAATAATTAAAAAAAAATAAAGTCCCCCTTCAGAACATGCGGTTTATAGGGCAGATATCTTTTTCTGTGGCTCTTGGTTAGCCAAGATTTCATGTGGTCAGCACAACGACTGACAGCCTTTACTTTTTTCCCGACTAATGTCGGTTCCTATTAGAGGTGTGGATTAAGAATATCCCTAAGGAACAAAAATTTAAAAATCCCAGTCTTTACCAGGATTCGAACCCGGGACCCTTCCTTTTCGTAAGCCAAGAAAACCGTTCTTTCACTGCGCCTTCCTTAATGTCGTAGAGCAACAGTTATGGACAGTGAGACAAAATGAGATTGAATGATTAAAGCATCCACATCCAACGATGAAACATCTACAACGAAGTAAGATACAGTTTCCTCCCTTGTTTGCCTGACTTATATGTCTCCTGAATAAAAGGAACTTGTAATTAAATAGACTTGATCCTGAGCCTTACTGTGTCAGGTTGAAACGCTGGTTATGTGTGGCTAGTCCTCAATAGTTCAGAGGAGTGGTGGCAGCTAGACAGAGAAGGATCAGATCCTAATAATTGATTCACAACACGTCATTGCTCAACTGGTGCCAACATGGTCAAGTAAAACTTAGACAGAAAAGGATCAGATCCTAATAGTTTGATTCACAACACGTCATTGCTCAACTGGTGCCAACATGGCCAAGTAAAGCTTCAATTCACACTGCTAGAAACAGAGACGATAAAAACAGAACCTATATAAATCTATGTGGGAAATAACACTGGTTTGGATGGGGGGGGGGGGGGCTCTCTTTGTACAGCGACAAGGGGGACAACACAGCCGCTGACACAACGTAACAAAAGAATACGCGTTTTTAATAATGTGCCCTTGATTATGAAGACTTCAAATGTACAAAATATACAAACACAATATTGAGGAGTTGTGCCGGGATTTCGTTGAATGGTATTCAGATCTCGCTAATTGCATTTATATTTGTAACGCCAATAAAAAGGCTTGTCTTCGAGTCCGAAGATTAATGAGGACTGCAATATTTTCCGTGGCTACTCAGCCCCAGCTGTGTCCTACATATTTTGTCACCATCAGAGCAAGCATAACAATTGTCCGCAGGTGGTCGATTAAGATTTTCGTTTCGCCGTCTGTGTCTGTCCTCGGCAGCGGATTTTTTTTTGGTCTCAAATGTCAATAAAATGTAACGATATAACTAAGTACTAAATATTATTGAGACATAAGCAAAGCCACAATATTCTTTGAATATCATGTGCACATTTATAACTTACAGAGGCGTAGCTAGGGTGGAGGGGGGAGGAAGAGGAGTATTTGAAAATCCCCCCGGGCCTTCACTTCAAGTGGGCCCCCTAAATGAGTAACTCCGGTACTATAAGTTATCAGTGGCATAGCTAGTAATATGACGTCATTTAGGGGCCAGGGGGCTTTACCTTTTTGGGGGCCCCGCATTTTGCGTAATATTTAATATTTAATGTAAAAAAAACTCATTTGGGAGTCCTTCTTAAGTGGGGTCCCGGGAAGGGGTTCAAATAAACCCCCATTACTCCCTCACCCTAGCTACGCCTCTAAATACCAGAAAGACAGTGTTATATAATAAGCGCATTCTTTTTATTAGTGAATCAGTGTTCAAGCAGACAATTTGGGGGCCCCGCATTTTGCGTTATATTTAATATTTAATGTAAAAAAAAAACATTCATTTGGGAGCCCTTCTTAAATGGGGGCATGGGGAGGGGTTCAAAAAAAAAAACATCACTATCTCACCCTAGCTACGCCTCTTAATACCAGAAAGACAGTGCTATATAATAAGCGCATATTTTTTTATTAGTGAGTCAGACAATGTTTTATCAGTGAAAGGAACTATTATGTTTAAGACACATAATAGCCTGACTTTATAGACACTCATTAAAACAATAACCATATCACTTAAAAGTCTGAACTACAAAGATACAGCAATAAATGTTAACCCAGATCAGTTAGTCACTGATTAATTCCTTTGGTCACTTTGCTCGGTGTGATAATGACCACTGGCCACTCTATTTTTATTGTTGACTGTTAAACCCCAAACGGTCTTCCACGTTTTATAGTCTTCACCTACTTTCTGTGGGCCATTACGTCTTTGGGCTATCACACTTCCGTTAGCAGTAACAAGGTAATGGTATGATAAGTGGTCCGATGGTCCAGTGGTCCATTTCTTTGCTGGGTTCATAACATTTTAAATTAAAGAACACATTACATCTGAAAGAGACTTTACTAAACACCTTTTTTTTTAAAACAAAGCTAATATAAGGGAAAGAACCGCTTAATTTTCTCAAAACTGCAAAATGTTATTCCCTCTATCTATGTAAAATAAAATTAATTATCACCAATTAATTTACTAATTGGTTTATTTTCTTATTGGTTTGTGAATAATTGTGCAAAGTTTCAACTTGATTGCAGAATGGGAAGTGGGAGAAAAAAAACGTGTAAAAGAATCGTGACAGACAGACAGACAGTCTGAGTTAATATAAGCTTTGTAAATATAAGACTACAACACGGTCTAAGCGACGTGCTTTGAACATCGCTTCTTTGTTCTTTACCTTTTTTCTGATTCCAATATGAAAAGTTTAAAGAATTCCTATGTCTGGGTTGCTTCCTACTGCTACAGGTAGACCATTGCGTCCATTTTGTTTAGAATTTCGCTGTTAATTGTGTTTGGTCAAATGATTTCTAATGTTAAGTTTCAGTGTGCAGGTTTCTTTGAAACATAAAGCAGAGTCCCAAACTTATGAAGGTTTTGCTTATTCAGCCATATATTTTGTAGCTGGTTTATTCAGCCAGAGATTTTGTAGCTGGGTTTATTTAGCCAGATACTTTGTAGCTGGGTTTATTCAGCCAGATATTATCTTTGTCTGTATCAGATGTGGAAAGAATGTGTAGATCTCAACTGGGTTTGCGTCGTCATGAGAAACATTGCACTTATTTGTAATCTTCGGAATCGAAAACATTGCCATTATCATTGATTCTAAAAATAAAATAATTGAAATAAATATACATATACCGTTAAACCTTTTTAGAGATGTCTGCTTTATTATTTATTTTCTCTATTCCAACATATTTTATTAACAGTACATACTGTTGGAGCTAAAGGGTTACGAAAACACAAAATAATTAAGTTGGTTTGATAATCAATTGTTGATCAATTTGATATTATAACAATCATTTATCAAATGTATTTCATCACTTTAGTTTGTTTTATAATGTTGTACAAATCGGAACATATCTAGGTTTTTTATTCTCTTAAATCTATAACTGGACACATTGGTTTTTTTTTGTTTATTTATTTATTGACATTTGTATAGTTTTATAATTTTTTAAAACTATTTCTCATAAACTAAAATAAAGTGTATAAAACTGAATTTCTGCGAAATCCATTCTATTTTGTAGTGTACCGTACATATGTTCACAGTGTAGTTACCTTTATTCTAGCTATTTTGTTTAGGCAAGAGCTTACTTAATTCCAGAATGCCTATGTCTTTAATTTAATGTAGTGTTACTTTATGTTAAATCTTGATTGAATCTTATATATATATATATATGTTGGAGTCTCCCCACTAACTGTAATAAGAGCTGTGTTTCAGTAGAGAATATTCCTTTCGTTAATAAAATTTATTCTGATTAAAAAAAACACACTTTTTAGCGGCCCCCGAAAAGGGAAAAGACGCTATTAGTTTTGTGTGAAATGTCTGTCCGTCCGTCCCGTTTAGATCTCGTAAACTAGAATAGATATTGAAAATCGGACATCACAATATTTTAGACCTATCAAAGTTCTGATGTAACGCTACTTTTTTTTTTCTGAAAGAGAAAAATCTAATTTTTAAAATCAGTTATGCAAGTATTTTTTTAAAGAGAAAAAGCTAATTAGTATGCATTATAAGTTAGACCAAATTTAAAACAAATAGTAATCTTATAAATATTATTTGCCTTATCATAGGTCACGTAATACCATATACTAAATTCGATCTAGGATTCGAATAACAGATTAAGCGTCTTCAAAAAATTTATATCAATTATAAGACGTCAGTTAGGCTAGGGGATGCGCGGTGGCTGAGAGGTAAAGCGCAAAGCTCTTGGCTTCCGAAACGCGGTCCCGGGTTCGAAGACTGGGATTTTTAGCTTTGGAATCTTTGGGTGCCTCTGAGTCCACTCAGCTCTAATGGTACCTGACATTAGTTGGGGAAAAGTAAAGGCGGTTGGTCGTTGTGCTGGCTACATGACACCCTCGTTAACCATAGGCCACAAAAACAGATGAACTTTACATCATCTGCCTTTAGACCACAAGTTCTGAAAGGGGAACTAGTTAGGCCAGGTTCACATCTAACTTTACATTCACTTTCACCTATCCTTTGTTCTGCTGGACCGTTGGGGCACTACACAAGATCTGTTAACCTTCTTTCTCCATTCTTATCACTCATTTGTCTTTGATATAATTTCATTTGGATGTTCTTTCTGAAAATATTGATGCCTGCCTGGGTGGACAACTTCGGGGCCGATTTTGAGTTTGTGTTTCCACACAAACTATCTTTTGTAACCTTGTTATGGTTATTTTGAATTGGCAACTTTGTGAGCATTAATTTACCAAACTCGTATATTTAGTCTCTGCTTTGCGGTGTTTGAAACAAAACTTTTCATTTCTTATTGTTTTCAATTTTTTATTGTAATGTTCTTATGGGACAGTTAACACAGTGGGCTGCTGAGTAAGTCTATGGTTTCGTATTCCATGCTGGGCTTTAATTGTGCTCCATTGGACATCAACCAGTAGGATATAAACATTGGATTTAGTCAAACACATTATATGATTGTAACACTTGTTAGTGGAGGAGCACTGATATATACATATATAGCAACTTGTAGATGTTTTTTCGAACTTATTTTAAAAGAACAAGCTGCTACTAGATATTGAAGTCTCATAATCTGTTTGGCTGTGTCTGATTGTCTCTCATTATCTCTATTCCAATAATTGTGATTAGCTTAGAGCTACAATAAGATCATATGATTTAAGGTGTTTATTTGGTTTGTAGGCTTTATTTTATTCTGAGGATGAACTCAGAGCTATTTAAATCTAATCAGAGACTTTTATGTTGACATGAAAATCTCATGACCTTGTTTTGTATATAACATAATTGTTGGATTTCTTTAATTGTGTTTAAGATAATAAAAGAAAATTCTTGACAAACTTCAAATATATATATATATATATATATGTACTTAATGTTGGACATAAAAACATCAGAACAATAGGAATTCAGGCTGATTTGTCAGATGGTAAACGCACCAACAAAATCATTACAATATGAACAATTTTGTATCTTCGCTCTTTGTAATGAACATAGAAAACTGATCCTGTTTAGACCACTCGCTTGTGTTCCTATATCTGGGACTATGACTTTATAATTGATGAACTCCAGCGGATATATTCCGCTGAACAGTGAATTTGATCATGAACTGTATACTTCTCAAAAACCTTGACTGCTTAACAGTAGTGTATGGTCTGGACGTGGATGCGTTAACCTGTTTGTATTGTGTGTCAGTGTAAGTGAAAGTATAATCTGAATATACCAGATTAAAAACCAATTTAAAAAAATATAAATATGGAATAAAATCTGTAGACCTGGCCCAGACACAGTAGCACTCGGTGATGAGCAATCATTTGTTGTTATTTCCCCTCAGTGAGACATACAGCATCTATGATCGAGGCATTGAAACAGACGTGTTTCTTAACTCTTTCTCTCCTAATGGACGATACCATCGTTGATTTGACCTCATTAAATTAAATTAATATTTAATTTTTAAAAGTATTCTTTTATCCTATCCTAATCCTATACCAAATAAAACATTTTCTGATCACAACGAAACAAAGCTATTGAACCTTAATCATAATATGGGAGGGAAATACTAATGAGCAAAATGAAGAATTTCGTTTAAATGTGAAAAAATAATTACAGAGGGAAAGAGTTAACTTTGTGAGTTTTTAACTAAATGTCTAGAGCATATTTCCATAATGAAGATGAATGGGGGTTATTATGCCCTATTGCTTTCATGTCCTGTTGTTTAACATACGAGAGGAGTCGCCAACTTTTCAATTCTCCCAACCCTAAGCCTAGCTATTTAGATCTCCACCTTTTAGCACTAAGTCTATTTTAAAGAGTAAAATTGTTTCTTATAGAATGTTAATGATATCAATAATGATAGCGATGTTTGTATCATTCTTGACTTAATTTTTGATATAAGTAAATGAATTAAAATTAGCTGGTAGGTGAAAATATATTCAAACTTTTTGATGTGCTTTGATTATAGTTAACAATCCACGATCCTTAAAATAGCAGAAAGTTTAATTATAATTAACTATAGAGGCTTGGGCATCTTGTATGGTGTATTGCAATTGCAGTTGCAATACTAAAACACACATCGGGTCACAAACATGAGAACAGGATCAATGCTCATTAACTAAGTTCACTCGAGATGAAAATAGAATAACGAATTTTAATGCAGAATGGGCCCCAGTCGAGTCAGTCGCTAAAACGATGTTTTCTCTTCAAGAGCCTAGTAATAACTGATCTAAATGTCTATAATCATAATCTCTAAACCAATGCCTATGTCGTCACTAGAAAATGTCGTGTTCAAAGTCAGTCTTCTATAGTGCGTTCCTAAACTAAACTAAGTGTCTAACACACCTCACTATTTCTACCGTGCGCAGTTTTGTATGTAAACTAATCTTCTCTCTAACCTTCACCCTACTACCTTAAGGTGTGTCCCTTTATTTTCTAATTTCTAGAACATTATTAACTCTATCTCTCCGTAATTATTTTCCATGTTCAGAAGGAAGTAATCATTTTTCTCATTTCTATTTCACTAACCTGTTAGGGTTAATGTTCAGAAAATGTTAAATTGGAATAGATAAATGCTTGCGCTTTTTAAATAACACAAATTAAAGTTTACAAACCTAAAAATTAAGTTATTTTTAATGGGTCAAATCAACGATGGCATCGTCGATCGGGAGAAAAAGAGTTAAGTGCAAATCAAGCTGTGTGTGTCTCTGTTGTCACATTGAATAATCATGACAATCAGAACAACGATTGATTTAATCAAATAATACTTCTCTAGCAACCTTATAGCCTAGGGGTTCTAGGACAAACCTGTCATTGGCATCACCAAAAAAAAAAAGACCTTTTAGTCCAGGAACAGAGCCAAGGGCTAAGGGGATATATTATGCACAGTGTACGAAATTTCAAGGGACCAGATGTATTCGACCTGTACTTTTAAACAAATAATGAGGGCAGTTATCAACACACAAAAGAGTCGAACTCTTCTTACAAATAAATGGAAAGCAAGCAAAACAAAAAAAACTGTGAATGCAGACGATTATCTGAGATGAACAAGTGTCTGCCTGTTAAGTGTGGACCACGTGACAGCAAGTGGGTGGAGAAATAACACTTCGTCATTGCCACGACCTGGGGCAGGATCTTTATATATATATTAGAGGGTTCGTTCTGCTGATGTTGTTTGGATAACAAAGCCACTGTGGGAGGTTCCAGATGTTGACTACTAACACCTGGATCATTCTTAGACTCTTGGAGCAGTCATAGAGTTTATCTACAGTGATGGAAGTTATCTAGATCAACGTGATGTTCTGCCTTCTAGCACAATGCGAGAACAGCTCAACCACAAAAATATTTGAAAGTCAGAACATAAAGTCATATATCAAAGTCATATTAAAAAGCAATAGATAATACTATACTAAATGCTATCTAATAAAATAGCTTCATGTCATATCTTTAACTTTTTTAAGTAATATTTTTAACATTTTAAAGTCATATCTTAAATTTCTTAGAGTCTTATCAAGTCTACATAATGTTACAGACATAAATATACTGAAATATTCATATTCAAATAACAGCTGCTTTTTACAAAGCTTATATCAATACAATCTTTCTGTCTATCTGTCTGTATGGTAAAAAAGTGTGTACACGTTATTTCTCCCACACTCATTTTCGGATCAAGTTGAAAATTTGGCACAATTATTATATATCGGCATAGACAAGACAATTTTTAAAAAAAATCAATTAAAGATCCCATTTTAGACCTTGCGATCTTTAGGGCGGATACTGTAAAGATCATCTGTTTCTCAGACCCACGGTTAACGAGGGTGTCATGTGGACAGCACAACGACCAACCGCCTTTACTTTTCCCCAACTAATGTCAGGTATCGATTAGAGCTGTGTGAACTCAGGGGTGCCCGAAGATGCCAAGATTAAAAATCCAAGTTTTCACCAGGATTTGAACTCGGGACCTCTGTTCGGAAGCTAAGCAATTAATTCTTTCTGATTATTAATTATTTTGTTTGAAATCGAATAAGGGAATTAAATTCTACATTATTGAGAGATACAGTTGTAAGTACTGAGGTCCTTCCCTTAAATGAGCTTTGTTGTTGTTTTTCTTTTAAAGAATTTGTTTTGTATATTTTGCTTATTTATATTTTAATACGGTATGAAACGTATTGTACTGGTGACCTACTTTGTGACACAGCTGTTTAGCATTGTAAATAAATTATGGTTTGTGTGACAATGAGTTTATCAAGGAAAAGCATTGCGCCAGGTTTACATCAAATTAATTTGCGGATAACCAAATAGACAGTTTTAGATCTATTGGAAGTTAATATTCGGCATTCTAAAGGAATTCGACTATTATTCAGCATTTGATTATTATATTGACAGCTTCAGATGGAAACTATTTTCTTCTTCTTTTTCTTAATAGAACTAATTTTGAAAAAGTATTTAAAAAAAAAGAAACAACAGATAAGTGTTAGCATACATTTTCTATTTCTATAATGGTGTCAGAAGTGATTGTTTTAAAAGGCAATGACAAACGGGCATCCATAACTTCTATTCAAATATATCATAAACTATTGTTCTAACTCTGTTGTGAAATGGTTCTTTTGTTGAGAGAGGGAGATAGGTTGTTGACACAGAGACTGCATTGCCCATATTGTGAATGACGAGGCTGGATTGGTCAGAGTGTTGAATCAGATATTTAACTTGTGTTATTGTTCATTTACTTGCGCTTGGGATTCTTGCCATAGATTCATTAAAAAATATGTTACCGCTATACCTGAACTGTAGAGACTGGCTTTAGTTACATCCAAACAACGTAAACTTAATACTGTATCTGTTTCTCTCCTTCTTTTTGTCTCTCATTCTCAGTCTTTCTTTCCTTTCTCTCTTTTTTTTTCTCTCTCTCTCTCTGTCTTTCTCTCTCTCTCTCTCTCTCTCTCTCTCTGTCTTTCTCTCTCTCTCTATGTCTCTGTCTTTCTCTCTCTCTCTCTCTGTCTCTGTCTTTCTCTCTCTCTCTCTCTGTCTTTCTCTCTCTCTCTCTCTCTCTGTCTTTCTCTCTCTCTCTCTTTCTCTCTCTCTGTCTTTCTCTCTCTCTCACTCTCTCTGTCTTTCTCTCTCTCTCTCTCTCTCTCTCTCTGTCTTTCTCTCTCTCTCTTTCTCTCCCTCTCTGTCTTTCTCTCTCTCTCTCTCTGTCTTTTTCTCTCTCTCTCTCTCTCACTCTGTCTTTGTCTTTCTCTCTCTCTCTCTCTGTCTTTCTCTCTCTCTCTCTCTGTCTTTCTCTCTCTCTCTCTCTGTCTTTCTCTCTCTCTCTCTCTCTGTCTTTCTCTCTCTCTCTCTCTCTGTCTTTCTCTCTCTCTCTCTCTCTCTGTCTTTCTCTCTCTCTCTCTCTCTGTCTTTCTCTCTCTCTCTCATTCTTTTTCTCTCTCTGTCTCCTTTTCTTTCACTTTCTCTCCTTCAGTTTCTTTCCTTCACTGTCTTTCTTTCTCTTTTTCTCTCTCATTCTCTCTCTCTTTCCCTCCTCTCTCTCTTTTTCTCTCTCATTCTCTCTCTCTTTCCCTCCTCTCTCTCTCTTTCCCTCCTCTCTCTCTCTTTCCCTCCTCTCTCTCTCTTTCCCTCCTCTCTCTCTCTTTCCCTCCTCTCTCTCTCTTTCCCTCCTCTCTCTCTCTTTCCCTCCTCTCTCTCTCTTTCCCTCCTCTCTCTCTCTTTCCCTCCTCTCTCTCTCTTTCCCTCCTCTCTCTCTCTTTCCCTCCTCTCTCTCTCTTTCCCTCCTCTCTCTCTCTTTCCCTCCTCTCTCTCTCTTTCCCTCCTCTCTCTCTCTTTCCCTCCTCTCTATCTCTTTCCCTCCTCTCTCTCTCTTTCCTCTCATTGTCTCTCTCATTCTCTCTTTCTTTCCCCTCTCACATTCTTTCTCCTTTCTTTCTTTAACCTCTCAATTTCTCTCTCTTCCTCCCTCCCTCCCTCTCTCTCTATTCTCTTTCAGCCTCATCTTACCTCCTTTACATCTTACAAAGTACATATCAAATTTGCAACTGTGTGTTTTGTTCCATGCACGTGAAGTAAGAAGTAAACACATTTCTGACATCTTCTTGGTGGGTAGAGGTTTAAGTCTTCACAAGCAGAACTGCATGATATCATCTGCTGCTTCCCGTCTGACAGAGTTATCTTCCACTCTGTCCAAACATTTCTCGTGCCTCCAACGTAACTGACTTCACATAAGTTTTCCATTTCTTAAATCTGTACCGCGGCATGCTTTTGAAAGTATTATTCACGACAAATTGTAAATATGTAAATATGCAGAAGTTGTACAAGATTAAGCGCATTATTCTAATACATAATCATAGTGCTGTATACAAAAGTATATTACGAAATTTTATTGGCAGAAGTGAAAACATAAAAGGTCAAGGCCTATTTTTTATTAGTAAATCTTTGAAACGTCGTTAGTTGAATAACTCCGCCTCGATGCTTCACACCGCCATCAAGTGTGCGCACTAC
The DNA here is from genome assembly GCA_030265305.1 of Biomphalaria pfeifferi. Lineage (NCBI taxonomy): Eukaryota > Metazoa > Mollusca > Gastropoda > Planorbidae > Biomphalaria > Biomphalaria pfeifferi. Next base: position 1,768,626 of record JASAOG010000135.1, read on the forward strand.
TTTATGAATTAGCCAGTCTTTCTCAAACTGTTGTCTGCGGGCCCACAGGAGTCCGCAAGATGAAAATAGGTAGTTCTCAAAAAGATGAAAAATATATGTAATAAAAATAACTCACTTAATGCAAGTATATCCAATGGGATTATTTTAATAATAATTCACTCGCCTCTCACTGCTGCTTAATATGTAAATTCTAAACTTTTCTGTGACAAACTAAATCAAAATATTTAAAAACATTTGTCACTTCGATATTCCCGACTGGGTATTGAACAGTTTAGCGCGTGAACAAGCTCAGATCCAATCACATACGAATCCATGAAAATACAGCAGAAGGCTTTTGAAATACCACATTAAGAAATCTATTTACGAAACACAAATTCTGGTTACAAAAATACAAATTTATAGTCTGCATTATGGGTCATTGTACAGAAGTTGTATGCTGCTTCCTGTTTTCTGAATTGGCACAACATTTATTCATTGCCGTAATGAACAAAAATTTGTGCCTGTTTTAAGTTTGCGGTTGCTACTTTACAAACATTTGAGCCGGACTTCAATACACTCTCAACTTAACCCAATGTGTTCACATTTTAGTTTCAACAAAAGTTATAATCTCAATTAACACTTCAATTTTAACTTATAGACTAAGCATTTATAACGCTTTTTCACTTAGGGGTCTGTGGGCAAGTTTCGACTACTTAAATGGATCCGTGGGTAAAAAAAAAGTTTGAGAACATTTACAATATAAGATAAAGACGAAATGTTCTGGAGAGATTAAAAAATTTCCTACGCGGCCTGAAAGCTAACGTAGAAGTAAGATTTGAACGCTGACCTTTAAGTTTGTCCAGTTGTCTGACCATCCTCATTCATTTTGTAGAATAGAGAGAAAGAGAGAAAGACACAGAATCGAAAAAGAGGAAATGATATATGTAAATTATTGTACCAACAGGGCCGGCCTTAGATGATTGGAGGCCCTAGTAAACTTAGTCACCCTTTGAATGAAAACAAAAAAAAATAAAAAAAATCGACAAATAACTGAAATTGAAATAACTGAAATTGAAATAACTGAAATTGAAATAACTGAAATTGAAATAACTGAAATTGAAATAACTGAAATTGAAATAACTGAAATTGAAATAACTGAAATTGAAATAACTGAAATTGAAATAACTGAAATTGAAATAACTGAAATTGAAATAACTGAAATTGAAATAACTGAAATTGAAATAACTGAAATTGAAATAACTGACATTGAAATAACTGACATTGAAATAACTGAAATTGAAATAACTGAAATTGAAATAACTGACATTGAAATAACTGAAATTGAAATAACTGACATTGAAATAACTGAAATTGAAATAACTGAAATTGAAATAAC